>CM047584.1:2650524-2942426 GCA_026184515.1 Peronosclerospora sorghi | reverse complement strand
GGCAGGAGTGGAAACAAGTCCGATCCGGACCGACCTCGCAAGAAGTGTTCTCACTGCGGGTCAAGCAAGCACGATGGTGGGGACTGCTGGAAGAAGCTGATATGCAAGAAGTGCGAAAGACGCGGCGACCCCACCGATCACTGCCTCTTCGTGTGCAAGTCATGTGGAGAGATCCACGAGGCAAGATCGAAGAGTTCTTCAATCTGATGCGAAAGTGGTATGTGCCGGGTAAGCACGCGGGGATGCTTCCACCTGACGTTGAGAGGATGTTAAACTAGAACGCTCGCCAGGTTGGAATCTGGATCGATCCGAGCGATCTACGTTTGGCATCTATGCATATGTAGGCAAGGAGAATAAAACCGACACTACATGTTCTATTCTCAATTGCGTCGATAGGGATCATCCGGTCTACAATCTCACGACCGATGAATATTCCCGATCGAAGGTGGTCATGCAGCTGGATCTGCTGCCTGGGGGGTCTCGCGGATACTGGAAGTATCATGCGCCCGACAAATGGTTCAATCAGGCGAAAGCATGTGGTAAGATAAAAAACCAGAAGGCAACGATGTTGTTCGACTCTGGGGCCGAAGTCTCAATTATTGACTCCGCCTTTGCTCGTAAGGTCGGATGTCGTATAGACGACACCCGGAGAGAAGAATGCGTCGGAATCGGTGAAAACTCTTACATGACCGAAGGAAGGAAGCGCGTGAAGATCACCCTATCGGGTTCGTTTGTCTACTTCTTCATCGCTTGGGTTGTCAAGCTGGCCGGTCAGGATGCCCTGGTAGGCATGGATTTCATGGTGCCGGAAGGTATTCGCCTTGATCTGTCTCATGGAGTGCTTACACTCCGGGATGAGGTTCAGATCCAGTTAGCTGGTCGGCGGCCCCTATACGGATCGCACACCGATCTGGTTAGGTGGGACCAAGATGTCACCATTCCAGTCAGCCAATCCGCTGATACCCCGGTCGACAAAGATTTTCGATCAAGGAAGTTATGGGTGACCGGTGGGTGTCGACCTCTGTGAAGAGCGCCGGCCGATATGACTTTGTTCGAGTCACTTATATCGGTGACAAGCCGCTTACACTCGACAACAATACTATTGTTGACATGTGGCTGGCGGAAGGGAAGTGCCAGGAAAGATGGGGTTCGTCTCGATCGGATCGAGACGGTATGTTGAGTGGCAGAACTTGGAATACCAAGCGACCACCGATCTGATCAGCGATGATGGATCGGTGGAAGAAGATACCTCACCTATGGTGGAACGACCCAGCTATGTAACCCCAAAGAAGATGTTAGTTCGAAAAAAAGGCACCGCAGTCGCCGGACACGGTGGACCATCAAGTAGATGAGTCAAGGTTCGTCAACGTGGTGGTGTCACAAGAACATGCGACAGCGGGACCGGGAATAGAAAACGGGGAGCATGGCATTGATGGGGCGAACCACGATGGCAACCCTAAGCAGATCGATGTCGTTGAAATGCAGCCCGCCGATCGGGAACATCAGGGTTCAACCAATCAGGAAGGTTTGGGTGATATTGCCCCGGAAGACGACCAAGTTTGTATCCATGAGGGCGGGGATCAATATATTCAGGAGTTGTAGAGCCAGATGGCAGTCCTCCCTGAAGTGTCTGCTGATCCGCCCGGAGTCACCTTGGACGATCTGCAAGTGGGTGATCGGGATGTCAACAGTCCCGACCAGATCGATCAGCTAAAGAAGATCATATGGAAAAAGAAACATCTGCTGATCGGGAAAGGCAACGCCCTACCCCCTGCTGCTCGCGGAGCGATCTGTGACATCTACGTGGGTGATGCCAAGCCGATCGCCCAGCGATGCCGACGTGTGGCGCCACAGTACCGCGAAAAATTGTCCGATATTATTAAAGTACTGTTGGCTACCAAGATCATTAAGCCGTCGACCTCGCCGTGGGCCTCACCGATCGTGATTGTGATCAAGAAGAACGGCGTCGACATCAGGTTGTGTATCTATTATCGGTTGGTAAATCGGTTGACCAAGCTTATGGTGTACCCGATGCCCTGGTCAGCGATCTGCTAGAAGATCTCGACAAGACCCTATGGTATTGCTCACTGGATATGGCAAGTGGGTTTTGGGGTGGTTTCGATGACCGATCGGGCTCGCGAGATCTCCGCATTTGTTACGCCGTTTGGTCTGTTCGAGTGGAACCGTATGCCGTTCGGTTTTATAGAACGCGTCCCAGATTTACCAGAGGCTGATCGACAACGCATTGTATGGACACTTCAAGATCAGAACCGATCGGGACCCCACCAAAAACCATGATGTATTCACACAGGGTGAACCTGATCGGGAAAGGAGACCGTCCGTTCTGGGGATGCAATCGTATAGCGACGACATTCTGATCCCTGCTTCGTCATGGAGCGATCTGTGCAAGAAGGTCTAACGGTTGTTGGAGACATGCGATCGCTGGAACCTGTCGATCAGTGCTGTGAAGAGTTTTTGGGCATGTCCAAGGTCGCCTATTTGGGTGATATGGTGTCGATCAGTGGGATGGAGGCCAATCCCAAGGATCTGGAGGCACTGAGCAACCTCCCGTTTCCCAGATCACTGAAGGCAATGCAGTACTTCTTAGGGAGCTTAAATTAGTACAGCCGCTTCATTGAAGACTTCGCGATTTACGTGGCCGTGCTGTACGAGCTCCTGGAAGTCGACTACCATATGTTGCGCGAAGGAGATCGGGCAACTTTACTCTGATATGCCCGCAGATTTTCCGCAGATGGAGGCAGAGGATCACATGAAGCGTGCAAAGGTTGCTTTCGGTATGCTGAAGGCCAAGATGGAGACGGCACTGATTCTCAGGCACTTCGATCCGAAAAAAATGCCGATCGTCATTGTGTACGCTAGTAAGTGGGCCATTTCTGCCACTATAGTGCAAGAACATGATGGTGTGTACCATCCGGTCACTTTTACGAGCCGGAAGTTGAAGCCGAACGAAGTTAACTATGGGATCGTCGAAAAGGAAGTTATGGCTTTACTACGGATTTTGGATGTGTGCTACAACCTACTGGTAGGCCGATCTGTAAAGGTCCTTTCGAGAAAGTCGACATATGCTTGGCTTTTGTCAGCCAATGGGATGGACGGTCGGCTCGGCAGATGGTCAGCGATCTTGTCGCAGTGGTCCCTCGAGGTCGTCAAGTGCACCAAGGGAGAGGAGTATATATTGGGCACATTTTCTGCCAGTATCACCCCTCGGTCTGAAGTGTATGAGGCTCTGACAAGGAAGAAACCTCGACATTCAATCTCGCTTCATCCACCGATCGTCGATCGGGATGAGAAACTCCTGGTCTTGAGTTTCGACGGATCGGCTAGCGTGAAGAAGAAGGTCGTCTCCTATAGTGCCGTACTGTGGAAGTTACCACAATGGTCTATAGTAGCAGCCGCCGCCGATTTCACGCCTGCCATAACGGGCAACTAGGCGGAATATCGGGGACTCCTTCTATGTCTTGATCTGCTGTCATCACAAAAGAAAGGGCGGATCATCATATGTGGTGACTCCAACCTAGTGATAAGGCAGATCACCGGGGAGATCGACTGTAAGGCGCCACGGCTGAAGTTGCTGAATGATCGGGTGATGAAGGCACTGAAAGACTATCCCAACCACGAGATATTGCACGTGAAACGGGATTGGAACTGAAGCGCCGATCACCTCGCGACCCAAGACATGCGGGACCAGATCGGGGCGACGATCACCGAGGAGGCCGTTCTACATGAACTTATGAACATAAACAGGATCCCAGAGCTGATCAAGCCCAAGGACAACCCTGATCAGGTGCATGTGATGGCGGCGACTAGATCGCGAGCTCGGAAGTCTCGCCAATCGTTCCCAAAGGAAAGGCGGAGTGAGTACGTTGTACAACAGCTAGGGGCGGAATGGATCCTCGAGGCGCAGGACGAAGAAGAGTGGATCGTCAACTTGAAGGCCTATCTGCGCGGTGAACTGTCCAAGTTCACAAATGATCAGGCAAAAGAGTGTACCAAGATCGCGGACAGTTACGATGTGGTGACAATGGATTGCTGTATTACTGCCGTGACGTTGATCAAGACAGTTCCGATCGAGATCGACTAGCGAAACTGGTGATCCCTGAGTTGCTACAGCCGGATGTCCTTCATCACTACCATGTGAGTCTAGAAGGGGGGACATCAAGGCATAGGCAGGACATACCACAAGATCAGGGACCAGAAATAACAAGGCTACTTACCCTTTCCAGGTGATAGCAATGAATCACATACCTTCACTGCCCAGATCTACACGCGGCAACACTGAGCTGCTGATCTAGATCGACCTATTCACTGGTCTGGTGATCGCAAAGGCTAGTGCATCCTGATCTGCGGAGAGATCGACCAGAGTTACGAGGAATGCGTGTTAAGAAGGTTCGGCGCCAGCGAAGTTATTAGACACGATCGGGAACCCGGTTTTATGGATGAGGTGTTCCGATCGTTCAATAACATGCTAGGCCAGAAGCAGAGCGCGACGATGGCATATCGCCCGCAAGCGAACGGATCGGCTGAACGCATGGTGCAGACAATCACAAGGGCGATCAAGATGTACGTGGCCGATCCGGACCAACGTGACTGGGACGAGTATGCAGAGAGGCTGGTATTCGCCCTCAACTCTTCAACCGATCGGGCCCGAGGAGAAACGCCTTTTATCTGGCGTATGGATGGGACCCTCGATCGACACTTGAAGCGGCGATACCGATCGGCTGCACTCGGACCCGCGATCGCGATGCCCGTCGTTGGCGCATGCAGGTCCAGAAGCATTATCAGCATGCGAAAGAAGTCGTCAATGAAAAGTTGCGTCAGTCCACGCAAGATCGAGCAGATCGGAATAACGATCAGGTTGCCTTCATGGTATTGAACCAGGGGCGAGGGTATGGTTATACCTCGATCGGGTCAAGGAAGGCTATGCAAAGAAGTTGGCTCATATGTGGCACGGTCCTTTCCGTATTGCAGAGCTGATCGGTGAGCATGCTGTCCGTCTGATCACGATCGGAACGTATTATAAAGTTTTCCGATCGTGCATGTGTCCAAACTGAAGCTGGTCAGAGAGTTCCCCGATCGGCCTAAAATACCCTGTCTGGTGGACGAAGCGGAGAGATTCAATTTTGACGAAGCTCTGCTGCCGGAAGACAGTTGGTAAAGGCCATTGGAAGAGGACGAATTTGAGGTGTAAAAGGTACTAGATGTCCGATCGGTCAAAAAGACGCGTTCCGGTCGCACCCACCGAGAATATCTGGTCCGCTGGGAGGATCATGACGAAGCAACTTGGATCGATGAACTCGATCTAAATTGTGGAGCACTGCTACGGGATTTCGAGCGAGAACGAGTCAGTCGGAATCGCTTCGAAGTGATGAAGACTCATGAAGACGAAGATAAAGACACGCAGTAGCACCGATCAGTATATCGATCGGTGTGAATATGTGTAAGGTCTGAATTATTGTGAATTAGTGTGATGAACTGTGATGAACTGGAGTAGTGGAGTGACGAACGTGGTGATAATTTTCGCGATGTGGATGGAAACTGTGTGTGATAACGTGCTGGTGCAAGTTTGGAGAAAGTGATGAAATTTGATCAAGTGATCAGGTGATCAGGAATTTTGAAAGAAATTTGACATATATTATGGATTATCTGGTCAGCTAACTGCCGCATCAAGATTCGCAATCACTCCACAGACGACCGATAGTCAACGCCGGATGGTATTCGATCTGGTTCTGTTGTTGATTGCGCCAGGGCTCCTTCCGATCGATCTGGATCAAGGCGTCTTTCAGGTCTGCGATCGGCTCGTCACAATGGAGACCGGGATACCAGATGCCGTCGTCAGCTAATACCCCGGCTCTCTCAACCCGACGCTTGGCCATATGAAGAACTACAGGATATAGAAAGGTGTCGATGTCGCACTCGCGGGCCAGTATCCCTCACAGAACGAACTGGCATAGGGTCTGCCAGGCCTCGCCCGCCCGACTCCGGCCCTTCTTCCGGTTATTCTGGAATGAGATAAGGCTTTGATCATGCTGCGCTCGATCAGGAGGAAGCACTAGATAGTGTGTAGACTGCCAGATCGCTTGGCTGTAGGCTTTATTGAAGGCCTTCACTCGACCCAAGAACGAGTCGATACACGCAGTCGACGCAAACATGGATCCCAGCTTGGGGCGGATGAACACTTTCCATGGCTGATCTGCATACAGACGGGCGGTTTGTGGTGCTGTGACCAGGTCCGCCAGCCATGCAGAAGCGGCAGGAGCCTTTGAAGCTGGAGGAAAAAGCCAGGAATCTGGTCGGTACATCGACTGGACTAGTATCTGCTTGGTCATGGATGATCAGTGCAAGCTACCGATCCGCCCCGGTGACCATGGAAAAGTGTCATCTGAAGTCCGCGATGGAAGAGGTCTACCTCCGATCAACACCCCTTTCAATCGGGCGTAATGACGATACCTAGATGTGCCGGGATGGAAAGAAGGCGCCGATTCGGTTGACTCACGCGTCCGTACAACATTATCACCCTGGGAGAAATCACCTTATCACCCCCCGATGCAGGCTTCGCTGGAACAGGACCTCGGCGTTGATAGGATCGGGACTTGGACAAAGCAGTGCATAAGAGCTCAGAATCTCCCGATTCGTTCCCCGAGTCTTCTCCGGAGGAGATCTCCATGTGCTTGGTGTGAGCAGCGCGGGGGCGCAAGGGCGCATGCGATTTGGCGATGGTAGACGTGTCGGCTGCGTCTGATCTTGGTCCTTGAGGATTTGCCTGTGTCTTGTACTTCTTTTGAGGCACCGCTCGCTTCTCCTCTAGTTCGGAGTTGCGCGCTATGCCCCGCGCACTTGATCCCTTCGACGCGTCCTTACGCTTCTTGGAAACTTGTGGAATTTTGGAATATTGACTTTTGGCCAATGAATGGCGTCGTTTCTGATCTTGGTGCAGATCAATCAGAGCGACCAATGCAGATCGGTCAACGCTAGAGCCTGCGGCCGGACGCCGGTACAGCAAGTCAGTCAACTGTTGGTGGCACCGATCTACGGCCGCCCAACCACGGTTTGACTCCTGGGTCCAGGCGTCCGATCGCCTCTGGAAGAACTCGACCTTCTCGATCTGGTCCTTGACCACGACCTGCAACTCGCCGATCTGCCTCTCCAGGTCACCATGTTGGGTGCGGAGTAAAGTCCTCCGATCGGACTGATCCTCCAACCTCTGCCGGTTGATCAGCGCGAGCTGTTCCCGGAGGTGTGACCTGTAGGCCTCCAAACGAGACAGATCATGCCGTGCGCCGATCAGCCCGTCCAAGATCGGTCGGAGCTGATCGAAGTGGTCATGCGACTGCCGATCAGCCGCGAGTAAAGAGTCAAACGCTTTGGCGATGTCGGTGGGCATCTGATCTGCAATCGAAGGAAGTTTGGAGCAGACCCAAGGCAAAAACAGACCGACCAGCTTACTTCGCGTTGTTTGTTGGGCGATCTGGTCCCGGCTATGCGCGTTTTCGGCGATCACCTCCTGCAACTTAGTGGACACGGGGATCAACGTATCCACCTCCTTAAGCAGTTGCAGGAGTGATGAAGTCCTTATGTCCAACTGCGACTGAATCTACCGGACTGTTTTCTGGAGCTGATCGGCCCCGATCTGATGCCCATCTGGTGTGTCAGAATCTGAAGTGTTACGAGGCCTGTAAGATCGGGCCGATCGGGGAGGCGAATCGACATGGGGAGATTGGGAACACAGGGCACCTGCAGCAACGACCGTCAAGAGAGGTTACAAGATGATCAGGTGCACAAGGACAAGTACCTGGCGAAGGCGGACTCGAAGATCTGTCCATCGGTGAAGTCCGCTACTGCGAAGATATTGGATGTGGTGAGATCGGGTCGCTACCGTTGCGCGGCTACGACCAGACTCAGGGGAGGCTGTGGTGAAGTGCAAGTGAAAATTGGTGACAAGTTTGTACCAGTGTACCAGTTTCAAGGCGGATCGATCTGGTTGTATGGAAATCAAGGAGTCTTTTGGGCCAATCGTGTGCTTGGAGTGTTTTGTACGCGGATTTTGGTGAGTCACATAATATTGTGTTTACTTTACATATTTCATGTTTGTACATATTGGGGACCGTAGGGAGATAGTTTTGGTTTTACGTTATTGTTTTGGCCTTTTAACTCAACAAAGGAAGTCGTTAGCATCTTCGCACCGTACATCAGTCCCGTGCACGCCGCGGAGTGTTTGGGAGCAGAGGGTAGAGTAATCCCCTCTATCTCATTATACCCGGCCGGGACGCGTTACAGACGCACTTGGCCCGCCGAAAGTCCCTCGACGGGAGTACACATTGGTCCGCTTTTCAAGCTCAAGTTACACACGTTTGGAACGTGTAAGCAAGTTTTGGATTGTTACGTGGAGATATCGTTCGTGTAGATTGTCACGTTCTCGTTTGGATCTAATATTGGAATATTGGTCTTTTATTCTCGCATTGGTTGGGCTCTACAATCGGTTAAGCGATCTGCCATTTTGGGGTATACTTATGTGGTGGAGCGGCTGATCAAAGTTTTTGACGCTTGATCAGGCGGTACCACGGCGCCCGGACTGCCGACTAACGAAGGGGTCCTCCGGTTTTCCTCGACTGCTTGTGTTTCTGCTCACCTTGTGTACCCGACGTCTTGGTCGTGGGTCGCTCTCCAGGTGGCGGGGATGTAAACACGGCAATTCCTTGATGCAAGATTGGGGGAACTTGTAACTAGTCGACCTATGTGCTGATCAGGCGTGATCAGGTACAATCAAGCTTGGATCAGGTGCGATCAGGCTTGATCAGCAGTGATCAGGCTGAGGAAGGCACTAAAAGTCGTTGATCAGCTGTGATCAGGCTTGATCAGGCTTGATCAGGTATAGAAAGACGTTGATCAGCGGTGATCAGACTTAATCAGGGGCTAAAAGACGTTGATCAGCTGTGATCAGACTTGATCGGGGTTGATCAGGTGCTAAAAGTGGTTGATCAGCTGCGATCAGACTTGATCAGGCTTCGTCAGGCTCTAAAAGTAGTTGATCAGCTGTGATCAGACTTTAACAGGCTTGATCAGGCACTAAAAGTCGTTGATCAGCTGTGTTCAGACTTGATCAGGCTTGATCAAGTGCTAAAAGTCGCTCAGGTACAAGTTGGTGCGATCTGCGAGTTGTTGATTGCGGGTCGCGAGTCGCAGAGTGTCGATCAGGTGTTTATCGGCGAAGGGGGTACTTGATCAGGCAGCGGAAGTCTTCACTGCCCGATCACGGAGCCTCTGGAGTCTTTGAACAGCTAAAGGAACACCCAAATATCTGTATTCCTAGCCTAGAACTACGAGGGGGGGTAAATTACACGTATTCCACCTAGACTTCCCGTGGGGTGCTTACAGCAGCCGAACTCTAGGGGCCAAACGTGAACCAAACGTGGAGAGGTGAGACCACTGCTCAATAACACTCCCAAAACCAAAAAAAAACTTTACAGAAGAACCGCTGACACAGCGGGCTGAGTTGCGGGGTGAGTTCTCAACACTCTACGCCTGCCGGTGGGCCAAAAACGCACAAAGTGCTCCCGCCCGGGACTTAGAGGTGTTTATTAACTAAATGGAGGCGTCGGTTGCCGTCCCTGAGTGTCCTTAGTGTTTGGACGCAAAAGGAGAAATTTATTATTGCTTATAGCCTTAGATCTACAATTTCCCCAATTTCAGCCAATCAGAACCGTCCATTCCAGCGTCCTCCGTCCACCAGTCCACATGATTCCTCCGTCGTTCGTCGGTGTCCGTCGGTGGCTCGCTGGGTACCTGTACGTAATCGTCCCATCTTCCCATGCCCCGTCTATGTACTGTCTATGTGCACCACGGTTGTACACGCAACTGTGTACACCGTGGAACACACAATCGTATACGATTACGTACCCGTTTAGTGTCCGCAATCCGACCCCTAATTAGGCCCTTATTTAGGCCCAATTAGGGCACGCTTTACGACAGCCGCCCCTGATCCTCGTCCCAGTCGTACAGCGGTTTGGGAGAGGGTCGATCATGCCGTTGTATATCATGGATCATGCTACTGTTGGTCGATTTGTCCACACCTATTAATCGTGACATCATCGACCGGGTAATCATCTCCCATCACTCTGCCCCTTCTCCCGCCGATCAGGTCCCCATCTATTAGGCCGTTACCGTTAGTGGTATACCCCTCGCGATCCCACGTTCATCAACCACCAACCATGGCATCTACGATCAAGCTGTCTCGATCAGGCATTTCTGTATTTGAATCATGCAAACGATAACGGACGGCACCCCGTCGAACACCGCCAACGCTCCTGCCCTGGGTCGGGACGCAGCTGATCAGGCGATCGCTGCCATCAATAAGGATTACAGCTTGCAAGAGGCCCTCCACGTGCGCGATGATCAGATCGCCATGTTATCCGACTCCCTCGCGATGAGCGAAGACACTATCGCGATGCTTCGGCAGCAGCTCGCTCGCGATAAACGCTCCGTGGTGGAGCGGGATACTGAGATCAAGAGGGCCGACTTCAAACAGCTCAAGCCATTGCGTGACTTCGTAGACACTAAAGTCAACGATCTCCAGACTAAGTTGGAGACCATTGAAAGCGTTGTGGCCGATCAAGAAAAAACCACGATCAACGCGCCCAGATCCGGGATCTGGAGAGCCGTCGTGCCCGTGATCGTTATCTGCGATTGGTGCATGAGGAGACCATCTCTGATCGAGCACAAGATCTGGATCAGCTTCAGGAGCGCATGGCCAAGTTACAAGAGGAATACGATCAGGATGCTTCAAGGAATCCGCGCTTGGTCGGACAAGCGTTCAAGCTCACCGCCGATATTGATAGGCGCAAACTCCAGTATGATCGCCTCCAGAAGAAGAATAAGTCCAATTGCATGAAGATAGACGAATACACTGCCATCATGGCCCAGACGCAGCAAATATCCGATCGGGTTGAGGGAGTGTCTGACCTCCAAGCTGAGATGAGTGATCTACACACCGCGTATTCTCAGCTATAGAAGGAGCTATCCACCGTACAATGCCGCTTCGATCAAGTTTCCGCAGAAAGCGACACGCTACGCAATCAACTGCAACAGGTTCAAGACGAAGTCATGTAGTTGCGCTCGTTTCACTCGGATCTTCAGTCCCAGTTGGCTGGTATATCGTTGCGGATGCAGATCACACCGGCTGTCCGCACCCCTCCCGCAGGTTCTGATCAAGCTACATCACCGGATAGCCTTCCTGCTGCTTCTCCAGACAGCTCGATCAGCCGCGCCGCCCCTTCGCCTAAAAGGCGTATTCAGCGTTCCCGATCATCCTCTCGGTCGAAGCGTCCACGCCTCCTTTCCCCCATTTCGGAGGCAAAGACGGAGAACGATGATCCTCCAAGTCCTGATCAGGACGATGAAGGCGAATTTCCTGACCCGATCGCTTCCATTCCCTTTACTCCTACAATTAGCGAGTTCGGGAGGGAAGATTTACCTGATCAAGGCACTGCCGGTCTCTCTTTCCTCGTACGGTTGATTTCAAGACGCTGATCGCGGTGCCGGATGATGCCAATGAAGCCGACATCCTGCCGTGGACTTCAGATCAGCTCGGTGGGTTCGATCTGCGTAGCGTCACTGCTCAAGTGGTATTTTACTACTTGACCCGCCCCGCAGGATGGTTGTTTCCGGACGCCTTGCATGCCCCTCCGGCTGATTCGTGGTTCAGTAATTTGATCACCCAGCCGGAAGTGGAGCTGCTATACTCTCAATGCCCTTGGGGCGTTTTCACAACCATGTTGCAGCCCATTTCTTTCCGCTCGGTCGGCTGGTTCGCCGACTTTGAGACGAAGTACCGGTCGTTTCTCGACCATCCCGCGCTGGTGATCTGGGAGTCGACGCATTACCTCCCCATCGCGAATGGCCTTCGCGAGACGGATGACTTCTTCCGGGACTACTACAATGATCGGCGCCAACGCAGAAGTCGTGCCGGGGCGACATGGAAGAGGGTTGCGGACTTTGTCCTGCGGGGGATCATCGACAGGAGGTGTGATCTCGATATTTTCCTGGACCCGTCGATCATCCATTGTGCTCGCAACCGTCCTTTGAAGTATGCCCCGGCCGACGATGGGGCGTGGTACCCAGGGTTCCTTTCAGACCCGCCACCTCAGACCCTATTGGACGCGTTGAGGGAGGTTGATGACTTTGAACCTTGGCGGGTTCAATATCGTTTTTCCCCCGAAAGCCACCCTGGCCGTAAAATTCCTCGTATTTGTCGCAAGTTATTTGGGTCCGGTTATTCGGTTGATCGTTATTCTTTAATCAATAAGCACTCTTTATCATGCCATTTCCAATGTTGCTTCCTTACTTTTCAATGCATAATATAAATCGGTAGTCTGTCGCCTCATCTGTCGTTGTTCCATCATCATGTCTCGTAATATCTATCGTAAACACACCACTTCAAGTCATTTATCATTTCTTCATCAATTGTGAGTTTCATCCATCATTTTTCTTCAATCGGAGGTTCTTTGATCGTAATTCCATGATCAGTCCGCTGATCACGCATGAGTTGGACTCTTCGTCCACTTGCATTACGTCAAATCAATGTCTGTTGATCCTTTTCCTTTCGAAGTCCTTGATCAGATCACACAATTTAGATCTGACTCTTCTACCCACGACGGCTCCGCATAACACTTCCAGTCGACTTGATATTCGCGTAACGTTCTTCCATACCTAGTCTTTCGGCCATATTTCGGACATCGGTGATACGATCAACTTCAAATTCATCTGGATCTAGCGTCCTTTCCCAGCTGTCTTCGGGTAACAAGGCTTCATAGAAGTCAAAACGATCTTATATCCCGACTGTTAGCGCAGTAGTGGGGCGATCTGGAAATTCATTGACCAATTTCAACTTGGACAGGTGCACTACTGGGAACATACGATAGTCGGTGCCAGCTGTAACCAATCTCGCTGCGTTATTACCGATCACCTCATCAACTCTGAAGGGTCCATGCCACATATGCGCCAGTTTCTTCGCGAACCCTTATTTCACCCGATCGAGATATAACCAGACCCTTGATCCAGCTTCGATCTTGTGTGCTGTCACTTGATCATTATGCCTCTCAGTTCGCTCGGCTATCACTTGATGCAATCGAGTGCTCACTTGGTCGCGGGCGTATATGTAGTCTTTCTGCAACTTGTATCTCCACCGACGAGCATCTCGGTCTTTACGCCGAATTCCACCCAGTTGTAATGTCGATTCCAACGAAAATCGCGGATCCCACCCATATGCCAAATAAAAAGGTGTCTCTCCGCAAATGCGATAAGGGGTCGAGTTCAGCGCGAATACCAGACACTCTGCATACAAGCTCCAATCATTCTGGACGACATCTGATACATACATCTTGATTGCCCGCGTAATCGTCTGCACCGTCCTCTACGACTTGCCGATCGACTGTGGACGGTATGCCATAGTAGCACTCTGACGTTGTCCCACGATTTTGTTGAACGCACGAAATACTTCCGACATAAAACCCGGTTCCCGATCGTGCCGGATCACCTCGCTAGCACCGAATCGTCGAAACACACATTCTTCATAATTTTCGGTGACTTTCTGCGCTGTGCGAGACTATTCAGCTTTCGCGATCACCATACCCGTGAACAGATCCGTCCAATCAGCAGTTCAGTATGTCCATCCGCCGATCGGGGCAGTGACGGGATATGATCCATGGCTATCACTTGGAATGGGTACGTAGCCTCGATATTCCCCGGCGACACGCCCTTGATCGTAGGCTGGACCTTCTCCGTCTCGCAATCTACGCATTGTCAAACAAACCTTTGTACACTCCCGAATAGGCCACGCCAATGGAAGTATAGTCTGATCCGCTGATATGTACGCCCTATGCCTTGGTGTACTCCTTCCAAGCTCACATTGTAATGGTGGAGGACATCTGCATGTAGGGTCTTGGGTAAGACCAGCTTAATCGAAGAATGTCGATTGTTTTGATCATCTTTGTCATCGCTGGATTTTCCTTTAGCCATATTCCCACAGTAAATCAGCAATCCGTGATCGTAGACGTCGTAGTTGTCAGCGAATTTCGCGCAATCCTTTACCTCGTCTGAGCTCAATTGTGAGACGTCACCATACAGATAACTTCGCAAATCATGAATCCATTTTTCTTCGTCCTGCGCCTTTTTCACCCGTTCCGCCCTTATCCCGGCTATAAATATATCGGGCCATGTTGACGGTCGCGGCTGACAGAGGTTACGTGATCGTGTCATCACTAGCACTTGTGGAGCAGTGGGATCTTCATTCCACGTGATTACTTCCGACAACCTGTTGAGGTCGGTCAATTCCTCCAGCTGTTTTTCGTCATCAATTTCAAATCTTGTTCCACCCTGCATGGCCATAGTGGTGATGTGATCTGTACTTTTATTCCACTCTCTTTTAACATGCACCAGATCGTGATCAGTCCATTCGCGAAGGAGGTTGAACGCGCGCTGTTGCAACACTTGCAATCGCGGAGCTTTACACTCTATCTCACCGCGCATTTTCCGGATTACCAAATTAGAATCTCCACACACGATCATCCTCCCTTTGGGATATCTCGACAGTAAGTCCAAACTTAAAAGCAATCCATGGTATTCCGCTTCGTTCACCGTGATATCAGGTGCATGGTCGGCTACCGCGGTCATAATCTTCCACTCCGGTAATTTCCATACGATAGCGCCGAAAGCCCCTACACGTCGCTTGACACTTGCAGATCCATCGAAACTAATCACGTAGAGTTCTTCGCCTTTCTCAACCGTAGGAGGTGGTACTTCAATCATCTTCCGCGGTTGCGTTTTCGGTGAGATCGCAATCAGTGCTTCATCGATTTCGGTGCGAGGAGTGATACTTGCAGCTAACGCCCCTAGTACCTCCTCTTCTCCCTGTACACATTTCTTGATCTAGAGGTTCCATTGTGATAAGATCGCAGCCCATCTGACCCGGACGCAATACGACAACCTCGTCGATTTCAGCTGCTTTCACAGCAGATTCAAACTCGTTGAAGTACATCTCCTCCAACGACAACAGTTCGATTACCCCAGGAAACCGTTCCAGGCTTACACCTTCTGTGACAACACCTGTAACACTATTCAGCATCCGATAGGACTGCTGATTACTGGCTCTCGGGGCTCATCCCGGGATCCAGATGGGGGGAGTCAATTTCCCCATCTATCGGAAGCGCATCGCGTCTATCCACAGAGGTCTCTACCTCTACCACCGGTCACTCGCCGGTCTCACCTGCAACGGCGTGGTCGGAATCAATTCCGACGTGCGAAAGATACCAACTACGGGTCTCTTTGCTTGGAAGAGACTCGCGCTTAACCTCAGAGGAATCCACCTCTAACACTGGCGGCTCACCAGACTCGCCTATATCGGCGTCGGGATTAACCGCCGAATCCTCTTCGTCAAGGAACACTTCCTTGATCTCATTCGGACTGATCATCTCAATCGTCCGTCCAGCCCGTTGGATGTTAGTAACCATTTCATCGTGGATAAACGTGACAAGACAGTAATCGTCTTTCCGACCAGCATCGTGAAGTAAGCATCCAAAACCCGTAGAAGCGCCAGAATTTCCTTTTCGACGGGACAATATACTTGATCATGTTCTTGTACCAGCGCGGCGGATACCGCCCATTTGCTGGCGTAAACCACAATCACCGGCGTTTTGTTCTGATCCAAGTGGCGCACGGTTGCGGCTGACGCAATCTTCGCTTTCAGCATGCTAAATGCTACTTTTTCCCTGATTAATCGATCGCCTTCATGATCCGTATTCTCCTTGCTCAACTATCGGCTCTTTAACTCTTAATAGTTCACCTCCCTTAATTCGTAGAGCACAGCGGCATAGATTGCGAAGTCTTCAATAAATCGACGGTAGTAGTCAAGCTCCCCAAAAACGATTGCATGGCCCGTAAGGTGTCAGGGAAAGGCAAATCGATCAGATCATCCAAATTTTTGGATTTGTTTTCAAACATCGGCTAGAGACATGATGCCCTAAATTGGGAACTTCACTTAGCCCCCAGTACGATTTAGCCACGCTGATCGACAATTTCCATTGATCACACTTTTCCAATAAACGCTGCACCTTGTCACACAGGGTAGTCCAGGTAGGTTCCGGGATCAAAATATCATCGATATATGATCGCCGCTGCAGTACAGACGGACCCGGTGTTTGGTCGGGCTCTCCCACCGTAAATACATCATCCGATTTGTCAGCACCGTCCTTAACCTTGAGATACCCATATAATGCGTTATCAATCAACCGCTGGTAGATTTGCGGAGCATTCTTTAGGCCAAAAGGCATCCTATTCCATTCGAACAATCCAAAAGGAGTGACAAACGCCGAAATCTGACGCGCTCGATCGGTAATAGATACAACCCAAAACCCGCTCGCCATATCCAAAGAGCAAAACCACAGCGCTTTATCCAAATCTTCGAGTAGATAAGAGATCAGGTGCATTGGATACACCATCAGGCGCGTGAGTTGATTCACCGCGCGATAGTCGATACATAGGCGAATATCAACCCCGTTCTTTTTCACAATGATCACTATAGGTGATGCCCAGGGTGACGTAGACGGTTGAATGATCTTGGTAGCCAATAGCCCTTTGATCAAAGCCGATAACTTCTCGCGAAATTGTGGAGCCACCTTCCGATACTTTTGGGCGATCGGGCGAGCATTGCCTACATCGATATCGCAAACAACGTTACGTGCAGCAGGAGGTAGTGCGTTCCCCTTTCCGATCAACAGATGTTTCTTCGCCCAAATTATATCGCGAAGCTGATTAATTACTTCTTCCGTGTTGACCAAGGGGTCTCCGACTAGTAAATCATCTTTAGTCACCTCTTCGGTGCTTGCAGATACTTCGGGCAACGTAGCAAGCTGCTTCTCTAGTTCTTCCACATACAAATCTCCACCTTCATGGTAACAAACTTGATCATCGATAGGAATTACACCAAATTCGCTAGGATCGGCTGAGACAGGGTGATCACGCGTATCTTAAATGGGCATATCTCTTGTAACAGGTGGTTCAACTCCGTGATCCAAGGTCGGACCTTACGTCCTCGGCCCCTGATTGCACCGCGCTTGCACCTCTTACACCTTTTGCGGCCCTCCGGTTACCAATGCCACAGATGTGGCGATCGGGTCCGTAGGGCGTACTAAAATACTTCGAGGAGTAGGATACTCCTTCTTCTCGACTAGGGGACCGTGATTGACACTTTCTTGATCGTCATTCACGGAATCGGTAGACGCTTGATACGCGAGATTTTGCCACTCCTTGTAACGATTAGACCCTATCGAAACAAATCCAGGGCGACGGGGCACATCATCTTTGTTCATCCAGATACCTAAAATCGTCTCATCTTGCACGATGATCGGATGATCAACGACGTTCGTAACACGCAGGTATCGCAAATTTCCCACGCCCCTAGTGATAGTGGGGACCCAATCTTTTCCACGAGTAATCCACAACTTTCGAGATCGCTGTTCATAAATTCGAACCTCGGCAGATCGATCAACTAGGATCTGTTCGTACTGATTGAGTTTCATATAATTACCACTCGATCCATACAGCTGTCGGTGCCCCTCCAATGGGATGATCACCTCATCAGGCAAACTTAGCGCACCGTAGGCGATGTCTAATCGAACACCAGCTGGTATCATAAAATCCATACCCAGTATAGCATCTTGACCGACAAGTCTGCCCACCCATACATGTAAATAATAGACCAACGAGCCTTCTAACGTAATCTTGATTTTAGCGCGCCCCTCCGTGAGATACGCACTTTCTCCAATGCCTACACATTCTTGTGTTTGACTCGTGTCGATCTAACGACTCACCTTACGAGCAAAGGTTGAGTCGATGATCGACATTTCGGCACCAGAATCAAATAAAAGCGTGACACGTTCGTTATTAAATTTACCACTCGCGTTGGCTTGTTTAAACCATTGATTTGGCGAGTGGTACTTCCAATATCCACGTGATTCGCCTGGCAGTAGATCAACTTCCATGATAACCGTCGACCGAGAAAACTCATCAATACGGAAGTTATCCAAACGTGGTAAATCAGGCTGATCACATTTTTCATTATCTCTTTCTGCTGCTTGATCAGCCCTCTTCGTATCCACATATACAAAAATACACAAATTAGAACTCTCGTCTCGTACCAGATTCCAACCTGGCGAGCGTCCTAGTTTAACAAATATTCAGCTTCCTTGGGCAGCATTCCAGCATGCTTGGTAGGATTGTACCACTGGCGGATGCGGTTGTAAAATTCTTCCATAGGTCATTTGCCCGCATCGTGAACTTCGCCGCACTCTCGGCATACGTACAAACAATGATCGGTTGGGTGTCTCTTCTTGCCACACTTGAGACAGTTCAGGCGCTTCCAGCAACGAAAATTATCGTGCCTGATCGACCCACAATGACTGCACTTCTTCACCGCCCCTTGATCAACTGCACTTGAATCACTTCGATTACCCGATCGGGACTCGCCAGGTTGATCGAGAGCCCCTGGTTGATCGCGTATAACAGCAATCATGTAACGGCGCTGATCTCCATCGCTTCCACTGTCGTCGGCACTTGATTCTTCACTCCCAGACGTCACCTTGATCGCGCGTACTGCCATGGGCTTTAGCGCCGGGGCAGGCGCCCGATCATCGCCGAATTTCTGGCGGAATCGGCTGGTACCTACGACCGCCGTTGGCTGGTACCACCTATTACGTGAATACGCCCGCAATGTCTCTTCCAGGTCTGCCGCGGTGTCCAACCGCAAAAGCGCCAGTTGATCAGCGAGCTCGCGATTGGACAATGTATCCAAGAAATGTTGTACATGTTCACGTAAAGTCGTGGGCGATCCATCCCTGATAGGCAACTTGGCTCGCAGTTCCGCCACATTCAACCGGTGCAGATATTCGATAGGGCTCTTATCTGACCGCTGCATCGTGTAATAATACTGGCGGGATGCTGACCGACCACTTCCACAGTATTGAACTTCAAACTCATCCACGGGAATTTTCCAACTTGATCGGGTGCTTCTACTCAGCTGGCGATGCCAATTGCGTGCCGGTCCTTTTAATAGATCGCCCAAGATCAGACACTTTTCATGATCAGAAGCTTGATCCCGCATAAATGCTGACTTGAGACGACTAATCCAATTCCGCGCTTGATCTTCATCTCCTTCCTTTCCCGAAAATTCTTTTAGATCACTGATAGCAGGCATCCGAATCCTGGGAATCGTCTGTTGATAAGGCGTCCCAGTGTACGCGGACACAACGGTGGCTCGTCGTGGCAGGGTGATCGGCTCATCTGGGTCAATATACTCGCCCTGGGATCGTTGATCATCGAACGAATACACGGATTCCATGTCAACGTCCTTGACCGTCGCCGATCTTCCTGGCTTCGAGTGCTGCTGACAAAGCGAATGCATCGATTCCATGTCGACATCCTTGATCGACGCAGCTCTTCCTGTTTTTAGCTGGCTTTTTTTTGCGCCAAGGACTCCAGGTGTCAACTTGCGTCTTTCCTCATCCAGAAACTTCTCCATAGCCTTGTCAAAGAATGTATGCAGCTGCGGGCTTTGCGATATTTGATCATCTTCTTCCTTGATCGATTGAGGTTCCATTTTGATAACCGAAAACTTGGATTAGTCCTTCTGGCAAACAGTGATCCTGGTGATCTTGGGCTCTATACTCCCAGCACTGCTCGACTCCACTTCAAGTTCATCGCCTTCGGAAGGAGCAGATTCGTAACACGATGATCCCGTGTGTTCTGCCACGTTGTTCAACGGGCCCTCTTCAATCTTCAGCGGGGAGTGCGAGGGCTCCACCTTAGTAGTTTGGCCCACGATAGACATCAACAGATGAAACAACTGCTGGGTAGCTTCTGCCAGATCTTCTGGGTCCTGATCAAACACCTCTTCAGCATCGTAGGCGCCTGTAGTCAGACCATCCTGCTTGATCAGGCGTGTTAGCCTCAGCACGATCGTGAGCTTGTCCTTCTCATCCGTAACTGGCTGATCGACAGGTCCGTTCAGCTTCCCGCTGATCATAACCCCAAGTAGGCTCATGATCGAGTTCGTCAAAAAGAAATCTTCATGTTTTCCTTTGTAAACCTTTCGGTAAAACGTCTTCACCAGATGAGCTTCCGTTTGGGGGTACTTGATTGACTTTTGTCGCTCTCTGACCCAGATGCCTTCATCAACACCTTTGGCTGGTCGGTCTTGTAATACTTCACCATCGGATTCCAATCCGGATCATTATACACACATATATTTGGCGGATCATAACGAAAGTTATGATCCGCATGGACCCTCGAAGGAGTCTCGGGAGTTGGTTGAGGCTTCTCCTCCTTTATCTCATCAAGATTCCTCCCCAGGCCCTGATGATCAGCATTTCCTTGATTCTTCAGGCATGACGATGGCGAACTGCCTTCCATCGTCACAACCTCCTCCTCTTTTTCCACCTTTATATTAACTTCTCTTCCGCTTCCGTTTTCACTTCCGCATCAGCGCCATCTTGCGTAGAATCGCGGTGATACCCCGCGTTGCCCAAGGATCCGTGCACGCGCACCATTGTGGTGGAGGGGATGATCAAAGTTTTTGACGCTTGATCAGGCGGTACCCCGGCGCCCGGACTGCCTACTAACGAAGGGGGACCTCCGGTTGTCCTCGACTGCATGTGTTTCTGCTCACCTTGTGTACCCGACGGCTTGGGCGTGGGTCGCTCTCCCGGTGGCGGGGATGTAAACACGGCAATTCCTTGATGCAAGATTGGGGGAACTTGTAACGAGTCGACCTATGTGCTGATCAGGCGTGATCAGGTACAATCAAGCTTGGATCAGGTGCGATCAGGCTTGATAAGCAGTGATCAGGCTGGGGAAGGCACTAAAAGTCGTTGATCAGCTGTGATCAGGCTTGATCAGGCTTGATCAGGTATAGAAAGACGTTGATCAGCGGTGATCAGACTTGATCAGGGGCTAAAAGACGTTGTTCAGCTGTGATCAGACTTGATCGGGGTTGATCAGGTGCTAAAAGTGGTTGATCAGCTGCGATCAGACTTGATCAGGCTTCGTCAGGCTCTAAAAGTAGTTGATCAGCTGTGATCAGACTTTAACAGGCTTGATCAGGCACTAAAAGTCGTTGATCAGCTGTGTTCAGACTTGATCAGGCTTGATCAAGTGCTAAAAGTCGCTCAGGTACAAGTTGGTGCGATCTGCGAGTTGTTGATTGCGGGTCGCGAGTCGCAGAGTGTCGATCAGGTGTTGATCGGCGAAGGGGGTACTTGATCAGGCAGCGGAAGTCTTCACTGCCCGATCACGGAGCCTCTGGAGTCTTTGAACAGCTAAAGGAACACCCAAATATCTGTATTCCTAGCCTAGACCTACGAGAGGGGGGGGGTAAATTACACTTATTCCACCTAGACTTCCCGTGGGGCGCTTACAGAAGCCGAACTCTAGGGGCCAAACGTGAACCAAACGTGGAGAGGTGAGATCACTGCTCAATAACACTCCCAAAACCAAAAAAAAACTTTACAGAAGAACCGCTGACACAGCGGGCGGAGTTGCGGGGTGAGTTCTCAACACTCTACGCCTGCCGGTGGGCCAAAAACGCACAAAGTGCTCCCGCCCGGGACGTAGAGGTATTTATTAACTAAATGGAGGCGTCGGTTGCCGTCCCTGAGTGTCCTTAGTGTTTGGACGCAAAAGGAGAACTTTATTATTGCTTAAAGCCTTAGATCTACAATTTCCCCAATTTCAGCCAATCAGAACCGTCCATTCCAGCGTCCTCCGTCCACCAGTCCACCTGATTCCTCCGTCGTTCGTCAGTGTCCGTCGGTGGCTCGCTGGGTACCTGTACGTAATCGTCCCATCTTCCCATGCCCCGCCTATGTACTGTCTATGTGCACCACGGTTGTACACGCAACTGTATACACCGTGGAACACACAATCGTATACGATTACGTACCCGTTTAGTGGCCGCAATCCGTCCCCTAATTAGGCCCTTAATTAGGCCCAATTAAAGCACGCTTTACGACACTCACTCTGAGTGTAATTGGTCTGCCCGTACCCAGGGTGAAGAGTTCCGCCTAGGGTACATTACTCAGCACGGTCTCACATTTTAAGACCCACATCAATTCGCGGCGACGATCCACCAAGTGTGAAACCAGCCCATTCCATCGGGTACACAAGGTGAGATGGAGACGCAGAAATCGGACCAGGCGTCCTATGCTGATGATCGGTCGTCTGCTAGCAGCGGACGATCATATCGGATCGTAGGCGAAGGTTCGCGGGGTACCCCCCCCCGTCAGTTGGAAGGCTGGGCACGATGGTGGTCAGGTTCTCGACACTACGTTGTTCGATTTTGAACTTGACTCTCCACCACAAAACCACGATCTGGCTTGCTCCTCGTCGTCGTCCTTGCCAGTGAAATCCTTGAGATCAGTGATCGCAGCCATGCGAATGATGCGTGGGATCGCAGTAGATCCAAAATCAAAGGCGGTCGTAGAGGCTAGGTTAGCTCTGCGTGTTCTGCCCGCACCTGCACCGTCTGACCCATAGTGGTCATCCGGATCGCCGATCGACTCCATGTCGAAATCGATGTTTTTTCTTGATCGGCGCGGTCGGTCTTGCTGCGGCTTGTGTCTTCCTCTGCCAACTGGTCTGCCACCTCGGGTAGCCTTCTCCGTTGATGTCACTGACTCCATATTAACATCCCGGCACGCATTGACATTTTTCCGGGCAGATCGGTCCTGGTCATGGGGGCGCGGAGGCGATCGGCATCGGTCTCCCATGAAACGCTCCATCATTGCCTCAAACATGGCTTGGACGTTAGCTTGGGTCATGGGCAACGTGTTGTCATCCTCCTTTGGAGGTACTGAAACCTGTGGGGGCTCCTGGGGCCCCGACCGGCATGCAGCCCCATGTTGCCGCACGTCCTTTTTATACTCCCATGGGGGTATGATCCACCCCCATGGTCATCCGCTCAACACCGACCTCCAACTACGACGAGCTATTAGAGGAAGGTGGAGACTGATACAGCGATTTATCATCGGAACACACATCATCGTGTGCTGCCGTGGCCTCAGCGGCCTTCAATGCCATGGTGGGAAATGGGCGGCGAAACGCCCCCACCAACGGCACCAAATGATCATGGAGGGTCGACATCGACAACTCCAGCTTCCGAGTGTCCAGAGTAAACAGCTTATGTACGTCGGTGAGGTTTTGCACTTTTATGCCGACCTCAGCTAACATCACCAGCAGGTTCTTCACCGATAGCAACGGCCGATCGCTTTGGATCGGCTCGGTGGTGGGTCCGAGAAGGCGATCGGGGATCTGGGAGCTTAAGATCTGCATGACCTGGTCTTCACGAATAACTTGATAACCCCATCCCCGACCTGCGACTTTTCTTCCAAGTCATCTTCATCGGGTGGCAATCCCAGCCTTTGCTTGGGGACCTTGGGAAAGTGAATCTGATCGTTCCTATCAGCCTCCAAATCGTTTTAATCTTTAGTTTTCCATCAAATCGTTCATTCAAATGCATAGGATCAATACAAAAGTCCTGATCCTTTCCGGAACTATAGCAAGACTTGCTATAGTCCCGATCGGCTCCGGTGGGAGCTTTATGGGGAGGTAAAACCTTATTAATCCCGATCTGGTCCTCCACCCGGCCAGATCGGACATCGCCAGCCTTATCGACAACGAGAACATAAGGCGATAGCCGTTCCTTATGTCCTCTCCAGAACGATTCCACGTTTAATTCGTTATAATCAATTCTTGACGAGATATCATCTCGGTGATGTCCACGATCACCAAGTGATCCGGGCACGCGCACCATTGTGGTGGAGTCAAGTTCAAAATCGAACACCGTAGTGTCGAGAACCTGACCACCATCGTCTCCAGCCTTCTAACTGACGGGGGGGGGTACCCCGCGAACCTTCTCCTACGATCCGATCTGATCGTCCGCTGCTAGCAGACGACCGATCATCAGCATAGGACGCCTGGTCCGATTTTTGCGTCTCCATCTCACATTGTGTACCGATGGAATGGGCTGGTTGCACACTTGGTGGATCGTCGCTCTGAATTGATTTGGGTTTAAAATGCGAGACCGTGCTGGGTAGTGTACCTGTGGTGGAGTCAAGTTTGAAATCGAACACCGAAATGTCGCGTACCTGACCACCAGCGTGCCCGGCCTTCCAACTTACGGGGGGGGGTACCCCGCGAACCCTCGTCTTCGATACGATCGGATCGTCCGCTTCTGGCAGACGACCGATCGTCAACACTGGACGCCTGGTCCGATTATTTTCGCATCTCACCTTGTGTACCCGATGGATTGGGCTGGTAACACACTCGGTGGATCGGTTCTTGGGACTGAATTGTGGTCTAAATGCGGTAGACCGTGCTGGGTGATGTACCCGGGGCGGAATTCTTCACCCTGGGTACGGGTATACCGGTTATACTCGAAATTTGTATACTCCCGAGGGCCGATCGCTAACACGATCGTAAAGCCCGGACAATATGGGAGACAAACTCCGGTAATCCAATGAGGTCCAATAATCCAATCCAATGGGGAGATCCAATAAGAATGTGACGTAATCCACGAACGATATCTCCACGAAATAATCCAATAGGTAAAATAACACGTTCCAAACGTGTGCAACTTAACGTTGGGGGTCGACCAAAGTACGCTCCCGTCGAGGGACCTCCGGCGGGCCAAATGCGTCTATAACGCGTCCCGGCCGGGTATAATGAGCTGGACGGGATTACTCGACCCTCCGCTCCCAAAACACTCTGCGGCGTGCAGAGGCGACTAACGCGTAAGGTGAAAACGACCCCGGTTGAGCTGGGGATCCAACGGTCACTTAAGCGAAGCTAAAAGCCAAAAAACCTTTACGAAGCGAAACCCAAAAAGAAAGAAAAACCCAAACTTGGCAAATCCCCAACTACTACCTACCCCCGATAGTCCCCAATATGTACCAAACATGAAAATATGTAGTACACGCAATCTCATGTGACCTACCTGAATTTGTGTCCTGGACACCCCTTGCACATGACTGACCCAAAAACCTCTAGACTTCCACCAATCCGATCGCCGACAGGACGATCGCTCCATTGTTGACCGGAACCGACTAAAATTATTGGGCCCGCTTCACGACAGCCTCCCCCGAGTCGTGTCGCAGCCGCGCAACGGTAGCGGCCCGATCTCATAAAATCCCGATTTCCGTCGGAGCGGACTTGACCAATGGACGGATCTCCAATTTCAACTCCACCAGGTACTTGTTCTGCATATCCGATCGCCTTGTGACCTCTCTTGACCTTCTTGCTACAGGCTCCCTGCGTCCTTCATTGCCTCATGTTGACTCGCCGACCAGATCGGCCCGATCTGACATCCTTTTTAGCTCTCCACCCAACACTCCGGGGTCCGATACACCGGATCGGCATCAGATCGAGGCCGATGAACTTCGAAAAACAGTCGAAGAGCTCCGGTCCCAGTTGGACATTAAGGAGTCTGCGCTCTTGCAACTGCGGGATGAAGTAAATGGTTTGGTCTCTTTGACCGCGAATTTGCAAGAGGTAACCACCGAAAATGCACGTCTCCGGGCCCAGGTCGTCCAACAAGCAACGCGAGGTAGGTCGACCGGTCTGCTTCCATACTGGGTCTGGTCTGACTTCCTTTTGCATATAGACCAACTGTCTGCCGATATCACCAAGGCTTTCAACGCCTTATTCGCGGCGGATCGGCAGTCTCGTGATCACCGCGATCAGCTCCGACCGATCTTGGACGGACTGATTGGCGCACGCCATGACTTGTCCCGTATGGAAACTTATCGTTCACATCTCCTAGAACAGCTTGCGGTAGTCGGCCGACAGATGCTAGAAGACCGGTCCGACCGGTTCCTGCTCCGCACCCAACGTGGTGACCTGGAAAGGCAGACCAGCGAATTTCAGGCCATGGTCCGGGAGCAGATCGGGAAGGTCGAGTCCTTCCATGCCCGATCAGACGCCTGGACCCAGGAATCAAATCGTCGCTGGGCGGCCGTAAATCGATGTTATCAACATTTAACTGACTTGTTGCATCAGCGTCCGGATGTTCGTTCGAATGCTGACCGGTCTTCATCGGCCGTTCCGGTCGGTCTACATCAAGACCAGACCCGGCGCGATTCATTGGCCAAAAGTGGCCCACCGAAAATTTCGCAAACTTCCCAGTCCAAAAAGCGCAAGGACGCGCCGAAGAGCTCGAGGGAGCGGGGCATAGCGCGCGACTCCGAACTCGAGGAGAAACGCGCGGTGCCCCAGAAGAAGGCCAAGACGCCGGCGCCTCTCAAGTCCCGAATCGGTCGCGGATGACAAGTCTGTCCTCGCCAAATCTCGTGCGCCCTCGTGCCCCCGTGCCGCGCACACCAAGCGCATAGAGGTCTCGTCTGGAGAAGGCTCGGAGGGCGGATCCAGTGACTCCGAATATCTGATGACCGCTTTATCCAAGTCTCGGTCGGATCGGCGTCGAGGTTCCGTTCCAGCGAAGCCCGCATCGGGCGATAAAAATCCGACCAGATCCCAGAGTGATGGTGCTGTGCCGACGTGTGGGTAGACCGGATCGGTTCCTTCGCTCCAGTCCGGCACCTCTAGATTTCATAAGCATGCCGGACTAAAAGGATTGTTGGCTGGAGGTCAGCCTCTCCCATCTCGGACTTCGGATGCTACTTCGCCGTGGCCCTCGTGGCAGATCGGCAGCCTCTACCAGACTGCCCTGACCAAGCAAATATTAGCACGGTATCTGTCGCGCCCGGACTCCTGGCTCTTTCCTCCGGCTCCCAAGACCCCTGACACTTCTGCATGGCGGGAGGACTTGGTTACAGCGCCACAGATTACCCTTCTGTACGCAGATGAGCCGTGGAAGGTGTTCGTCCGCCCTAAGCTGGGGCCCATGTTTGCGCCGACTCCGTGGATAGACTCGTTCCTAGGTCGAGTGAAGACTTTCAACGAGACTTACATCCAAGCGATATGGGAGTCCACGCACTATCTAGTGCTTCCCGGTCGAGCGCAGCATGACCAAGGTCTGATCTTGTTCCAGAGAAACCGCAAAAGACGCCGGAGTCGGGCAGGCGAGGCCTGGCAGACCCTATGCCAGTTTAATCTGGGAGGGATGCAGGCCCGCGAATGCGACCTCGACATCTTACTGTATCCTATGGTTCTCCATATGGCCAAGCGTCGGGTCGAGAAAGCTGGGGTGCTAGCTGACGACGGCGCCTGGTATCCCGGTCTTCATTGTGACGAGCCGGTCACCAACCTCAAGGACGCTTTGGCCCAGATCGATCGGAAGTAGCCCTGGCGAAATCAATACCAGAACCAGATCGAAGGACATCCGGCATTGACTATCGGCCGTCTTTGGGGCGATTGTGATCCTTGATGGAGCAGTTAGCTGACCAGATAATTCATAATATATGTCATCATTCCTTCCACATTGCTGATCATCTAATCACCTGACCAAGTTTCACCATTTCCTCCAAGCTTGCACCAACACGTTATCATATACAAATTCCATCCACATCGCGAGAATAATCACTACGTTCGTCATTACAATACTCCAGTTCGTCACGGTTCATCACAGTTCATCATAAATTCACAAAGTTCCGACCTCACACATATTCACACCGATCGATACACTGATCGGCGCTACTGTGGGTCTTGGTCTTCTTGGGTCTGTATTACTGCGAAGCGATTCCGACTAACTTGGTCTCGCTCGAACTCTTGTAGCAGTGCTCCACAGTTTAGGTCGATCTCGTCGATCCAAGTTTCTTCATCATGATCCTTCCACCGGACCAGATATTCTCGGTGGGTGCGTCCGAAACGGGTCTTCTTGACCGATCGGACATCCAGCACCTTCTCCACCTCAAACTCGTCCTTTTCCAATGGCCGTTCCCAACTGTCCTCCGGTAGCAGAGCTTCATTGAAATCGAATCTCTCTGCTCCGTCCACCAGACATGGCATTTTAGGCCGATCGGTGAATTCTCTATCCAGCTTCAACTTGGAGACGTGCACAATCGGAAAAACTTTTTAATCCGTGCCGATCGTGATCAGACGGGTCGCATACTCACCGATCAGCTCTGCTACACGGAAAGGACCGTGCCACATATGAGCCAACTTCTTTGCATAGCCCTTCTTGACCCGATCGAAGTATAGCCATACCCTCGCCCCTGGTTCAATACCATGGGGTCGGACTTGGTCGTTGTTCCGGTCTGCCCGATCTTGTATGGCCTGACGTAACTTTTTTTGTTGACGACTTCTTTCGCGTACTGATAGTGCTTCTGGACCTGCATACTCCAACGGCGGGCATCGCGGTCGCGGGTCCGAGTGCATCCTATCGGTATCGTCGCTTTAAGTGTCGATCTAGGGTCCCATCCATACACCAGATAAAAGGCGTTTCTCCTCGGACCCGATCGGTTGAAGAGTTGAGGGCGAATACCAGCCTCTCTGCATACTCGTCCCAGTCAAGTTGGTCCGGATCGGCCACGTACATCTTGATCGCCCTTGTGATTGTCTGCACCATGCGTTCAGCCGATCCGTTCGCCTGCGGGCGATATGCCATCGTCGCGCTCTGCTTCTGGCCTGGCATGTTATTGAATGATCGGAACACCTCAGCCATAAAACCGGGTTCCCGATCGTGTCTGATAACTTCCCTGGCACCGAACCTTCTGAACACGCGTTCCTCATATGTGGTGGAGTCATGTTCGAAATCGAAAACATTATCATCGATAACCTGACTACCACCATCGCGCCCAGCCTTCCAACTTTCGGAGGGGGTACTCCGCGGACCACCACTCGAGATCTGGTCCAATCGTCCGCTTCAAGCAGACGACCGGTCGTCATCAGAACCCACTTGGTCCGATTGTTTAGTGTCCATCTCACCTTGTGTACCCGATGGAATGGGATAGTTACACACTCGGTGGATCGGGATCGCAGATTGGATCGAAGCGGTCTTGAATATAGAAGACCGATCTGGGTAGGTATCTCTGGGGCGGAACTCTTCACCCCAGACACAAACAATCCAAAAACACTTCCAAGAGATAACTTCCAATAGGTCGATCGTCCAAACGATCAAGACCTGACCAATACGAAATAATAATACCAAAACCGGTCTAGTTTCCAACCCATATTAAAACAAGCCAATATGTCCGCGTAAAGACCCAATATTCTCGTGAAACTCCACAAACGATATCTCCACGCCAAGACCAATCCAGTGAATAGCACGTTCCAAACGTACTTGAGTTGAGGTGTTGAGATCGCCAAATCGTACTCCCGTCGACGGACTTCCGGTGGGCAAAGTACGCGTGCGGCGCGTCCAGACCGGGTATAATAGGCGAGAGGGGATAATTCGACCCTCTGCCCCCAAACACTCCGCGGCGGGCGGAGGCGACTGGTGTACGAAAAGGGAAGAACGCCGACCCCTAGCTGTGGTGTGAACCAAGACCAAAGGATTTCTACTTAGAAAAATCCTGCAACCAAAAGACTTCTTACTTGGAAAAACCACAACCAAAAGCCTCTTACTTGGAAAAACCACAACCAAAAACCTCTTACTTGGAAAAACCACAACTAAAAAACTACTACCCTATAGTCCCTAAATGTAGCCACACAAAAATATGTAAAATACCCGAATTCGGGTGACTCACCAAAACTTGCGCTCTTGACACTTCTTGAGTCTGATAGGCTGAAAAGCCCCCCTTGTTTAAACCAATCCAAAATTAGACCAAATGCCTTGATGAAACTTGACCAGAAGTGTGCCAAATTTTGGGCACGCTTCACCGCACATAACTCTGGGCGATCTGCTCCCCAGATCGGGATGCACTAGCCTTTGCGATCACCAGACCAGTGAATAGGTCGATCTATATCAGCAGCTCAGTGTTGCCGTGTGTCGATCTGGGCAGTGACGGTATGTGATCCATTTCTATTACCTGGAAGGGGTAAGTAGCCTTGATATTTCCGGGCGATCGGCCCTTGATTATCGGTCTTCCCTTTCCGGTCTCGCAATCTGTGCAACAGCCCACATATTTCTGCACGCTCCGAAAAAGTCCTCTCCAGCGAAAGTGGGCCCTGATCTTGTGGTACGTCCTGCCTATGCCTTGGTGTCCCCCTTCTAGACTCACATGGTAGTTATGAAGGACATCCGGCTGTAGCAACTCAGGGATCACCAGTTTCGCTAGTCGATCTCGATCGGCACTGTCTTGATCAACGTCACGGCAGTAATACAGCAATCCATTGTCGTCCACATCGTAACTGTCCGCGATCTTGGTACACTCTTTCGCCTGATCATTTGTTAACTTGGACAGTTCACCGCGCAGATAGGCCTTCAAGTTGACGATCCACTCTTCTTCGTCCTGCGCCTTGAGGATCCGTTCCGCCCTTAGCTGTTGTACAACGTACTCACTCCGCCTTTCCTTTGGGAACGATCGGCGAGACTTCCGAGCTCGCGATCTAGTCGCCGCTATCACATGCACCTGATCAGGGTTGTCCTTGGGCTTGATCAGCTCTGGGATCCTGTTTATGTTCATAAGTTCATGTAGAACGGCCTCCTCGGTGATCGTCGCCCCGATCTGGTCCCGCATGTCTTGGGTCGCGAGGTGATCGGCGCTTCAGTTCCAATCCCGTTTCACGTGCAATATCTCGTGGTTGGGATAGTCTTTCAGTGCCTTCATCACCCGATCATTCAGCAACTTCAGCCGTGGCGCCTTACAGTCGATCTCCCCGGTGATCTGCCTTATCACTAGGCTGGAGTCACCACATATGATGATCCGCCCTTTCTTTTGTGATGACAGCAGATCAAGACATAGGAGGAGTCACCGATATTCCGCCTCGTTGCCCGTTATGGCAGGAGTGAAATCGTCGGCGGCTGCTACTATAGACCATTGTGGTAACTTCCACAGTACGGCACTATAGGAGACGACCTTCTTCTTCACGCTAGCCGATCCGTCGAAACTCAAGACCAGGAGTTTCTCATCCCGATCGACGATCGGTGGCTGAAGCGAGATTGACTGTCAAGGTTGCTTCCTTGGGGCAATCGCCATCAGAGCCTCATCCACTTCAGACCGAAGGGTGATACTGGCAGACAATGTGCCCAATATATACTCCTCTCCCTTGGTGCACTTGACGACCTCGAGGGACCACTGCGAAAAGATCGCTGACCATCTGCCGAGCCGACCGTCCATCCCATTGGCTGATAACAGTCAAGAAAATGTCGACTTTCTAGAAAGAACCTTTACAGATCGGCCTACCAGTAGGTTGTAGCACACATCCAAAATCCGTAGTAAATCCAGAACTTCCTTTTCGACGATCCCATAGTTAACTTCGTTTGGCTTCAACTTCCGGCTCGTAAAAGTGACCGGATGGTACACACCATCATTTTCTTGCACTATAGTGGCAGAAATGGCCCACTTACTAGCGTACACAATGAAGATCGGCATTTTTTTCGGATCGAAGTGTCTGAGAATCGGTGCCGTCGCCATCTTGGCCTTCCGCATACCGAAAGCAACCTTTGCACGCTTCATGTGATCCTCTGCCTCCATCTGCGGAAAATCTGCGGGCAGATCAGAGTTGCAGCCCTCCCTTAAAGTTGCCTGATCTCCTTCGCGCAACATATGGTAGTCGACTTCCAGGAGCTCGTACAGCACGGCCGCGTAAATCGCGAAGTCTTCAATGAAGCGGCTGTACTAATTTAAGCTCCCAAAGAAGTACTGCATTGCCTTCAGTGATCTGGGAAACGGGAGGTTGCTCAGTGCCTGCAGATCCTTGGTATTGGCCTCCATCCCACTGATCGACACCATATGACCCAAATAGGCGACCTTGGACATTCCCCAAAAACTCTTCACAGCTCTGATCGACAGGTTCCAGCGATCGCATGTCTCCAACAACCGTTCGACCTTCTCGCACAGATCGCTCCATGACGAGGCAGGAATCAGTATGTCGTCGATGTATGATCGCCTCCACAGAACGGACGGTCTAATTTCCCGATCGGGTTCACCCTCTGTAAATACATCATAGTTTTCGGTGGGGTCCCGATCGGTACTGATCTTGAAATGTCCATATAGTGCGTTGTCGATCAGCCTCTGGTAGGTCTGAGGCGCGTTCTTCAAACCAAACGGCATGCGGTTCCACTCGAACAGACCGAACGGCGAACCAAATGCAGAAATCTGGCGAGCCCGATCGGTCATCGAAACCACCCAGAATCCACTTGCCATGTCCAGCGATCAATACCATAGGGTCTTGTCCAGGTCTTCCAGTAGATCGTTGATGAGCGGCATCGGGTACACCATAAGCTTGGTCAACCGATTTACCAACCGATAATCGATACACAACCTGATGTCGACGCCGTTCTTCTAGATTACAATCACGATCGGCGAGGCCCAAGACGAGGTCGACGGTTTGATAATCTTGGTAGCCAACAGTCCTTTAATCAGATCAGATAATTTCTCCCGGTACTGTGGCGCCACACGTCGGCATCGCTGAGTGATCGGCTTGGCATCACCAACATCGATGTCGCAGATTGCTCCGCGAGCAGCAGGGGGTAGGGAATTGCCTTTCCCGATCAGCAGGTGCTTCTTTTTCCAGATGATCTTCTTAAGCTGGTCGATCTGGTCGGGACTGTTGACATCCCGATCACCCACTTGAAGATCGTCCCATATGACTTCGGATCGGCAGACACTTCAGTAAGGACTGTCATCTGGCTCTCCAGCTCCTGAATGTACTGATCCTCACCCTCATGTATGCAAACTTTGTCATCTTCTGGGGTGACATCATCCGACCCGTCCCGATCGGCTGTACACTGCTGTTCGCGGTCAGCGGGATGCTCTTTAACAACATCGACCTGTTTAGGCGCGCCATCGTGGTCCGCCCCATCAATCTCGTGTTCTCCTTTCTCCGTTTCTGGTTCCGGATCCTCTGTCGCCTGTTCATGTGAAACCACCATGTTGACGAGCCTTGGCTCATCTGCTCGATGGTCCATCGTGTCCGGCGACTGCGGCGCCTTTCTTCGGACCATCATCTTCTTCGGGGTTGTATAGCTGGGTCGTTCCACCATAGGTGAGTTATCTTCTTCCACCGATCCATCATCGCTGATCAGATCGGTGGTCGCTTGTTATGCCAAGTTCTGCCACTCAACATACCGTCTCGATCCAATCGAGACGAACCCCATCTTTCTTGGCACTTCCCTTCCGCCAGCCACATGTCAACAATAGTATTGTTGTCGAGTGTAAGCGGCTTGTCACCGATATAAGTGACTCGAACAAAATCATATTGACCGGCGCTCTTCACAAAGGTCGGCACCCACCGATCGCCCCCGGTCACCCATAACTTCCTTGAACGAAAACCTTTGTCGACCGGGGTATCAGCGGATTGGCCGACTGGTATGGTGACATCTTAGTCTCACCTGACCTGTAACTCGCTGATCTTCCTCTCCAGGTCACCATGTTGGGTGCGGAGTAAGGTCCGATCGGACTGGTATTCCAACCTCTGCCGGTCGACCACCGCGAGCTGTTCCAGGAGGTGGGACCTATAGGCCTCCAACCGAGACCGATCGTCTCGTGTGCCGATCATCCCGTCCAAGATCGGTCGGAGCTGATCGCAATGATTATGAAACTGCCGATCAGCCATGAATAAGGCGTCGAACGTCTTGGCGATATCGGCGAACAATTGATCTATATGCAAAGGAAGGTCAGAGCAGACCCAAGATGGAAACAGACCGATTGACCTACCTTGCGTTGCTTGTTTGACGATATGGGACCGGGGACGTGCGGTTTTAGTTGTTAACTCCTGCAACTTCGTGGACATGGGGATCAACGTATCCACCTCCTTCCGCAGTTGCAGAAGTGAAGAATCCCTGATGTCTAACTGGGACTGGAGCTCACGGACCGTTTTCCGGAGCTGATCGGCCTCGATCTGTTGCTTTACCGGTGTGTCGGACTCTGAATTGCTGAGTAAGCTGTGAGATCGTGCCGATCTGGTCGGCGAACCAATATGGGGCGGTGAAGAACGCAGGTCTGTGTACGATCCGTATAGGGGCCGCCGACCAGCTAACTGGATCTGGACCTCATCCTGGAGTGTAAGCACTCCATGAGACTATCAAGGCGAATACCTTCCGGCACCATGAAATCCATGCCTAACAGGGCATCCTGACCGGCCATCTTTCCAACCCAAGCTGAAGAAGGCCACCTTGCCAACCCAAGCTGACGTGTTAGACCAACGAACCCGATAGGGTGATCTTCACGCGCGTCCTTCCTTAGGTCATGTAAGATTTTTCACCGATTCCGACGCATTCTTGTCTCTGGGTGTCGTCTGTACGACATCCGACCTTACGAGCTCGATAATCAACACTTCGTCCCAGAGTCGAATAACATCGTTGCCTTCTGGTTGTTAATATTACCACAGGCTTTCGCCTGCTTGAACCATTTGTCGGGCGCATGATACTTCCAGTATCCGCGAGACTCCCCAGGCAGAATATCCAACTGCATTACCACCTTCGATCGGGAATATTCATCGTGAGATTGTAGACCGGATGATCCCGATCGACGCAATTGAGAATCGAACATGTATTGTCGGTTTTATTCTCCTTGCCGACATATGCACAGATACCAAACGTAGATCGCTCGGCTCGATCCAGATTCCAACCTGGAGAGCGTTCTAGTTTAACATATTTTCCACGTCCGGCGGGAGCATCCCCGCGTGCTTGCCCGGCACATACCACTTGCGCATCAGATTGAAAAAACTCTTCGATCTTGCACTGGCCGACCTCGTGGATATCTCCACATGACATGCACACGAAAATGCAGTGATCGGTGGGGTGACCGCGTATTTCGCACTTCTTGCATATTAACTTCTTCCAGCAGTCCCCACCATCATGCTTGCTCGACCCGCAGTGGGAACACTTCTTGCGAGGTCGGTCCGGGTCGGACTTGTTCCCACTCCTGCCCTTCCGATCTGCCTGGTTAGGCGTCGATCTTGCTCTTGGGGAAGGTTCCGTGATGAAAACGTGGCGATACTGGTACTCATCTGACTCCCGACAGGACTGGCCGCTACTTTCCTCTTCCGACCCAGTGCTGTCTTCAGTCACGATCGCCTTAATAGCACGAGCCGATCTGGTTAGGGGCCTCCTCACAGGGTCGGTCTGGGTCTTCGATCTGTAGCGACCCGATCCAACGGCTCCCTTCGTCTTCATTCTGCGTGAATGCTGTAACGTCCGCAACGTCTGCTCCACTTCTCCCACATCTTTAAGGGGCAGCAGAGTGAGCTGATCTGCCAGCTCTTGGTCATCAAGGGTACTAATATAGTGACCCACGTGCTCCATATCGGCACCGGTCGGCGGGTTGCCTTCCTTGATCTCTATCCCAGCGCGAATTGCAGCCACGTTCAGACGGTGCAAGTACTCGATCGGCGTCTCGTCGCCCCGCTTCTGCATATGGTGATATTTGTGGGCGGTAGAGAATCCAGAGTTGCAGTACTGCCCCTCAAATTCTGAACATAGAAGATCCCAGTCAGATAGGACATCCCGACCCAACTGTTGGATCCAGTTAGCAGCCGGTCTTTTCAGCAGATCCCTGAAGATCAGACACCGTTCGTTTTTTGGTGTCTGATCCCGTAGGAAAGCAGACTTGACCCGACCAAACCACAACCTGGCTTGCTCTTCGTCGGTGTCCTTGCCGGTAAAGTCTGTAAAGTCCGTAGTCGCAGCCATACGAATACGTGGGATCGCGTCAGATCCAAGATCATATGAGGTCGTAGGAGCTAGGTTAGCCTTACGTGCTTTGACCGCCGCTGTACCGTCTGACCCATCGTGGTAACCCATGTCGCCGACCGACTCCATGTCGTAATCGCTGCTCTTGCTCGGTCGGCGCGGTCGGGTTGGTTGCGACTTGCGTTTTGCCTTTCCAACTGGCTTACCACCTCGGATAGGCTTATCCGCTGATGCCACTGACTCCATATCCACATCCCGGCAAATATTGACATTTTGCCGGGCAGACCGATCCTGGACACGTGGGCGCGGAGGTGATCGGCATCGATCTCCCAAGAAACGTTCCATCATCGCTTCGAACATGGCTTGGACGTTGGCTTGGGTCATGGGCAACGTGTTGGTATCCTCCTTTGGAGGTACTGAGGCCTGTGGGGGCACCCGGGGCCCCGACTGGCATGCAACCCCTTGTTGCCGCACGTCCTTGTTATGCTCCCATGGGGTCTGGTCAGACCCCATGGTCATCCGCTCGACACCGACCTCCAACTCCAATGAGTTACCGAGGCAAGTGGAGACTGATATAACGAGTGATCGTCGGGGCATGCATCATCATGCATTTCAATAGTCTCAGCGAACTTCAATGCCGCGGTGGGAGTTGGGCGGCGTACCGCCTCCACCAACGGCACCAAATGGTCGTGGAAGGTCGACAACGACAACTCCAACCTCCAAGTGTCCAGATCGAAAAGCTTCTGCACGTTGGAGGGCTTCCGCATCTTCATGCCAACCTCGGCCAACATCGCCAGCAGGTTCCTCACCAATGGCAACGATCGGTCGCTTCGGATCGGCTCGGTGGTGAGTCCGAGAAGGCGATCGGGGATCTGGGGGTCTACTATTTGCATGACCTGGTCTTCGCGAATAAATCACTTTAACTCATGAATGTAGTACATCATGGTCAGGTCTTCTTCTTCGATGACCCCATCCCCGACCTGCGACTTCTCTTCCAGGTCGTCTTCTTCGGACGGCATTCTGATCCTCTTCTTGGGAACCTTGGGGGGTTGGCCTGGATCGTTCCGATCAGGCTCCATAGGGTTTTAGCATTTATTTTCTTCTCATTCAAACATTCATTCAAATACATAGGATCAGGACAAAAGTCCTGATCCTTTCCGGAACTATAGCAAGACCTGCTATAATCCCGATCGGCTCCGATGGGAGCCTTATGGGGAGAAAAAAACTTATTAATCCCGATCCGGTCCTCCACCCGGCCAGATAGGACATCGCCATCCCTATTAACAACAAAAACATAAGGCAATAGCCGTTCCTTATGTTCCCTCCAGAACGATTTCACATTCAATTCCTTGTAATAAATCCTTTGCTGAATATAGCTGCGGTGATATACACGATCACCAAGTGATCCGGGCACGCGCACCGTTGTGGTGGAGTCAAGTTCAAAATCGAACACCGAAATGTCGCGTACCTGACCACCAGCGTGCCCGGCCTTCCAACTTACGGGGGGGGGGTACCCCGCGAACCCTCGTCTTCGATACGATCGGATCTTCCGCTTCTGGCAGACGACCGATCGTCAACACTGGACGCCTGGTCCGATTATTTTCGCATCTCACCTTGTGTACCCGATGGATTGGGCTGGTAACACACTCGGTGGATCGGTTCTTGGGACTGACTTGTGGTCTAAATGCGGTAGACCGTGCTGGGTGATGTACCCGGGGCGGAATTCTTCACCCTGGGTACGGGTATACCGGTTATACTCGAAATTTGTATACTCCCGAGGGCCGATCGCTAACACGATCGTAAAGCCCGGACAATATGGGAGACAAACTCCGGTAATCCAATGAGGTCCAATAATCCAATCCAATGGGGAGATCCAATAAGAATGTGACGTAATCCACGAACGATATCTCCACGAAATAATCCAATAGGTAAAATAACACGTTCCAAACGTGTGCAACTTAACGTTGGGGGTCGACCAAAGTACGCTCCCGTCGAGGGACCTCCGGCGGGCCAAATGCGTCTATAACGCGTCCCGGCCGGGTATAATGAGCTGGACGGGATTACTCGACCCTCCGCTCCCAAAACACTCTGCGGCGTGCAGAGGCGACTAACGCGTAAGGTGAAAACGACCCCGGTTGAGCTGGGGATCCAACGGTCACTTAAGCGAAGATAAAAGCCAAAAAACCTTTACGAAGCGAGACCCAAAAGAAAGCAAAACCCAAACTTGGCAAATCCCCAACTACTACCTACCCCCTATAGTCCCCAATATGTACCAAACATGAAAATATGTAGTACACGCAATCTCATGTGACCTACCTGAATTTGTGTCCTGGACACCCCTTGCACATGCCTGACCCAAAAACCTCTTGACTTTCCACCAATCCGATCGCCGACAGGCCGATCGGTCCATTGTTGACCGGAACCGACCAAAATTCTTGGGTCCGCTTCACGACATACCCTAGGCGTAACTCTTCACCCTGGGTAAGGGCAGACCAATTATACTTAGAGTAAGTGTACTCCAAAGGGCAGATCGCTTAACCGATCGTAGAGCCCAACCAATGAATTAAGAAAAGTCCAATATTCCAATATGGAGACCCAACGAGAACGTGACAAACCCGACGAACGATATCTCCTCGTAACATCCAAAAACTTGTTTACATGTTCCAAACGTGTGTAACTTGGGCTTGCAAAGCCGACCAATGCGTACTCCCGTCGAGGGACTTCCGGCGGGCCAAGTGCGTCTGTAACGCGTCCCGGCCGGGTATAATGAGCTAGAGGGGATTACTCGACCCTCTGCTATCAAATACTCCGCGGCGTGCGGAGGCGACTGATGTACTGTGCAAAGATGCGAACGACTTCCGTGTTGAGGTGTTAACGACCAAGAAAGACGAAAAAAACAAAAGACTCTTAGAAGGAAAAACCAAAACTTACCAATCATATCTCCCTACGGTCCCCAATATGTACAAACATGAAATATGTAAAGTACACGCAATATCATGTGACCTACCAAAATCTGCGTTCTTGACACTCCTTGCACATGATAGGCTTAAAAGCCTCCTTGTTTTCCACCAATCCGATCGCTGATAAGACGATAGGCGTGCCGCTGACACAAAGTGACTAAAATTCTTGAATCCACTTCACCACACAAGCGTAATGAAAGCGGCTCTACCGCACCCGATTGGCATGTCTTATCTACCCCAATTACATGGGGAGGCTCTTAAATATATCTAGGGTTTGCTTCCATTGCAGCGTAAATATTTTGATCTTTATCCGAGCTGGTGGCACGTATCATCATCATTTTGCCCCTCACATACGCCATTTCACAAATAGGTATCCTATAGGCTTGGATATCTTGTCCTATGGGTACCATTTTGAAATGGCGTATGTGAGGGGAAAATGAATGATGATACGTGCCACCTAGCGAAGACTATTAATCAACATTGAAGAGACGAATAAAGTCTGAGCAGTTGTGGTTTATGTGGAAATACAAGCTCGGATAGAGATCAAACAATTTACGCTTCAATGGAAGCAAACCAAAATTCAGATGTGAAAAAAGGATCTATAATGAATTTCATGCAAGGCTTGGTCAGATCTATTACCATACAGGTTGGCAAAGGATCCGAGAAGCGGGATTTCTATGAGTGATCACAAGGGACTGAATATTTTTGACGTGTGCCCAGTGCAAGCAAACAAAAAGATCTTTGATCGCTCAAAGACGCTGGATTGAATGCTCCGACCGATGGTCTGGAGGTTTAATCTGTTCCGATTTAAAGGGACCGATAACGCCCAAGGACCGACTCGGGAAATCGGTACATGATAAACTTTATTAAACTATGTACGAGTATTCTAGCCAAGACTAAGGACGTTGCCGCCAAGAACATTGAACACTTCCTAGAGTTTGTCGATCGATAGTTAAACTGCAAGGTGCATGTTTTAGGTACCAACGGCGGACTAGAATACAAAACTCTAGGCGGTTTTTTTTAAAGCACTGGAATTGAACGTAAGTCAGCGAACCAAACAATCAATCTAGTAATGGAAAGGCAGGACACCTGCACCGAACCATTACAAATATGGCGCGGTGTATGATCTGTACAATTGGGTTAAATCTGTTGGTTTGGGGTCGTGCGGTTCAATATGCTTCTTTATTATTGAATCACAGTCCTACGAACTCGAATACCAAGCTAATATCATCGCTGGAATTATTGACCAAGAATAAAGGAAATCTTGGTGAAATTGTCACTTTCGAATAATCGTGCACGGTGTACCGCAATCCTGGAAAAATTCGCTCGCTCTAAGAGCGCAAGTCGTGATAATAGCTGGAAAAATTAAAAAGTCAAGGGCTTCAAGGTTCTCTTAAAGGATGAGCGCAAAGTTATGGTAACAAAACATCAAGAGCATTAATCGCTTGTCCAAGACTAGAGCTCCATGATCAAGAAACGTTTGTCGGAGAAACAAGATTCAGAAGGAGATAAACAAGCGAAGTTCAAGTTCCAAGAAAAAAACTAGAAAAAATCAAATTGGTAACTTGAACGTCATCCAACATGAAGTGTCACAAGAAAAAACCGGGCTTAAGAAGAAGGAAACAAGGAAAAACAATACGTGAATAACCTCTAGTCTTGTCATCAAGATACTGAAGAGTTTGGTTCGGTTAACTTCATTTCTGAGCTTTTTCCCAAAACTTTCAGTCAAGCAACGCATAGCACAAACAAATTCAAGTTTTTTGGCTGGGTTACTCATCGCGATCTGCTGCGATCAAGTCCCAGGAATGGCTGGATTACTCATCGCGATCTGCGATCAAGTTCCAGAAACATTTATTGGCTGGTTTACTCATTGCCTGCAATCAAGTGGCAGGATTTACGATTGGATGGGTTACTCACTGCATCGGGCGGTTAAGTGCCAGATTTAATCGCATTCGGAGTGAAGACTTCCGCTTCGTTTGCAGATGGGCTAGTTCGCATTATCTTTCGTTGGAATTTTGGATCAGTACCCCAGAGGTGGTACATCCATATCGATCTTCTCTAAAGTCTCCACCAATCAGCGGTCCAACAAGTGTGTAACCAGCCTATTCCATCGGGTACACAAGGTGAGATGGAGATGCAAAAATCGGACCAGGCTTCCTATGCTGATGATCGGTCGTCTGCTAGCAGCGGACGATCAGATCGGATCGTAGGAGAAGGTTCGCGGGGTACCCCCCCCGTCAGTTGGAAGTCTGGGCACGATGGTGGTCAGGTTCTCGACACTACGGTGTTCGATTTTGAACTTGACTCCACCACAATGGTGCGCGTGCCCGGATCATTTGGTGACCGTGGATATCACCGTGATATCCAGCAAAGTGTGTATTTTACGAATTTTAATATGGATACTCTCTGGAGAGCACTCAAGGAACGCATATCGCCTTGTGTACTAATTGTTGGAAAGGATGGCGATGTTCGATCTGATCAAGGGGAGGATCAGATCGAAATTAATGAATTTACGACTCCCCATACCGCTCCTGGTGGTGCAGATCGGCACGAGGAACGCTTATCGCCTCGTGGTGTGGTAGCGGAAAAGGATGGCAATGACCGATCTGGCCAGGCGGAGGACCAGATCGAGACTAAACAAGTTTATTCCTCCCCACAAGGCTCCGATCGGAGCCGATCGGGACTATAGCAAGTTTTTCTATATTCCCAGTAGGGATTAGGACCCTGTTCCTGGTCCCATGCATATCGAGAAAAAATTGCATGTGAAGAACACTATGGGGGCGGATCGCTCCGATCTGCCCAAATTACCAATTTAAAAGACCAAGCAGAGGATTGCAATGCTTTCGGACGATTACGACTTGGAGGAAAAGTCGCCGATCTATGGCGGGACTGTGGATGACGAGGAGGTGACCAAGATGTACTACATGTACGAACTGAAGAGATTCGTTCGCGAGAACGAGGTCATCCGAGTTATCAAGCCCCTAATTCCGGATCGTCTACACGGATCGACTACCGAACCTATCGACTCCGATCGGACGCTGCAACTGGTCAAGAATCATTTGGCGATGATAGCAGAGGTTGGGATAAAGGTTAAGAATGCTAATGGCGTTGGAAATCTATTTGAAATGGATACGTGGAAGTTGAAACAAGCGATATCAATGCTACATGACGATTTGACGCCATTGGTGGGGGCGGTGCGCCGCCCAACTTCCACAATCGCGTTAGAAACCCCAAACCTCGTGCGATCACTTGTCGAGAAGTCATTCTCCGAGGATAGCTCGCTATATGGGTCGCCACCTTCCTCCAAGTGCTCGTCCGAGTTGGAGGTCGGCGTGGAGCGGATGACCATGGATCGCTGTACCATTCACGGTACCAGTCGCACGGAACAAAAAAGGGACGTGCGGCAACGAGGGTCGGCATGCCTGTCGGGGCCCCAGGGTAGCCCACAGGTATCGGCAACCCTCAAGACCGATCCAGTCACCTTGCCAACGATGGAAGCAAGCATGCAAGCCATGTTTGAGGCTATGATGAAGCGTTACGCCGCTGATCGAGGCAGATCACCTCTGCGACCTCGTGCACCAAGCCGATCTGCCCAGGAAAACGAGGCAATTTGTGTGGACGTAGAAATGCAGTCAATAACATCAACACAAAAGCTGCCCGAATGTGTTAGACCTGTTTTCAAGAAAAAACGCAGGTCACGCCGAATCCGCCCCCGCCGATCGGCAAGTAGCATCGACTTCGACATGGAGTCGATCAGCGAAATTGACGATTACTACCGTGGTACGGGCAGAGTCGGGACAAGTATGGCGAACTTAGCCTCGACGATGGCGTTTGATTTCAATTTGACGGTGATCCCAAGGATCCGCATGGCCTCAAGCACCGAGTTGAAGGACTTTATGGGCAAGGATGCTGATGAGGTTCAAGCCAGATCATGGTTCAGCCGACCGAAGTCCGCCTTCCTCCGGAATCAGACGCCGAACAAAGAACGGTGTCTGATCTTCCGAGATCTGATGAAGGGACCGGCTGCAAACTGGATCCAGCAGTTAAGTCGGGATGTCCGATCTGACTGGAGTTTGCTGTGAATGAAGTTTTTGAAAAGCAGTACTGTCACTCCGGCTTCTCTACTGCACGAAGGTACCGCCACATGAGGAAGAGGGGCGATGAAACGCCAATCGAGTACCTTCACCGGCTAAATTTGGCTGCGATTCGTACGGGGATCCCGATCAAGGAGACCGATCCGCCGATCGCGCTGCCCAAGAACACGTGGGCCACTTTATTAGTACGCTGGACGATCAAGAGTTGGCCTATCAGCTGACCTTATTGTGCCTCAGGGACGTGGAAGTAGTTGAAGAGACGTTACGTATGCTGCGCCACTCCCACAGTATAAGGACGAAGGTTGCTGTCGGATCGAACCGATCCCGATCGAAAGGGCAGGATGATCATGTGAAGAGACCAGCGACCAGACCGGCCAGATCGATCAGAGCGATCGTGGCTGATATTATCTCCGGATCAGAAAGGGAGAGCAGTGGCTGGTCCAGTCTGGGGACAGACTGTAGATGGTGCGTACACGCACGGTGCGGCTAGCGCACAGAGGAAGACTTTCTTTTAAGCGGCGTTCGCCGCTACTTAGCCGATACGCCCTTATAAAAGGGATTAGTAAGAGAGAACTCTCTTACGCGGGGCCAAGATTCCACTTTGCTTTACTATTAGCTTTCGCTAATGCCTTAACACAAGTCTCCCTTAATAAGGGGGTAGCTAAGGGAAGAACTTACCTTACGCTACTGAACTTACTACGCGCGCGACCGGTCGAGGTCGTGCGTCCTGTAGTCTATGAGTGAAATGTAAACTGAATGTATTTAATATATAATTAGCCTCAATTAATTTAAACTAATGTAAACTATATGTAATACTAAGTAGAACTTACTAAATTCGTACCTAGCTAAAATGTAGTGTACACCACCCGTGTACTAACACGTGGCTGGCTACCACGCCTCCACCAAGGGCCCCTGCCCTGATTGGTTGAAATAACCAATGGTCCAAAACCTTTCGTACCGGTAAATACTGACCCCAACCGTACTGTACTCACGTACACCACATACTAAATGTAACCCGAATGTAACCCTGTTACATCCTACCCCATCAAGACTTTTGATTACGCAATAAATCAAATTTTAGTTGGAGAACTCCAGCTGCCAGAACCTCTGGCTAACCATGAGCGCCATTAGTGGTGCTGTGGAGTCTCCTCGAGAAGAGGAGGTAGACTATTCCGAGATCTGGGAGGTGGATGCCCTTGGGGATATCTCCCCAAAGGCTGACCGCTACGACAACGCCGAACGGCGATGTCGGCAGCCTAATCCGTTCCCCACACGTGTGAAAATGCACTAACAAGTGCACCACCCCTGCTAATGTCGGATGATACATCCGGATCGCCGAAGGCGATCATCACCAATGATCTGGACGCAGCTAAAGAAACCCAACTTGCCTCACAGGCACTAAGGGCTGCGTTACGCGCCCCCAAACGCCCGCCACGGGCGGCCTATAATTTTGAAGGTCCTCGTGACCTTTCAAAGCGGGCTAGGCATGTGGTAGGGAACGGTTTAGCATCCTATACCCCTGGTCCAGCGGCTGTACAGCCGTATCAATGCGAACGCCGGGAGAAACTCCGGCAACAACTGCTCACGCAAAAGCAGTTCACTAGCGTCTCATACCGAGAACTCCTCGACAGGCAGGCACAGGGTGCCCCTGTTGAGAACCTCCGCGAGGTTCCTATCATTCTCTCTCGGGAGAAACTGCCGAAGATGCAGAAAAGAAATTCCGCGTTCGGGTGGAAGGAGAGAAGCTCCTCCCCAGCTTTAATAAGCTGCACAACAGCTATTCCCGTCGTGACGGTTGGGTGCAAGGGGCGTTGCGCATGGCATTCGACAGAACCAAAGCGATAGAGCTATTACGTTCCCCTTATCGCACGCGCTACGCCAGCGCCCCTGTCCCTACCACGGCGCCATAGGACAGTGTGAGCGCCACATCTGCCTCTGGCGAACTCCCAATTACTGGGAGTGAATGGGGATTCTCGCACCCCTTTGGTAGTTGACCTGCAGCGGGATTCTCCCGCTCGATAGCTTCAACGACGTCGCGGCAATCCTGCCGTAGAGGAGTCTCGGACTCCCACGAACTCTGTGAGTGTGGATAACCCTTCACTTCACCAGATACTGGGTTTGACCCCAATGATGGCGCCGCGCCATCAAACGCTCCACATGATAATGTGGAGTACCCTCCGCATCAAGTATTGGAGGAGGAGGTCGCGCAATTGCGACGTGATATTCGCGAGCGCTGTGATCGACACAGCCATCCCATCCATGATCTCCACGAGGGGCTTCGCGATGAGCGGGATGCCACTGATCGCTTCGAAATGCGGCTTGCCTCTCTCGAGACGACCGTTGCGGAGCTTCGTGGTCACATTTTAGCCCTTTCGGTCTTACTTCGCCCTGCGGTGCCTTACGGCTATCCGCCTTTCCACCCTCCTCCAGGAGGGGCCCCGCTTCCGGGTCCTGGTATGGCTTAAGCATACCGACATAAAAGGTTGGATGCGTACGCATCGCCTTCGGGATGTCTAAGGTGTACGACAAGCCCTTTCGGGCTAACACCTTAAAGGGGCCCACAAACCTGGGGCGCAGTTTATTGCGCAACACATTTGAAACTGCATGTGTAGGAAGATTTTTAGCGTTTAATAAAACACTCTCTCCTACTCTGTATACCTTTTTGTTACGCCGTCCCTTTCGGTCAGCTTGCTCCTTCTACTTGTATTGGCTTTCCGCCATGGCATCGCAGACGTGTCGTAAGACACTAAGGCGCGTCGATAAAAACTTATCGATGTGCTTTCGCACAGATACAGGGCTGACATCGGGGAATCCTCCCCCCTCAAGCCCTGGGCCACATACACGTGGCGTTAACGGAACCCTCGGATTCACCAATCCGTTCACGTAAAACGGGGTAAACCCCGTAAATGCATGTACCGAATTGTTGATAGCAAATTCAACCATTGGGAGCATCTCACTCCAACTCTTTGGAGAATCCGGACATAAAATCCGGAGAATACCCTCCACAACGCGATTAACGCGTTCCGTCTGACCGTCCGTCTGCGGATGATCCGCACTGGATATGAGGAGCTTGGTGCCTAGCACCTTAAACAACGCTACCCAGAATTGTCCCGTAAAACGGGGATCCCGATCCGACACAACGGAATCGGGTAGACCATGTTGTCGAAAGACACGGTCTAGGAACACTTTTGCTGTTCCTTGTCCATCTATGGACTCTGGCACCGCCACCAGGTGAGCCATCTTGCTCAAAAGGTCCACAAAGACCAATATTCCGGTGTTACCGGCCTTATCTTTCGGAAAACCGAAGCTAAAATCCATACTAATGGATTTCCAACACTCCGTTGGAACGGAAAATCTCGCCAAAGGCACAGCTGAACTTGCAGAGGGTTTAACCCTCTAGCACGACTCACAAGTGCGAATATACGCACCGACCCACTTGTACATTTGGGTCACCAATACAAAGCGCTTAAAGCGCTGTAGGTCTTATCCCGACCTAAATGACCCCCGGTAGGGGCGTCATGTGCCTCAAAGAGAACTCTATACTTCAGTTCCTCATCATGAGGAACAACCACACGCGGATTGTCCTCCGCGCTCGTGATATAATATAGCAAACCGTCACAGTACCTGTAACGGTGTAACCGAGCTCTATCTCGACTTGACAGGGTAGGATCAGACGAGCCAAGTCCCTTTTCACCTAACGCGCTGATAAGCGCCGTACATTGTGGGTCTTTCTCATACGCCTTGCGTATGAGATCCACCACAGACAAGGTGATGAATGTCGCGTGAGCGAGCTCATAATCGGGACGACGCGACAACTAAAGCGTCTGCAAGCACATTCTTTTTGCTAGGTTTATACTTAACATCAAAGTTGTACTCCGCAAAGAAGGAGATCCAACAGGCCATACGTTGGGAGAGATGAGGCGACTGTGTCGCTGTCCGTAAGGACGCGTGGTCGGTATAAACCACGAACGGCTTTGAGCCGAGTAGGTGAACCCTCAATTTGACAAGATCATACTTCATTGCAAGTAGCTCCTTGTCATGAACGGGATAATTCCGTTCCGCAGCTTTAAGATGCCTCGACTCAAACACAATCACGCGTTCTCGTCCCGCATCGTGTAATTGTAACAAGCACATCCGATTGCGAAATCGGAAGCGTCGCAGACGACGCTAAATGGTTTCCCAGAATCTGGGAGAGAAAGAACGGGAGCTTTCAACAAACTTCCCTTAACCGCTTCGAAGGCGGTTTGGTATTTGGTTTTCCCGACACCAATACATGTCCTTCTTAAGAAGTTCAGTTAATGTCTTCGCCATCTCAGCGTAGTTCCCGCTGTACTTGTGGAGATAATTGGCTAATCCAAGCCACTTCAGTAAATCTCTAAGATTTACAGGCGAAGTCCACTCCACAATGGCTTTCACCTTTGCGAGATCCGCCCGCACTCCATACTTACCGATGAAGCATCCGAGGAAAGGAATTTCTTCAGCACGAAAAATACATTTGGATGCGTTTTAATATATAGCGTAATATGGTTTACGAACACAAAAAGTGGGAGATGAGTGAGGAGACTTGCTCTCCCGTACCATCCCTGCCTCGTCTTTCCCCTTGAAGAATGCGTCTATGACGTCGCATTGTTCCTTGGGGAGAGGCCACTGCCTAGTGACGCAGTATTTGGTTCCAGGAACCAATTAATTTCATGTCGGACTCCCCGATCCGGTGGTAACCCCATCGGTGGGTTGTCACTAATTACATCTCCAAATTCCTTTAATAAGGAATGGTAAGGGTCCTCCGGATCCGCGAGGATCTTGAGGCCGCTTCGGGATGCCTGTTTGGTTTGTACCAAAACTGACTCGTCCATCGTGGATGAGGAGTTCAACTCCTCTTCCGGACGTAATACGACAACCTCGTCGATTTCATCTGCTTTCAAAGCAGTTTCAAATTCGTTGAAGGACATCACCTCCAGCGACAACAGTTTGCCTACCCCAGGCAACCGTTCCAGGATTACGCCTTCTGTGACAAGACCTGTCACACTATTTAGCATCCTGTAGGACTGATGACTACTGCCCTCGGGAATCGTCCCGAGACCCAGATGGGGGGAGTCAATTTCCCCATCTATTGGAAGCGCCACGCGTCTATCCACAGAGGTATCTACATCTACCACCGGTGACCTGCCGGTATCACCTATAACGGCGTAGTCGGAATCATTTCCGACGTGCGAAAGAGACAAACTTCTGGTCTCTTTGCTTGGAAGGGCCTCGCGCTTAACCACAGGGGTCTCTACCCCTCCCACTGGAGTCGCAACTTGTTCGCCGGACACGCCGTGGTCGGAATCATTCCGACCTGTAGAAGAGACGAACTTCGGGTCTCTTCTCTAAGCGCCTCGCGCTTACCCTCAGAGGAATCCACCTCTATCACTGGTGACTCACCAGTCTCGCCTATATCGGCGCGGAGATTAACCGACGAATACCCATCGTCAAGGAACACTTCCTTGACCTCATTGGTACTGATCATCTCAGACATCCCAATCTCTGGCATCTCATGCCAGTATCGCTTTTGAGATCGAGCAAAGGTGGGTTCATGACTCGCCAATGCTTCACCCTACCGCGGGTGCGTTGAGCCAATGGACTTAGACTTCCAGTCTATCCATGGCTCGTGGCGTTCCAGCCACTTCATGCCCAGAATGAGGTCATACATCGAGTCCAAATCCAGGAATAGGCAAAGTTCTAAGCCGAAGTCTGCAAACTTCAGCTTAAGGTCAATAGAGACCTTGGGTACAGAACCCTGTACGCCCGTCGCAAGACGGACCGTGACAACGCCACGAGAACGTGTCTATAGGGCCTCGGCATACAGCCGACATTCTCCACAGAATCCCGTCTGACATAATTGTCGGACGCTCCAGAGTCTATCTAGACACTCCAAGGCTTATCAAAGCCTTTCACGTCCGCAAGGACGACCAGCATCCCTGGCTGAAACACCAACTCGGTGCTAGAAAGCACCTTTTCCCTCGGGGCTTTGTACTGTCGGCCCTATCTGGGGGTTAACAGCACTGAGAGATCCCCCAGTAGGGCGCCCCGCACCTACTGGGATCCGTCGTTTCCCGACGGCTTGGGCGAGGGCCTTTCCCCCACCCTCGGCCCCTTATAGCGAATGTCTCGCGGGTTTTTTTTTCGGAGATCTGTTCCGCAGATGATCCGTGCTTCCACACAGGAAGCATCTCAGCGGCCCATGCCGCTGAAGAATTGAAAGGAGCTCCGCTACGGAGCCCTGCGGGAAGGAGTCAGAGTGACTCTTAGCAGAGGCTTCTCCTCCGCTTCGACCTGACTCAGGTCCATGGGTTCGGGACCCACCTTAGAGGAACGAAAGTTCCTCTCGGCGTTGAACGCCATCTTAAACGCCTCCCTCAGGGATTAGGGTCGGCTTCGGAATAGCTCCGAAAGTGCTGGCCCTTTTCTCAGGCCTCCCATGAACACGGGAATGGACACATCGTCCGAGTACGTTTTCGCGTACATCCCTGCCAACAGGGTTTTCAGTTCCTGTATATATGTTTCCAGGTCCCTAGTGCCCAGACGGCACCTCAAAAACGCCAGCTGATTCTGGAAAACCAGATCAGGCGTGGCGTACACGTCCATATGCTTTTGCTTAAGGACTTCCCAGGTTGGGAACACGCTCGTGACCGAATCCGGACACGTAAACGCCCATGTACGGGCTTTTCCCGTAAGATGGGTCAGTGCAAGTCCTACTTGCAAGTGATCAGCGATCATATTCGCTGTGGCGAAGACCGTTTCGACCTCTCGCAGCCATACATAAAGGTTATCACCCTTTTCACCCGTGAACTCCTTTATCTTAAAGTATAATGGGGATGCACCCCCGTGGAACGACCTCCACCTAAACTCGCCTCATGGGCGATGAGAGCATTGGCCCTTGCCTTCACGGCCTCAGGCCCTGCTTCACTAGGATCTGCATGCCTCCTTCACCCAGTAAGGATATTAGCCTGTTAAAGTCTTCCTGCTGGACGAGGGTTAACCTTTCCCAATCGTCCTGATTCATATCTTGCAGAGGATTCCGTAGCCTACCAACACAGGTGTTGGATTGACTACAAGTGCTACCAGATGTAGGCGCACCGTACGTGTACGAACCGGCTACATCTGGTAAAATAATCTCTGTAAAATCCATTATCATAGGTTATTGCTATTATTTTGTGCCGTAGTAGAAGGCTTTATTTCAGCTCTGCTTAAAACAACAGGCTATAAAGACGTCAAAATAGTTGCCTATCAAGTGTATTATTTGCGGCATCTGGCAGGAAAGGCTGCAGCATTATTCCAAGATTTCTGGAAACTTCTAGTAAGCTATAAAGCAAAAGACTTTCCTTTAAGCGGCGTTCGCCGCTACTTAGCCGATACGCCCTAATAAAAGGGCTTAGTAAGAGAGAACTCTCTTACTCGGGGCCAAGATTCCACTTTGCTTTACTATTAGCTTTCGCTAATGCCTTAACACAAGGCTCCCTTAATAAGGGGGTAGCTAAGGGAATAACTTCCATTGCGCTACTGTACTCACTACGCGCGCGACCGGTCGAGATCGTGCGTCCTGTAGTCTATGAGTGAAATGTAAACTGAATGTTATTTAATATACAATTAGCCTAAATTAATTTAAACTAATGTAAACTATATGTAATACTAAGTAGAACTTAATAAATTCGTACCCAGCTAAAATGTAGTGTACACCACCTTTGTGCTAAAACACGTGGCTGGCTGCCACGCCTCCACCAAGGGCCCCTGCCCTGATTGGTTAAAATAACCAAAGGTCCAAAACCTTTCGTACCGGTTAATACTGACCCCAACCGTAGTGTACTCACGTACACCACATACTAAATGTAACCCAAATGCAACCCTGTTACACAGACGAGGAACAGTACCGTCACATTTTCGTCGACCAGTCTGCACCCAGAGATAGATCAGCGTCACGCCGTGCCGAATGGAAGGTAGGATGTCAGATCGACTATGCACAGAGGCAAGAATGCTTTGGAATTGGCGAGAATTCCTACATGACCGAAGGGAGGAAGCGTGTGAAGATCACTTTATCTGGTTCGTTGATCTACCTTCAGCGCCTGGGTTGGTAAGCTGGCCGGACAAGACGCATTACTTGGTATGGATTTTATGGTGCCGGCAGGAATACGCCTCGATCTGTCGCATGGAGTGCTTACAATTCCTGAAGAAGTACAGATCCAACTGTCTGGTCGACGCCCCCTATACGATCATGTACTGATCTGGTGAGGTGGGACCAAGATATCACCATTCGTGTGGGTCAATCGGCAGATATCTCTGTTGGAAAGGACTATCGTACAAGGAAGTTGTGGGTGACCAGGGGCGATCACTAGGTACCTACGTTTGTGGACGGTGGAGATCGAAGCGATAGGGTACGAGTCACTAACATCGGTAATAAACCGCTGGTTTTAGGCGACGGTACGATCGTCGGTATGCGGCTGGCTGAAGGAAAGGTTCCGTGGAGGATGGGATTCATTTCGATCGGATCAAGTTGTTATATGCAGTGACAAAGCTTTGCGCGGAAGGCCACCACCGATCGGATCGGCGACGACAATTCAGCCGAAGAGGACCTCCCACCTCGGACGGAAAGGCCAGATCACGTAGCGATCAATATGTGCCAGCGGTCGCCAGCACAGTCACCCGATACAGTGGACTTGAAGGCAAATGTGCCGAGAGTTGTTAACGCATTTGTATCGCAAGATCTGCTGACAGTGGAATTGACGGCAGATGGGGACGATCGCGATATCGCTGGAGACGAGTATAGTGACATATCCAATCAAGTCGGTACTACAGGAGGACAGCCCGTCGACGAGGATCAGCATTGCCTGTTTGACAGGGGCGGACCGAGTGAAGTCACCTCACCGGATGACCTGGTGTGTATGCACGAGGGCGGGGAGAAGTGCGTTGACGGATCGGTGAATCTGATCCGGAATGTCGCTACCCCACCTGTGTTAAACGATCCGCTCGAGGCGACTATGGACAATCCGCAACCCGCCAACACCCCCGATCGGAACGATCAGCTCAAGGAATTAACGTGGAAGAAAAGATTTTTGCTGATCGGGAAGGGTGGGTATTTCTGATATCGACAGTGGTGATGTCAAGCCGACCACCCATTTGGATGTCAGATCGGCTCCGAAGACGTGACGTGGTCGAATGCACCGGGAGTATCCGATCCACTCGAAGGATCGCAAGGAAACAATTGGGATCGGTTAATCCGATCTTGATTATGGCGATCTGGCTAAGAATTCCGAAAGACGGAATCAGAATGGCTATGGGGCGACACGGACTTACGAAGTGGGAAAACAAGATTTGAAATAGTGCCGATCGGGTGACACCGACCGGCTACCGATCGGCAATATCGATCGGCTTCCGATCTGCAATACCGACCGGTGTGAATTTGTGATGTTTATTGTGATTACAACTACGGGTGTGTGGAGAACTATGATGAATGGATTATATTTCGGTGATGACAAAGTGACTTAAGGTTGTGGATAAATTTTCTCGGTGGCAACGATAACGACTCTTTCGATGTGGATACAGTTGGATGTGGTAAGGGTGGACCGTGACCAATGTGGATAAAGGCTATGTCAAAAATAAGAAGATAGGATGATCTGAAATGGAGTATATTATTAATGAAATATGAACGACGATTATCCGATCGGCTCTTTCGATCTGCTTCGGAGACCAAGAGTCGGCAGCATCCAGACCTGAAGGAGGGAGAGGCACGTCAACCTTCAATTCCCCCGAAAGAATCAAGACGATATAGACGAGAAGTTCCGGGCAGAAGAGTTGGTTTGGGCACCTCGACAGCTGGTTTCGACGATTCTTTAGCGCTGTCGCCCTCCGGGTGCACCACTTGGTCTGCTCGTAACGTCGGCTCTTCAACTGCGGCAGCAGATCGACGACGCTGGGTGGATCGGGATTGAGATAAAGCAAGAAGTAGATCATCTGAATCCACCGATCCACCCTCCGAATCCGCCCCAGGCGAGGCCAATGCTGACTTGGACCGAACAGTGTGGCGGGTCGAGGGTGAGCAATTTTTCGAAGCCTTCCTCTCCATAACTGGACCCTCCGCCGCACTTGGAAGTTGAACCCGTGTCTTGGCTTGCGTTTGCACTGCCTCCAGATTCTTTTCAAGCTCCAGGTTGCACGCTATGTCCGGCGCCCTAGCGCCTCTCCACGCGTCTTTGCGCTTCCGATTTTGTTTGCAAATTCTGTGGGGCGGATTGTTAGCCAATGAGCGGCACGATAATCCACCCGATCCCGGTTGAGCGGCGTAACGGGTCGAGGGCGCGGGATTTTTTGAATCCTTCCTTTCCATAACTGTATCCTCCACCGCACTTGAAAGTTGCGCCGGTGTCTTGTCTAGCGATTGTACCGCTTCCAGCTTCTTTTCATGCTCCAGGTCAGCCGCTAGCTTCCGCGCCCTCTCGCCTCTTGATGCACCCTTGTTCTTTTTGTTGTGTGCGCAAATTTTGGGGGAGGAATTTCAGCCAACGAATGGCGAGAATTCCCGCCCGAATTTTGTTGGGAAATCGAACCACCTGAATGCGCCTGTGGGTCCGCGAGGGCGCTCAACGTTACTCCGCGAGGAATGAGATCGGCGACCAACGACTTGGATAGGCACGTAGCCAACCCATCACGGCACCTGCAGACGATTCCCCAGAGTCGATTCGACTCTTGGGTCCAAATGCCGAGCTGATCTTGGGAGGCACTAATTCTGCCGGAATAATCGTTGATCGTGAGCTTTAGCTCAGCGATCTGCCGATCCATATCGATTAGTTGGGAATATACGACCGACCGATCGCCCTGAGGCTCTGAGCAGTGTCGAACGACCACTGCGTGCAGCTCCTGAAGACGCGATCGGTTGATCTCGAGACGACGTATGTCGTGACGAGTGACGATCAGCACTTCTAACATCGCTTGAAGCAGATCGAAGTGGCCGTACACCTGCCGAACGGTATCGACAAGTGTCTGCAGCGTCGGAAAGACATCTATAACCTGTGGATCTACATACAGAAGGAAGTGAGGATCGATCTAACGTGGCGTCATCAGTGGATTTGCATACCTGATCTATTTTGCTGCGAACCAGGGCATTGAGACGTTTATTCTCGGTCATCAAGTATGAACGATCAGCTTGTATAGCGTCGATCAGCTTGGAGTCGTTTGGAATCTCGGCGCACCTTTTTGAACGCGGCGTCGGTCACGATCTGCTTTTTCGCGTCACCTCCAACTCGTTTCGGAGCGCATCAATGGTTTGTTGGGACTGATCAGCCTCGACTCGGGACTCATCTTGTTCTTCGACAATCTGAGTGTCACCCTAGCCATCCGAATGGTCCGATAGGTCGGGAGTTTGAAGATGCGGAGAGTGGGAGCGCCGATCGCCTAATATAAATGTTAGTGGAAAATGTGGCGGTCGGAAGTTAACTAGACTTACCTGGTACACTGGATTCGGAAGATTGCATGGAATCGGAGACTGTTTGTGAGATCGGGCCGCTACCGTTGTGCGGCTGCGACTAGACTCAGGGGCGGCTGTGGTGAAGTGCAAGTAAAAATTGTTGACCAGTTTGTACCAGTGTACCAGTTTTCAAGGCATATCGATCTGGTTGGCTGAAATGACGGAGTATTTCGGGCCAATCGTGTGCTTGGAGTGTTATGTACGCGGATTTAAGGTAAGACACACGGTTTACATATAGTTTACATATTGGATTTTTATTGGCTAAATAATATATTGTTCGTAATACATTAAGTTGCGTAAGTCGCCAATGGCTCCGATCTGAGTCATTGGGAGCGGGAGGCTTACAGAGTCCCCTCACGCTTATAAGCCCGGTCAGTACAGAGCTCCACCGGAAGCCCCACGACAGGGAGCACTCGTTACGTTCACTCACCACTCAAGTTCGGCCCCGCTCAAGGGAGGTGTGTTATTTTTTGGCTGGGTTACTCATCGCGATCTGCTGCGATCAAGTCCCAGGAATGGCTGGATTACTCATCGCGATCTGCGGTCAAGTGCCAGAAACATTTATTGGCTGGATTACTCATTGCTCTGCAATCAAGTGGCAGGATTTACTATTGGCTGGATTACTCACTGCCTCGGGAGGTCAAGTGCCAGATTTAATCGCATTCGGAGTGAATACTTCCTCTTCGTTTGCAGATCGGCTAGTTCGCATTATCTTTCGTTGGAATTTTGGATCATTACCCCAGAAGTGGTACATCAATATCGATCTTCTCTAAAGTCTCCACCAAGCATCTTTCCACCAAGTGTGTAATCAGCCCATTCCATCGGGTACACGAGGTGAGATGGAGATGCAAAAATCGGATCAGGCGTCCTATGCTGATGATCGATCGTCTGCTAGTAGCGGGCGATCAGATCGGATCGTGGGCGAAGGTTCGCGGGGTACCCCCCCCCCCCGTCAGTTGGAAGGCTGGGCAGATGGTGGTCAGGTTCTCGACACTACGTGTTCGATTTTGAACTTGACTCCACCACACATATGGTGAGAGGCAGAAGTGGTCGTGCTTGATGCAGTTTTTCAGGTCGATGAGATCTCGAAGCTGTAGGCGTCGGAAAGCCACAAATGTGAGCTGCTGAAAGAGAAATGAAGAACTTTATAAGGATACTCGCATTGGAAAAAGCTGGTACCGGTTCCTCTACAGTGATTTCGTACACGTGCGGATTCGATACTGCTAGATCATGAACGCAGTGCACCAGACTCTCAGCGTGACCTATACAGCATATGTCCGTTAGCTCCATTCAACATAATGTTAAACTTGCCTTTGCGCTGGTAGGGGGGGAGGCAAGAGCTTGGCAAATGCGGTGCGTATCGTTCTTCTAAAGCTTGCAATACGCAGACTTCCGTCCGAAAAGATTGCAGAATTTGAAGACTGTGATAAACCCGACAAGAGGGAAAGTACCGTTGCAAGCCTTTGTCCGCTCTTATGTCAAATAAAACACCCATCGCGCGTCCGATACATCAACCGCGTCAGCCCCTTCAACGAATACTTCCAGTAAGCGGTTAACCATTTTACATCGCGACAAGAGAATTCAGACCTTCAATAAACCACAGCGGCAGTGTTTGCAAGTTGGTCAATAATTTTTGGGCTGACTCGTTGTCTTCTAGCTTGCATTCGTAGATCTCAAGGTACCTTCTAATTTCGTTTCGTTCACCATTTTCAACGATTGTGGTGGTGGTGTATGACTCAAAACAAATCCCAGGAGGACCAGTAAATTCAATCGCTGCTTTGCGCAGCGCAATCACAAACTCGTCTTGCTCAAGGAAAAAGCTCTGCGGTAGTGAAGGTTTCAACTTTGCGACGACACATCTGCGCTGCACCATACAGCACCGTAAGTTCAGCAACCGAAGATAGTTTTAATAGCGCTCACGTAGGCTCTTTCTCCTTGAATTCAACGATGAGCAACGTGCGGAAATCATATCCATTAAAATTCACAGAGAATTTTAGCTCACTGTATCCATCGATCCGTTCGTCAGTGCCAAATGCATGATATGTGAATTTCGGGGAACCCGTTGAGAGCCTGAGCTTCAATTTGGTTGTCATTCGTTGCTGCAGAAGGCATAGGGTTTAGAGATATGTGACACTATTAATAGCAATTCAAGTACGTGCACACCAATTGCTAAGAATGTTGCAGACGTTGACGAAACCGATCGCGTAAATCGAATAAGCTTCACGTCGTTCTCGTCTGCCAACCGATTTCTAATCATATTTGTTACTCGGGCGCGGCTATTTCCACACACGCTGCCGGGTGCGTGTGGAAATAGCAATTGTGTGTGTGTGTGGAAATAGCAAAAGCGTGTGTGGAAATAGCCGCACCCTATATTTAATATATGTAATTAGCCTAATGTTAATTAAACTAATGTAAACTATATGTAATACTAAGTAGAGCTTATTCAAGTTGTACCTAGCTGAAATGTAGTGTACACCACCTGTGTACTAACACGTGGCAGGTTGCCACGCCTTCACAAAGGGCTTCTGCCCTGATTGGCTAAAACAACCAATAAGTCCGAACCTTTCGGACTGGTCAATATCTGACCTTAACCGTGGTGTACTTAAGTACACTAATGTAACCTCATGTAACTCGGTTACACCAACCGCCGCCGTTGTCTGGCACGACTTATTGCGTGCATAAGACCGCAGCGTCTCTTCCGCATCCATAACGTTATCCAGACGCAGAAGTGCTAGCTGATCAGCGAATTCGCGATTAATTAATGTGTCCGGAAAATGTTGCACATGTTCACGTAATATCGTAGATGATCCGTCCTTGATCGGCAGCTTGGATTGCATTCCCGCCACATTCAACCAGTGAAGATACTACTCCATAGACGTTTCATCCGATCGCTCCTTCGTGTAATAATATTGGCGAGATGTCGATTGACCACTTCCACAGTATTGCGTCTCAAACTTATCCACGAGACTTTTCCAACTCGAGCGAGTAGATATACTCAGCTGGAGATGCCAATTGCGCGCTGGCCCTTTTAAAGCAGATCGCCCAGGATCAAAAACTTTTCATGATCAGAAGCTTGATCACGCATAAATGCTGACTTGAGACGACTGATCCAATTCCGCGCTTGATCTTCGTCTCCTTCCTTTCCTGAAAATTCTTTCAGATCACTGATCGAAGACATCCGGATTCTGGGAATCGGCTGTTGATAAGGCACTCCGGTATACGCGGACGCAACTGTGGCTCGTCGAGGAAGTGTGATCAGCTCGTCTGGATCAATGTAATCACGCTGGGATCGTTGATCATGGAACGAATACACGGATTACATGTCGACATCCTTAACCGTTGTCGATCTTCCTGGCTTTGACTGACGATCCTGAAGCGAATGCACTGACTCCATATCGACATCCTTAACCGTTGTCGATCTTCCTGGCTTTGACTGACGATCATGAAGCGAATGCACTGACTCCATATCGACATCCTTAAACGACACAGCGCTTTCTGGCCTCGGCTGGTAACTCTTCGCGTGAACCACTCCAGGTGTCGACTTTCTTCTTTCCTCAGCCAGATACCGCTCTATAGCTTTATCAAAAATGTTTGCAGCTGTGGGCCTTGCGATGCTTGATCATCTTCTACCTTGATCGATTGAGGTTCCGTCTTGATAGCCGAGTACTTGGATTCATCTTTCTGGCAAACTGTCATTCTGGTGACCTTGGTCTCGATACTTCCGGCACTGCTCGACTCCACTTCGGAAGGAGCAGATTCGTAACAGGATGATCTCGTGTGTTCTGCCACGTTGATCGACGGACTCGCTTCAATTTTAGCGGGGAGCTGGGGTTTCCACCTTGGTAGATAGACCCACAATAGGTACCAACGATCAAACAACTGCTGGGTAGATTCCGCAAGCTCTTCTAGTCCTGATCAAACACTTCTTCAGCATCATAGGCGCCTGTCGTCAGACCATCCTGATTGATCAGGCGTGTTAGCATTAACACGATCGTGAGCTTGTCCTTCCCGTCCGGAATTGGTTGATCTACCGGTCCGTTCACCTTCCCGCTGATCATGACCCCGATCAGGCTCATGATCGAGTTCGTCAATAGTAAATCTTCCAGTCCCCCGTTGTAAGCTTTTCTGTAAAACGTCTTCACCAGATCAGCTTCCGTTGGCGATGTACTTGATCGACTTTCGTCGCTCTCCGACCCAGGCGCCTTCATCAACACCTTCGGCTGGTCGGTCTTGTAATACTTCACCACCGGATCCCAATCTGGATCCTAATACACACATACACTTGGCGGATCATAACTTGCGTTATGGTCCGCATGGCCTCCCGAAGGAGCCTCGGGAGGTGGTTGATGCTTCTCCTCTTTTATCTCATCAAGATACCTCCCCAGGTCCTGATGATCTGCATTTCCTTTATTCTTCAGACATGACGACGGCGAACTGCCTTCCATAGTCACAACTATCTCCTTTTTTTCACTTTGACCCTAAATTCTGCTTCTGCTTTCGTTTTCACTTCCGCATCAGCGCCATCTTGCGTAGAATCGCGGTGATATCCCGCGTCGCCCAAAGATCCGAGCACTCACACCATTGTGGTGGATCGGCTGATCAAAGTGTTTGATGCTTGATCAGGCGTTACCACGGCGCCCGGACTGCCGACTAACGAAGGGGGTCCTCCGGTTGTCCTGTGACTTCTTGTGTTCCTGCTCACCTTGTGTACCCAACGGCTTGGGCGTGGGTCGCTCTCCAGGTGGCGGGGATGTCACGATTCAATTCCTTGATGCAAGATTGAGATGACTTGTGTTGAAGCGACTGTTGTCGATCAGACTTGATCAGGCGCAAATAGTTGATGGTCAGGGCCGCTGGTCGTTGATCAGGGGTGATCAGAGCCAATAGTCGAAACTCAGATCGTGATCGACCTGATCGGCCTGATCGGTCTGATTGGTCCGATTGATTTAGTCGATCAAGCACTAGTTAGAGCGAGTTGCGAACAGATGAACGCAGGTTGCAAGTTACAGAGTGTCGATCAGGTGTTGATCGGCGAAGGGGGTACTTGATCAGGCAGAGGATGTCTTCTCTGCCCGATCACGGAGCCTCTGAAGTCTTAATCAGCTAACAGAATACCCAATATATATGTATTCTTAGCCTAGAACTACGAGGGAGGGGAATTTCACTAAATCCACCTAGAGTTCCCGTGGGGCGCTTATAGCAGCCGAACGCTAGGGGACAAACGTGAACCAAAAGGGGATGAGGTGAGAGCGTTGCTCAATCACGTTTCCGAGACCAAAAACCTTTACAGAAGAACCGCTGACACAGCGGGCGGAGTTGCGGGGTGAGTTCTCACACTCTACGCCTACCGGTGGGCCAAAAACGCACTAAGGTCTCCCGCCCGGGACGTAGAGGTATATACTAGTAGGGGAGGCGCAAAGGTGCCGTTTCTGAAACGATCTGCTCGATCGTACGCAAAAGGAGAGCTTTATTATTGATTAAATCCTAAGAACTACCAATTACCTAATATCCACCAATCTGAACTACCCATTCTAGCGTCCTCCGTTGACCAGTCGACCTGATTTATCCGTCGTTCGTCGATGTTCGTTGCTGTTCGTTAGTTACCTGTACGAGATCGTCCCATCTCATGATGCCCCGTATATGTCCCGTCCATGTACACCACAGTTGTACACACAACTGTATACACAGTAGTACACACAATCGTACATGCAATTACTCACCCGGTTGTGCCGACAGTCACACCCACAATCAGGCCCACAATGGTATCAATTTTTTTTTATGGCACACTTCACCACACCATCGTGTGAAGCACCTTCCGAACCAGTAAGGACATACTGGAGATTCAATACAAAAGAAAAGGCAGCAAGATCGTTCTGCAACACAACTCCTTGACGATTGCGGAACGTTTTCTGTTTTGGTGGGGGGACGATTGCTGGGATGAGAGAGCTCTCCTACTCGGGGCCAAGATTCCCGGGGTTGTTTACAGATAGCTTTCGCTAACCCCTTGTAACAAGACTTCCCTTATAAAGGGAGGTAGCGTAAGGGAGAACTCCCTTAGGCTACAATACTCACTGCGCGCGCGACCACGCCCGGTCGCGCGCCTAGCTCCGCTAATGCCTTAACGGCAAGGTTCCCTTATTAAGGGTGTAGCTAAAGGGAGGGCTCTCTTAGCTACTGCACTCACTTCGCGCGCGACCGGGCGTGGTCGCGCGCCTGGCAGTCTTAAGTATTTTTGTAAACTGAATATATTTAATATGTAATTAGCCTAAATTAATTTAAACTAATATAAACTATATGTAATACTAAGTAGAATATTCCTAATTCGTACCGAGCTAAAATGTAGTGTACACACCTGTGTACTGACACGTGGATGGCTGACACACCACTACACCAAGGTCCCCTGCCCTGATTGGTTAAAATAACCAAAGGTTCGAGACCTTTCAACTCGGTCAATACTGACCTCAACCGTAGTGTACTCATGTACACCAACACTCAGTGTTACCCGAATGTAACCCCGTTATATCCTCCCCCATCAAAACTATTGCTTACGCAATAATCAAAATCTTGTTGGAGAACTCCAGCGCCAGTACCTCTGGCTTCCCACTGTACACCTTCAGCGGTGCTATGGACGCAAACTATTCCGACAACTCGAAGTGGACGCCCTTGGGGAGCTCTCCCTAACGGCTGGCCATGTTGATAGCGCCGAACGGCGCTATCAGTCATCCAACCCATTCCCCACACGTGGGGAAAACGCACTAACTCGTGCGCAACCGTTACCCGCTAGGGGTGATACCTCCAGTTTGCCTCATGCAACCACCACCAATGAACCGTCCTTGGTTCAAGAGGCCCGACGTGCCGGACGGGTACGGAAGGGACCTCGCGACCCTCAAAAGAGGGATAAGAACGCGGTCAAGAGGGGTTTATCCTCTTATAACCCTGGACCAGCGGCTATACTGCCGCGTGAAATTGCGCATCGGAACCAACCTCGGATGACATATCCGAATCGCCGAAGGCGATCACCACTACTGAGCTGGACGCAGCTCAAGAGGCTCAAAATGCCGCACAGGCATTACAATCTTCCTTGCACGCCCCCCATGCGCCCTCCACGGGCGGTATATCGTTTTGGAGGTCCTCGTGACCTCCCAAAGTGGGCCAGGAATGAGGTACAGAAGGGTTTAGTCTTCTATACCCCAGTCCTCGCGACTGTACAGCCGCAACAAATCACACGCCGGAATCAACTCCAGGAAAAACTGCTCACGCAGAAGCAGTTTACTGCTACCTCATATCGAGAGCGCCTCGAGAAACAGGCACAGTGTGCCGTTGTTGGAACCTCCGCGAGGTTCCCTTCATTCTCCTGCAAGGAGAATATGCCAAAGAGGCAGAGCAGAAGTTCCGCTCTTAGGCGGAGGGGAGAAACGTCTCCCCGAGTTTTTAAAGCTGTACAACAGCTATTCCGAACGTGACGTTCGGATAGAGAGAGCATTGTGCTTGGCGTTTGCCAGAGCCAAACCCATGGGGCAGTTACGTGCCCCTTATCTCATGCGCTATGCTAGCGCCCGCGCCCTCACTAGGGTGACGTAGCACATTGCGGGTTCCGCATCTGCCTCCGGAGGGCCCCCAACTACCGGGAGTGAAGAAGCTTACCCCTCCCCTTTGGTCGTTGACTCACAGCGGGATTCTCCCGCTCGAAAGCGTCAACGACGTCACGGCAATCCTGCCGCAGGGGAGTCTCAAACTCCCACGAACACTGTGAATGTGGATAACCCTTCCACTTCACCAAATACTGGGTTTGACCCCGATGATGGAGTCGCGCCATCAGACGCTCCGCCCCGTCCTACCGTCGGGCAGCCTGCCGGCCGCCCTGCCGGGTAGGCCAAACAAACGGACAGGAGCATACAGGGCTGACATCGGGGACTCCTCCCCCCTCAAGCCCTGGTCCACACACACGTGGCGTCAACGTACCCCGCGGATTTACGAATCCGTTCACATTAAACGGGGTAAACCCCGTAGATGCATGCACCGAATTGTTTATGGCAAATTCGGTCATAGGAAGCATCTCACTCCAACTCTTGGAGAATCCGGACATAAGCTCCGGAGAAAAACCATAACAACGCGATGAACGCGTTTCTTCTTGTCCATCAATGGACTTTGGCACCGCTGCCAGGTGAGTATCTTGCTCAAACGGTCAACAAAGACCGAAATGCCGGTGAAACCGGCCTTTCCCTTCGGAAAACCCTAAGATAAATCCATATTAATGGATTTCACGCGATTAACGCGTTCCGTCTTGTCCATCACTGGACTGGCATCGCTGCCAGGTGAGCATCTTGCTCAAACGGTCTACAAAGACCGAAACGCCGGTGGAACCGGCCTTCGGTAAAACCGAAGATAAAATCCAAATGGATTTTTAACACGCCGTTGGAACGGCTACTCCGCCATAGGCTCACCTTCATGTTTATAGATGGACTTGGCCCACACGAACAATTGGCAATTCACAATTGTATGCTATAGGTTGACTTGGTCCTCACGAACAGTTGGCAATTTCCAACTGTTTTCTATAGCAGCTGAATCTGTAGAGGGTTTGACCCTCTAGCACGACTCACAAGTGCGAATATACGCACCGACCCACTTGTACATTTGGGTCACCAATACAAAGCTCTTAAAGCGCCGTAGGTCTTACCCCGACCTAAATGTCCTCCGGTAGGGGCGTCATGTGCCTCAAAGAGGACTTTATATTTCAGTTTCTCATCATGAGGAACAACCACCCGCGGAGTGTCATCCTCGCCCGTGCTATAATATAGCAAACCTTCACAGTACCTGTAACGTTGTAACCGAGCTCTAGCTCGAATTGACAGGGTTGGCTCAGACGAGCCAAGTCCCTTTTCACCTAAAGCGCTGATAAGCGCCGTACATTGTGGGTCTTTCTCATACGCCTTGCGTATGAGATCCACACAGACAAGGTGATGAATGTCGCGTGAGCGAGCTCATAATCGGGACGACGCGACAACTAAAGCGTCTGCAAGCACATTCTGTTTGCCAGGTTTATACTTAACATCAAAGTTGTACTCCGCAAAGAAGGAGAGCCAACAGGCCATACGTTGGGAGAGATGAGGCGACTGTGTCGCTGTCCGTAAGGACGCGTGGTCGGTATAAACCACGAACGGCTTTGAGCCGAGTAGGTGAACCCTCAATTTGACAAGATCATACTTCATAGCAAGTAGCTCCTTATCATGAACGGGATAATTCCGTTCCGCAGCTTTAAGCTGCCTCGACTCAAACACAATCACGCGTTCTCGTCCCGCGTCGTCTGCTTGTAACAAAGCACATCCGATTGCGAAATCGGAGGCGTCGCAGACGACGCTAAAAGGTTTCCCAGAGTCCGGGAGAGCAAGAACGGGAGCTTTTAACAAGCTCCCCTTTAGCGCTTCGAAAGCGTTTTGGTGTTTGGTTTCCCAACAACAGTCAACATCCTTCTTAAGAAGGCCCGTCAATGGCTTCGCCATTTCAGCGTAGTTCTCGCTGTATTTGTGGAGATAATTGGCTAATCCAAGCCACTTCCGTAAATCTCTAAGATTTACAGGCGAAGACCACTCCACAATGGCTTTCACCTTCGCGGGATCCGCCCGCACTCCATACTTACCGATGAATCATCCGAGGAAAGGAATTTCTTCAGCACGAAAAATACATTTGGATGCGTTTTAATATATAGCGTAATATGGTTTACGAACACAAAAAGTGGGAGATGAGTGAGGAGACTTGCTCTCCCGTACCATCCCTGCCTCGTCTTTCCCCTTGAAGAATGCGTCTATGACGTCGCATTGTTCCTTGGGGAGAGGCCACTGCCTAGTGACGCAGTATTTGGTTCCAGGAACTAATTAATTTCATGTCGGACTCCCCGATCCGGTGGTAACCCCATCGGTGGGTTGTCACTAATTACATCTCCAAATTCCTTTAATAAGGAATGGTAAGGGTCCTCCGGATCCGCGAGGATCTTGAGGCCGCTTCGGGATGCCTGTTTGGTTTGTACCAAAACTGACTCGTCCATCGTGGATGAGGAGTTCAACTCCTCTTCCGGACGTAATACGACAACCTCGTCGATTTCATCTGCTTTCAAAGCAGTTTCAAATTCGTTGAAGGACATCACCTCCAGCGACAACAGTTTGCCTACCCCAGGCAACCGTTCCAGGATTACGCCTTCTGTGACAAGACCTGTCACACTATTTAGCATCCTGTAGGACTGATGACTACTGCCCTCGGGACTCGTCCCGAGACCCAGATGGGGGGAGTCAATCTCCCCATCTATTGGAAGCGCCACGCGTCTATCCACAGAGGTATCTACATCTACCACCGGTGACCTGCCGGTATCACCTATAACGGCGTAGTCGGAATCATTTCCGACGTGCGAAAGAGACAAACTTCTGGTCTCTTTGCTTGGAAGGGCCTCGCGCTTAACCACAGGGGTCTCTACCCCTCCCACTGGAGTCGCAACTTGTTCGCCGGACACGCCGTGGTCGGAATCATTCCGACCTGTAGAAGAGACGAACTTCGGGTCTCTTCTCTAAGCGCCTCGCGCTTACCATCAGAGGAATCCACCTCTATCACTGGTGACTCACCAGTCTCGCCTATATCGGCGCGGAGATTAACCGACGAATACCCATCGTCAAGGAACACTTCCTTGACCTCATTGGTACTGATCATCTCAGACATCCCAATCTCTGGCATCTCATGCCAGTATCGCTTTTGAGATCGAGCAAAGGTGGGTTCATGACTCGCCAATGCTTCACCCTACCGCGGGTGCGTTGAGCCAATGGACTTAGACTTCCAGTCTATCCATGGCTCGTGGCGTTCCAGCAACTTCATGCCCAGAATGAGGTCATACATCGAGTCCAAATCCAGGAATAGGCAAAGTTCTAAGACGAAGTCTGCAAACTTCAGCTTAAGGTCAATAGAGACCTTGGGTACAGAACCCTGTACGCCCGTCGCAAGACGGACCGTGACAACGCCACGAGAACGTGTCTATAGGGCCTCGGCATACAGCCGACATTCTCCACAGAATCCCGTCTGACATAATTGTCGGACGCTCCAGAGTCTATCTAGACACTCCAAGGCTTATCAAAGCCTTTCACGTCCGCAAGGACGACCAGCATCCCTGGCTGAAACACCAACTCGGTGCTAGAAAGCACCTTTTCCCTCGGGGCTTTGTACTGTCGGCCCTATCTGGGGGTTAACAGCACTGAGAGATCCCCCAGTAGGGCGCCCCGCACCTACTGGGATCCGTCGTTTCCCGACGGCTTGGGCGAGGGCCTTTCCCCCACCCTCGGCCCCTTATAGCGAATGTCTCGCGGGTTTTTTTTCGGAGATCTGTTCCGCAGATGATCCGTGCTTCCACACAGGAAGCATCTCAGCGGCCCATGCCGCTGAAGAATTGAAAGGAGCTCCGCTACGGAGCCCTGCGGGAAGGAGTCAGAGTGACTCTTAGCAGAGGCTTCTCCTCCGCTTCGACCTGACTCAGGTCCATGGGTTCGGGACCCACCTTAGAGGAACGAAAGTTCCTCTCGGCGTTGAACGCCATCTTAAACGCCTCCCTCAGGGATTAGGGTCGGCTTCGGAATAGCTCCGAAAGTGCTGGCCCTTTTCTCAGGCCTCCCATGAACACGGGAATGGACACATCGTCCGAGTACGTTTTCGCGTACATCCCTGCCAACAGGGTTTTCAGTTCCTGTATATATGTTTCCAGGTCCCTAGTGCCCAGAAGGCACCTCAAAAACGCCAGCTGATTCTGGAAAACCAGATCAGGCGTGGCGTACACGTCCATATGCTTTTGCTTAAGGACTTCCCAGGTTGGGAACACGCTCGTGACCGAATCCGGACACGTAAACGCCCATGTACGGGCTTTTCCCGTAAGATGGGTCAGTGCAAGTCCTACTTGCAAGTGATCAGCGATCATATTCGCTGTGGCGAAGACCGTTTCGACCTCTCGCAGCCATACATAAAGGTTATCACCCTTTTCACCCGTGAACTCCTTTATCTTAAAGTATAATGGGGATGCACCCCCGTGGAACGACCTCCACCTAAACTCGCCTCATGGGCGATGAGAGCATTGGCCCTTGCCTTCACGGCCTCAGGCCCTGCTTCACTAGGATCTGCATGCCTCCTTCACCCAGTAAGGATATTAGCCTGTTAAAGTCTTCCTGCTGGACGAGGGTTAACCTTTCCCAATCGTCCTGATTCATATCTTGCAGAGGATGCCGTAGCCTACCAACACAGGTGTTGGATTGACTACAAGTGCTACCAGATGTAGGCGCACCGTACGTGTACGAACCGGCTACATCTGGTAAAATAATCTCTGTAAAATCCATTATCATACAAAAAATCTCTGTAAAATCCATTATCATAGGTTATTGCTATTATTTTGTGCCGTAGTAGAAGGCTTTATTTCAGCTCTGCTTAAAACAACAGGCTATAAAGACGTCAAAATAGTTGCCTATCAAGTGTATTATTTGCGGCATCTGGCAGGAAAGGCTGCAGCATTATTCCAAGATTTCTGGAAACTTCTAGTAAGCTATAAAGCAAAAGACTTTCCTTAAGCGGCGTTCGCCGCTACTTAGCCGATACGCCCTTATAAAAGGGCTTAGTAGGAGAGATCTCTCCTACTCGGGGCCAAGATTCCCGGGGTGGTTTACAGATAGCTTTCGCTAACCCCTTGTAACAAGACTTCCCTTATAAAGGGAGGTAGCGTAAGGGAGAACTCCCTTAGGCTACAATATCACTGCGCGCGCGACCACGCCCGGTCGCGCGCCTAGCTCCGCTAATGCCTTAACGGCAAGGTTCCCTTATTAAGGGTGTAGCTAAAGGGAGGTCTCCCTTTAGCTACTGCACTCACTTCGCGCGCGACCGGGCGTGGTCGCGCGCCTGGCAGTCTTAAGTATTTTTGTAAACTGAATATATTTAATATGTAATTAGCCTAAATTAATTTAAACTAATATAAACTATATGTAATACTAAGTAGAATATTCCTAATTCATACCTAGCTAAAATGTAGTGTACACACCTGTGTACTGACACGTGGATGGCTGACACACCACCACACCAAGGTCCCCTGCCCTGATTGGTTAAAATAACCAAAGGTTCGAGACCTTTCAACTCGGTCAATACTGACCTCAACCGTAGTGTACTCATGTACACCAACACTCAGTGTTACCCGAATGTAACCCCGTTACAATGATCATGACCGCTGATCGATAACCAGGGGATGTTCAAGGTCAATGATCACTGATCAGGGGCGATCAGGGTCAATAATCGATGATCAAGGGGTGATCAATGATCAGGGGTGATCAGGCTTGATCAGGCACAAACAGTCCATGATCAGGACCGCTGATGGATCTAGTTGATTCCCCACAAATTAGCGCGAGTTTCGAGCAGGTGATCGCAGGTCGCAGATTGTCGATCTTGTGGAGATCAGCGAAGGGGTACTTAATCAGGTGGCGGAAACCTTCACCACTTGATCGCCGAGCCTCTTAAGCTTGATACGCTAATAGAATACCCAATATACTCTGTATTCTACGCTTAAACTTAAGAGGAGGGTCGATCAGCTCGTTGGTCAACATACTATTCAGGTACGGCTCCCCATTTCAAACAAGTCACGTAGCCAGGAAGAGTCGAGGCTATTATTGATCTTCAAGTGTTCATCCAACACATTGTAAGGATGGAATGGATAGATCTGGGGCGATTTTTTCAATCCAAAAGGCATTCGATCTCATTCGAATAATCCGAAAGGGATGAAATCTTCCGTACACGTTCCGTCATTGATACCACTCAGATATTAATGTGCATGTCTATAGAGAAAAACCGTAAGATCTTAGCGACCAAGGGCATCGGGTAGATAAGAATGGCAGATATCCAAAATGAGATGAATGGTCTAGTGAAATCGGTGAACCATAATCGATAAATTATATCCGATGACTTCGCCGACGTAGTGGCGCGTTATGTAGTTCTTGGTGGTTTTCGTGCTAATCTTCAGATTTTGGTTGAAGAGATGAAAATTTTCTGACATGGAGGCTATACTAGGAGATGATTTTATGGGTTTTCGCAGGAATTTAACTGGCAGTCATAGTAAGCTCATTGCTCCCTATGTTCACCAAAATTCTCCCTGCCGAGTCGCTAGAAATAGCCATTCGTATGGAACATCGAAATAGATCACAATAAGGACCCTGGTGAAGCGAGTTGGATCCTGAATTCCGCTGAAAGGGTGGGCTGATCAGAGTTTTCGGAAGCTGACACGAGTTGGGGGCACGTGTAACTTTCCGTAATAGCATTTCAGACCGTTATCGCCTGACTGCCGTTGGGATTGATGTTTCTCAGAAAGAAACGCGCCCTACCTGATCAGGGTAGGTGCGCACGAGGGCAGGATGTTATGCGGCTTAAAAGGTAAAAGATATACTGAATATAAATGCGTACCTAAGAAACTAACCTAAAACTTAATATAAAGATAAAATCCTAAAGCACCAAAAATGCATAAATGCATAAATGGTCACAATGGTCGCGTACTACTTGAAATTTGTATGTAGCCTAACACCAGTCTGCACACACGTGTAGCATAGCAATTCCAACACTCCTTCCGCGATCACTTCTTCTGCAAACCATCCCAATCCAATCTTGCTGCGTAAGCGTGAGACCCGCACTGCACACAGTGGCTTCGTCAGAAGATCTGCTATCATGTCATCACTGGCCACGTGCAGCGGTCTCACCGCTTTGCGCTTGACGTAGTCCTTCAGGAACGTGAGCTTCACATCTACTTGCTTATATGCTGAACCACTTGCTTCGTCCTCCAGCTGTCGAATTGCCGCTTGATTGTCCATGCGCAAAAGCATAGGCATCTCCACCTTGAGTCCAATCTCCTCCAGCAACTCCTTCAAGCCTAAAATCTCCTTCCCACCAACCGCGGCCGCAACAAACTCCGCCTCCGCCGTTGATAACGCGACTGAACCCTGTTTTCTGCACTTCCAACCAACAACCATGCCGTTCAAGAAAACCACGCAACCGCTTACACTCTTCCTGTCTTGTTTATCACCTGATAAATCCGCATCCGTGTAACCGACCAACTGCAAACTGTCTTCGCTCCTTGCTTTACAATCCGAACGTAACTTGGGCTCCTTCGAACCTTTTAGGTACCGCATAATCTTCTTGGCTAACTTGTAATCTGTATGTCTTGGTGCGTGCATGCGTCTTGTAACTCTATGTACTGCAAAGGAAATGTCCGGTCTTCTACACCTTGAAATCCATAGTAACCTTCCAGATATTGTGGTGAAGCGGACTCAAGAATTTCAGTCACTTAATGTCAGCGGCACGCCGATCGGCTTATCGGCGATCGGATTGGTGAAAATTAAGGAGTCTTTTGGGCCAATCGTGTGCGAGAGGTGTCAAGAACACGGATTTTGGTAAGTCACATGATATTGCGTGTACTTACATATATTCATGTTTGTACATATTGGGGACCATAGAGAGATAGTTTTGGTTAGTCGTTAATTTTTGGCCTTTAACACTCTACAAGAAGTCGTTAGCATCTTCGCACTGTACATCAGTCGCCTCTGCACGCCGCAGAGTTCTTGGAAGCAGAGGGTCGAGTAATCCCCTCTAGCTTGTTATACCCGGCCGGGACGCGTTACAGGCGCACTTGGCCCGCCGGAAGTCCCTCGACGGGAGTACACATTGGTCGGCTTTTCAAGCGCAAGTTACACACGTTTGGAACGTGTTATCAAGTTATTGGATTATTTCGTGGAGATATCGCTCGTGGGGGTTATCACGTTCTTATTGGATCTCTATATTGGAGTATTGGACTTTTATTCTCGTATTGGTTGGTCTATACGATCGATTGAGCGATCTGCCCTTTGGAGTATATTTACTTGGAGTATAACTGGTCTGCCCGTACCCAGGGTGAAGAGTTCCGCCCAGGGTACACCACCCAGCACGGTCTCCCACATTTAGACCACAAGTCGATTCCCAGCATCGATCCACCGAGTGTGTTACCAGCCCATTCCATCGGGTACACAAGGTGAGATGAAGAACAAATCGGACCAGGCGTCCAGTGTTGATGATCGGTCGTCTGCCAGCAGCGACGATCGGATCGGATCGAAGGCGAAGGTTAGCGGGGTACCCCCCCCGTAAGTTGGACGGCCGGGCATGATGGTGGTCAGGTTCTCGACACTACGGTGTTCGATTTTGAACTTGACTCCACCACAATGGTGCGCGTGCCCGGATCACTTGGTGATCGTGGATATCACCGCGATGATATCTCGCGAGGAATTGATTACAATGAATTAAATGTGGAATCGTTCTGGAGAGGACATAAGGAACGACTATCGCCTTATGTTCTCGTTGTCGATAAGTATGGCGATGTCCGATCTGGCCGGGTGGAGGACCAGATTGGGATTAATAAGTTTTTTCCTCCCCAAAAGGCTCCCACCGGAGCCGATCGGGACTATAGCCGGTCTTGCTATAGTTCCGGAAAGGATCAGGACTTTGGTCCTGATCCTATGCGTATGAATTAAAAAATTGATGGAAAACTAAAAGATGAAAATTAGTTGGAGGCTGACTGGAACGATCCGGTCTACCTCCCTAAAGTCCCCAAGGTACCCAAGGTGCCCAGAAAAGGGCTGGGAATTCCACCCGACGAAGACGACTTCGAAGAAAAGTCGAAGGTCGGGGATGAGGCTATCACCGAACAAGACCTGGACAAGATGTATTATTTTTTTTGAATTGAAACGATTTGTTCGCCAAAACCAGGTCTTTCGGGTGTGGACCTCCATATCCCCGACCGTTTTCTCGGTCCCACTACCGAGCCGATCCAGAGTGATCGACCATTACTGCTCGTCAAGAATTCGGTGGCGATGTTGGCGGAGGTTGGCATTAAAATGCAGAACCCCGCAGGTGTCAATAAATTGTTTGAATTTGATGCTTGGAGACTGGAGGCGTCGATGTCGGACCTCCACGAACGTTTGGTGCCAATGGTGGGGGCGGCTCTCCGCCCAACTCCCACCACGGCAATGAAGGTCTCCGAAGCCTCCACAGAGCTTGTTGACATTGGTTCCGATTATGAATCGATCTACCAGTCTCCACCGGCTTCTAACAGCTCATCAGAGTTGGAGACCGGTGTCGAGAGGATGACCATGGGGTTGGACCATGCCCGGTCTGAACAAAAAAGGGACATGTGGCAGCAAGGGGCTGTTTGCAAGTCGGGGCTCCAGCAAGCCCCACAGGCCTCAGTTCCGCAAAAGGAGGGTATCAACACGTTGCCCATGACGCCAGACAACGTCCAAGCCATGTTTGAGACGATGATGCAACGTTTCATGGAAGAACGGGTTAGACCACCTATGCGCCCACATGTCCAAGACCGTTCTACCTTTCAAGAGGTCAATGTTTGCAAAGATGTGGATATGGAATCAGTAACATCTATGGATAATCCTATTAGAATTGATAAACCAACCGGCAAGGGAAGGCGCAAGCCGCAACCGGAAAGACCGCGTAGACCAAGAAAGACAAGTGACTGTGATATGGAGTCGGTCGGCGGTCTTGACGACCATGGTGGGTCAGATGGTACAGGCGCAGGCAAGGTGCGCAAGGCTAACCTAGCCTCCACTACTGCCTACGACTTTGGATCTGCTGCGATTCCGCGCATCCGTATGGCCGCAACGACCGACCTCAAGGACTTCACCGGCAAGGATGCTGATGAAGACCAGGCCCGGTCTTGGTTCAGTCGGGTCAAGTCTGCGTTCCTGCGATACCAGAACCCGAAAAGTGAAAGGTGTCTGATTCTCCGAGATTTGTTGAAAGGACCGGCTGCCAACTGGATCCAACAGTTAGGTCGGGATGTCCGGTCTGACTGGGACCAGCTATGTGCAGAGTTTGAAGGGCAATATTGTAACTCCGGATTTTCGAGTGCCCGTAAGTACCACCATATGCAGAAGCGGGCCGACGAAACACCGATCGAGCATTTGCATCGGTTGAACGTGGCTGCACTTCGCGCCGGCATAACAATCAAAGAGAATAACCCGCCGAACGGTGCCGCCTTAGAACATGTGGGTCACTATATTAGTACCCTTGACGATCAAGAACTGGCGGACCAGCTTACTCTACTGCGTCTTAAGGATGCGGGAGAAGTCGAACAGACCCTGCGGACGTTACAACAGTCGCGTAGCATGAGGGCGAAGAGTGCTGGTGGATCAGTTCGCTATCGTTCCAAGACCCAGACCGATCCGGTCAAGAGACCTTGGACCAGACCGACCCGATCGGTCAAGGTAATTGTAGCTGATGACAGCACGGGGTCAGAAGGGGAAAGTGGAAGTCCATCCAGCCAGGAGTCATCGGATGAAGACCAGTATCGTTACGTCTATGTTGCGGGACCTGCCCCGAAGACCAAGTCGAAGTCCGACCAGGTGGACCGGAAGGGAAGGAACGGAAGCAAGTCCGATCCAGACCAACCTCGTCGGAAGTGCTCCCACTGTGGGTCGAGCAAACATGATGGTCCAAACTGCTGGAAGAAGATGTTTGTGCAAGAAGTGCGAGAGACGCGGCCACCCGACGGACCACTGCCTCTTCGTATGCAAGTCATGTGGAGAGATCCACGAGGCCGGCCACTGCAAGATTGAAGAATTTTTTAACATGATGCGCAAGTGGTACGTACCGGGCAAGCACGCGGGGATGCTGCCGCCGGACACAGAAAGATGTTAAACTAGAACGCTCGCCAGGTTGGAATCTGGATCGAGCCGAGCGTTCTACGGTTCACATCTATGCATATGTCGGCAAGGAAGATAAGACCGACAATACACGTTCTATTCCAAATTGCGTCGACCGAGACCATCCGGTCTACAGTCTGAAGACCGATGAGTACTCCCGGACTAAGGTGGTTATGCAGTTGGACTTGCTGCCTGGAGAATCCCGCGGATACTGGAAGTATCACGCGCCTGATAAATCGTTCAAGCAGGCGAAATCCTGTGGCAAGATTAATAACCAGAAGGCGACGATATTGTTCGACTCTGGAGCTGAAGTATCGATAGTCGAATCCGCCTTTTCTCGTAAGGTCGGATGTCGTATAGACGATACCCAGAGACAAGAATGCGTCGGGATCGGCGAAAACTCTTATATGACCGAAGGAATAACGCGTGTGAAAATTACTTTGTCGGGATCGCTGGTCTACTTTTTCAGCGTTTGGGTTGGCAAGTTGGCTGGTCAAGACGCTTTACTAGGAATGGATTTCATGGTCCCAGCTGGTATTCGCCTATACATGTCACATGGAGTGCTCACGATCCCGGATGAGGTCCAGGTCCAGTTGGCTGGTCGAAGACCTCTGTATGGTTCGTATACCGATCTGGTCCGAAGGGACCAAGACCTCACTATCCCAGTTGGTCGGTCTGCCGATACCCCAGTTGAGAAAGGGTTTCGTTCGAGGAAGTTGTGGTTGACCAGGGGCGATCGGTGGGTCCCGACCTTCGTAAAGAGTGCTGGTCGACGTGATTTTGTCCGTTTTACCAATATCGGTGACAAGCCGCTGACACTGGACAATAACACTATTGTCGGCATGTGGTTAGCAGAATGGAAGGTACCAAGGAAGATGGGGTTCGTCTCGATTGGGTCGAGGAGGTATGTCGAGTGGAAAAACCTGGCGTATCAATCGACCACCGATCTTATCAGCGATGATGGGTCGGTGGAAGAGGATACCTCACCTTTAGTGGAAAGACCAAGTTATGTCACCCCAAAAAAGATGTTGGTCCGAAGAAAGGCGCCGCAGTCACCAGGAACGGTGGACCATCAAGTAGACGAGCCGAGGCTAGTCAACGTGGTGTCAGCACAAGACCAGGCGACAGCGGAGCAAGAAACGGAAGAAGGGGAACATGAAGTTGCTAGGTAGGACCATGACGGTATTCCTAATCAGACCGATATCAGTGAAGGACAGCACGTCGATCAAGACCAGGGGCGTTCAGCCGGTCCAGATGGTCTAGGTGATATCTCCCCAGAAGATGAACAAGTCTGTATACATGAAGGCGGGGAACAGTACATTCAGGAGCTGTAAAGCCAAATGGCAGTCCTCCCTGAAGTGTCTGCCGACTCGCCCGAAGTTACAATGGATGATTTACAAGTGGGTGATCAAGACCTTAACAGTCCAGACCAGATCGAGCAGTTGAAGAATATCATATGGAAGAAAAGACATCTGATGATTGGAAAGGTCAACGCCTTACCACCTGCAGCCCGTGGTGCGATTTGCGATATTGACGTTGGAGATGCCAAGCCGATTGCCCAGCGATGTCGACGCGTGGCGCCACAGTACCGTGAAAAGCTTTCTGATCTCATTAAAGGACTATTGGTCACCAAGATTATTAGACAGTCGACCTCGCCATGGGCCTCGCCGATCGTAATTGTTATCGAGAAGAACGGCGTTGACATTAGACTGTGCATCGACTATCGGCTGGTAAATCGGTTGACTAAACTCATGGTTTACCCGATGCCGCTGATTAATGATCTGTTGGAAGACCTCTACAAGACCTTGTGGTATTGTTCGCTAGATATGGGAAGTGGATTTTGGGTGGTCTCGATGACTGATCGAGCCCGTGAGATTTCCGCATTTGTGACACCGTTTGGTCTTTTCGAGTGGAACCGTATGCCGTTCGGTCTGAAGAACGCATTCCAGATCTATCAAAGGTTGGTAGACAACGAACTGTACAGACACTTCAAAATCAAGACCGATCGGGACCCTGCCGAAAGTTATGATGTGTTTACAGAGGGTGAACCCGATCGGGAAAGAAGTCCGTCCGTCTAGGGAGGCGGTCGTACATCGACGACATTCTGATACCTGCCTCGTCATGGAACGATCTGTGCGAGAAGGTTGAACGATTGTTGGAGACATGCGACCGCTGGAACCTATCTATCAGCGCCATAAAAAGTTTTTGGGGTATGTCCAAGGTCGCCTATTTAGGTCATACGGTCTCGAACAATGGTCTAGAGGCTAAACCCAAGGACCTGGATTCGCTGAGTAACCTCCCGTTCCCCAGATCGCTGAAGGCAATGCAGTCCTTCCTGGGAAGCTTGAATTATTATAGCCGATTCATTGAAGACTTTGCTATCTACGCGGCTGTGCTGTACGAGCTCCGGGAAGTTGACTATCATATGCTGCGCGAAGAAGACCGGGCAACTTTACAGGAGGGCGCCGACTCTGGTCTTGCTGCAGTTTGTCCGCAAGTGGAGGCCGAAGATCATATGAAGCGTGCACATTTCGCCTTTGGTATGTTGAAGGTTAAGATGGCGACGGCACCGATTCTCAAGCATTTCGCTCCCGAAAAAGTTCCGACCATTATCGTATATGCCAGTAAGTGGGCTATCTCGGCCACTTTAGTGCAAGATCACGATGGTGTGTATCATCAAGTCACGTTTACGAGCCGGACGCTAAAACCAAATGAAGTGAACTATGGAATTGTCGAGAAAGAAGTGCTGGCGTTGCTACGAATTCTGGATGTGTGTTACAACCTGCTGGTCGGTCGACCTATAAAGGTCCTGTCAAGACGGTCTACTTTGGCCTGGCTATTATCAGCCAATGGGATGGACGGACGTCTAGGCAGATGGTCGGCGGTCTTGTAACAGTGGACCCTCGAGGTCGTTAAGTGCACCAGGGGAGAGAAAGAGATATTGGGCACATTAGCTGCCAGTATCACCCCTCGGTCTGAAGTGGACGAGGCATTGATAGCGATTGCCCCGAGGAAGCAACCTCGGCAGTCAGTTTCGAGACCGCCACCGACCGTCGACCATGACGAAGAGCTCTTGGTCTTAAGTTTTGACGGATCGGCAAGCGTGAAGAAGAAGGTCGGCGCCTATACCATATTGTGGAAGTTGCCACAATGGTCTATAGTTGCAGCCGCTGCCGACTTCACGCCGGATATTACTGTTAACGAGGCGGAGTAACGAGGTCTACTTCTATGTCTGGACCTGCTGTCGTCGCAAGAGAAGGGGCGAGTCATCATATGTGGTGACTCTAACCTAGTGATCAGGCAGATCACCGGAGAGATCGACTGCAAGGCTCCACGGCTAAGGACGCTAAACGATCGAGTAATAAAGGCATTGAAGGACCACCCCAACCACAAGCTATTGCACGTGAAACGGGACTGGAACAGAAGCGCCAATTACCTCGCGACCAAGGCCATGCAAGACTAGACCAGGGCTACGATCACCGAGAAGGCCGTTCTGGATGAATTGATGAATATAAACAGGCTCCCAGAAGTGATCGGACCCAAGAACGCCCCAGTCCAGGTGCATGTGATGGTCGCGACTAGATTTAAAGCTCAGAAGTCTCGCCTGCCGTTCCCGAAGGAAATTTTGAACGAATACGCAGTGCAACAGTTAAGGATGGAACGGATCCTCAAGGCGCAGGACGAAGAAGAATGGATTATGAACCTGAAGATCTACCTGCGTGGTGAACTGTCCAAGTTGACGAACGATCAAGCGAAAGAGTGCATCAAGATCGCGGATAGCTACGAAGTTGATGATAATGGATTATTGTATTACTGCCGCGATGCCGACCAAGACAGAGCATACCGGGACCGACTGGCGAAATTAGTGATCCCCGAGTTGCTGCAGCCGTATGTCCTTCATCACTATCACGTGAGTCTAGAAGGGGGACATCAAGGCATAGGCAGGACCTATCACAAGATCAGGTCCCACTTCCACTGGAGAGGTCTTTTCCGTAGTGTGCAGAAATATGTGGGCTGTTGCACGGATTGCGAGACCGGAAAGGGTAGACCGGTAATCAAGGGGCGATCGCTCGGAAATATCGAAGCTACCTACCCTTTCCAGGTCATAGCGATGGACCACATACCGTCACTGCCTAGATCGACGAGAGGAAACACTGAGCTGCTGATCTGGGTAGACCTGTTCACCGGTCTAGTTATTGCGAAGGCAAGTGCATCTCGGTCTGCGGAGCAGATCGCCCAGAGCTACGAAGAATGTGTGTTCCGAAGATTCGGCGCCAGCGAGGTCATCAGGCACGATCGGGAACCCGGTTTTATGGCCGAGGTGTTCCGGTCGTTCAATGACATGCTGGGCCAGAAACAGAGTGCGACGATGGCATATCGTCCGCAAGCAAATGGATCGGCGGAACGCATGGTGCAGACCATAACGAGGTCGATCAAGATGTACGTTGCTGACCCAGACCAGCGAGATTGGGACGAGTATGCAGAAAGACTGGTGTTTGCACTCAACTCGTCGACCGATCGGGTCCGAGGAGAAACACCTTTTTATCTGGCATATGGATGGGACCCTCGGTCGACATTGAAACCTGCGATACCTATCGGTTGCACCCGGACCCGTGATCGTGATGCTCGACGCTGGCGCATGCAGGTCCATAAAAACTACCAGCATGCAAAAGAAGTCATCAACGAAAAGCTGCGTCAGGCCACACAAGACCGGGCAGACCGGACCAATGACCAGGTCCGACCCCACGGTATAGAACCAGGGGCGAGGGTATGGCTATACCTAGACCGAGTGAAAGAGGGCTATGCGAAGAATCTGGATCACTTGTGTCACGGCCCTTTCCGTGTTTCCGAGCTGATTGGTGAGCATGCTGCCCGTCTAGTAACAACTGGTACAGATTACAAGGTCTTCCCGATTGTGCATGTGTCCAAGTTGAAGCTGGTCCAAGAATTTCCGGATCGACCCAAAACGCCCTGTCTGGTAGACGAAGAAAAAATATTTGATTTCGATGAAGCGTTACTGCCGGAGGAAAGTTGGGAACGACCATTGGAGGAAGACGAGTTTGAAGTGGAGAAAGTCTTGGATGTTCGGTCGGTCAAGAAGACCAGGTTCGGCCGGACCCACCGAGAATATCTGGTCCGATGGAAGGACCACGATGAAACAACTTGGATCGATGAGTCCGACCTGAACTGTGGAGCACTACTACGAGAATTCGAACGGGACCGAGTCAGTCGGAACCGTTTTGCAGTGATGCAGACCCATGAAGACCAAGACCAAGACACGCAGTAGCATCGGTCGGTCTAGACCGGTGTGAAGATGTGGAAGGTCCGGAGTTGATCTAAAATTGTGATGAACTGTGACGAATTGGAGTAGCGGAATGATGAATGTGATGACTATTTTTCGTGATGGGAGTGGAACTGTTTACGATAACGTGTTCGGTGCAACTATGGAAAAAGTGGTGAAATTAGTTCAAGTGATTTGATGATCAGACATATGAAGAAGAAATGATGACATGTATTACGAGTTATCTGGTCGACTACCTTCGACTTCACTTGCTATCTCCCCACAGACGGCCGATGACCATCGACGGATGATTCTCTACTTGATCCTGAAACTGGTTACGCCATGGGTCCTTCCGGTCAAGCTGGACCAAAGCGTCCTTGAGGTCCGCGACCGGCTCAGCGCAATCAAGACCGGGGTACCATGTGCCGTCGTCGGCCAGCAGTCTGGTCTTCTCAACGCGACGCCTTGGCATGTGGAGGAACACCGGGTACAACAACACGTCGACGTCACACTCGCGAGCTCGCATCCCGTCCAAAATGTACTGGCACAGGGATTGCCAAGCCTCGCCCGCTTGAATTCGACGTCGCTTGCGCTTGCTCTGGAACGTCACCAGGCCCGGATCTTGTCGCACCCGGTCAGGAGGAAGCACCAAGTAGTGGGACGCTTCCCAAATTGCTTGACCGTGGATCCTGTTGAAATTCTTCACCCGGCCTAGCAAAGTGCCGATCCATGGAGTCAAGTGGAACAAAAGTCCTATCTTGGAGTGTTCGAAGATTTTCCATGGTTCATCGCCGTACAGGCGGGAGATCTGCGCCGACGTAATCAGGTCCACCCTCCGTGCAGACGCGGAAGGGGTTTTCTGGACCGGTGGAAAAAGCCAGGAGTCCGGACGAGAGAAAGACCGGGCCAGAAGCTGCTTGGTCAGGGTAGACCGGAGCAAACAGCCGATTTGCCCCGACGACCACGGCCAAGTGAATTCAAACGTCCGCGGCGGAAGGGAGCTGGTGTCATCCTCCATGTTCTTTAATAAGGCGTACTTATGAATCCCGGATGTCCCGGGGAGAACCGAAGGCGCCGGCGTCACGGATGTTGATACTGGTGCAGCGTCGCTTGGCAGACCGGACTTCTGCTCTGACCCCACTGTCGACGCCACTTGGACGAAACTGTCACGCAAATTCGTTTGCGATTTGGACTGGATGGGGATCATGAACTCGGAATCGCCGGACCCTTCGCTGGAGTTCTCCTCAGACGAGACTCCTGTGTGCTGGATGTGACTTGCAGTACGGCGCGAGGGTGCTCGACTTTCCGAGGGGTTGAAGATGTCGTCCATGTCCGAGTCCGAGTCCATGAGAATTGTCTGCGTCTTGGCTCTTTTATGGGACACTGCACGCTTCCCCCCAATTCCGGGTCCGCGCGCAGTGCCCCGCGCCCTCGAGATACTCGGCGCGTCCGCGCGCTTCTTTGATTGTAATGTAATTTCGGGATGGTGAATATCGGCCAATGAGCGACGTCGGTCTTGGTCCTGCTTCAACCGGTCTTGGTCCTGTTTCAAGCGGTCTTGGTCTTTCCCCGAGGCGACTAAGGTTGCCGATGTGGACCAATCTACGCTGGAGGAAGCAGTCGAACACGGAGGTAGCAAGTTTATCAAGCGCTGGCGGCACTGGTCTAGTGCCACCCGACGACGACCCGACGCTTGCGTCCAAGCGTCGGACCTGTCTTGACAGGACCGGACCTTCCCGGTCTGGTCTTGAACCGCAATTTGCAACTCGGCAATGCGTCGCGCGAGGTCGTCACCCTGCATGCGCAGTGAGGTCGCATCAATCTGTCCGTCCAGCTGCTGCCGTCGAACAAGTGCAAGTTGATCCCGGAGATGGGACTGATGAGCCTCCAGACGGTACAGCTCATGGCGCGCGCTTATCAGCTCCTCCAAAATGTGTCGAAGCTGGTCAGCGTGACCGTCAGACTGCCTATCAGCATCGACCAAGGCACCTATTGCCTGGACTATGTTGGGAGAGATGAGAGCTGAATACAAACGAGGGTCAAGAAGAGTACAAGATGAAGACCAAAGATGCGCACCTCGTGTGGCCTGGTTGGCCACCTGGGTCCTGAGCCGCGTGTTCTCTGCTAGTATATCCTGCATCCGCGTGTCGGCTTCAGTCTGACACCCTTCCGATGTTTGAAGTGCAGGAGAATTATGTGGGCTGCCAGACCGAGCCGACCGGACAGGTGAAGCAATATGGGGCGACTCGGCGCATATAGTTTCTGCAAGAACGACAAGAACAAGCGTTAAAGGGAAGCATAAGAAGATCAAGTGCAGTGAAGGAAGTACCTGACGCAGGTGTCGAAGATGTTTGGTCCATGGTGAAGAAGTGCGAGTGACCAAGGTCCAGTTGGTCGAGTGATGGGTGAGTCAGACCGTTATCGTTGTGCGACACGGTCGGACTCAGGGGCGGCTGTGGTGAAGTGTACCACAAATTTGGTCACTTTTGGTCAAGGCAGATGGTCGAGTTTCCGATTGGTCTAAACAAGGGGGGCTTTTAGCCTATCAAATTCAAGGAGTATCAAGAACGCTGGTCTTGGGTGAGTCACCTGACTTTGGGTATTTTACATAATTTTGTTTGGGTACAATAGGGACCATAGGGAGGTAGTATTATTGGTTAGTTGTGGATTTGCCTAAAAGAGAAGAACTCGTTTGGAATCTTATGGTTTTGCCTTCGGGCTAACACCTCAACAGGAGGTCGTTTAAACCTTTGCTATGTGCATCACTCGCCTCCGACCGCCGCGGAGTGTTTGGGAGAAGAGGGTCGAGTAATCCCCTCTAGATCATTATACTCGGTCTGGACGCGCCACACGCGCATTTGGCCATCCGGAAGTCCCTCGAAGGGAGCACGCATTGGTCGACTTCCTCAAGTTTAAGTCAAGTACGTTTGGAACGTGCTATTCATTGGATTGGTCTTTACGTGGAGATATCGTTTGTGGAGTCTCACGGGCAGATTGGGTTTTCACGTGGACATATTGGCTCATTTTAACATTGGTTGGAGTTTAGACCGGTTTTTGGTCTTCTCTCATATTGGTCAGGGGATAGACCGGTTGATTGGTCTACCCTCTATTATTTCGTATTGGTCAGGTCTAGATCGTTTGGACGATCGACCTATTGTAATCTATCTTTAGGAAGTGTTTCTGGTCTGTACGTACCTGGGGTGAAGAGTTCCGCCCTAGGTACACTTAGCCAGCACGGTCTCATATTCAAGACAGAATCAAATTGATCTGCTATCCCGATCCACCGAGTGTGTAACTATCCCACTCCAATGGGTACACAAGGTGAGATGGTATTAAGTGTATTGGACCAAGTGTCTCTGGATGATGACCGGTCGTCTGCCAGCAGCGGACGATCGGACCAGATTTCGAATGGAGGTCCGCGGGGTACCCCCCCCCGTAAGTTGGAAGGCTGGGCACGATGGTGGTGGTCAGGTTGTCGATACAAATGTATTCGATTTCGAACTTGACTCCACCACACGCATTAGTAATTTTTGGGTAAGTTGTTAGCCAAAAATCTCCGCCTTTAACAAGAACTTTTTGAAATTCATAAAGTTCTCCAATTGTAGCAGGATTTTGGCCATAAGTTATGGTTTGGCAGCCTCACCGCAAGTATTTGTGCTCACTCGAAGTATGGCAAAGCCACTTAATGGGCAAATCCAACACCAAGAGAATGTTACTGTTGAACAAGGGGTGGACACTAATGTTAATCCATACTATGTGGACAGTGATGTGGCCAGATCAGAACAACCTCATGATAAAGAAGGCAACGACCCATATGAAAATGCTCCATCTATCCGAATTGAACGAATTGGAACAGCCCAGATACAGGATGAGTGGTGTAGCAAGGTCATGACGTATCTACGAGTAGATGATGATCAAATAAATTCCGCCAGTGAATGGAAAAAAATCGCTCGACAAGCGCTCACTTACGTGTTGGATAATAAAGGTGTCCTGTACTGTGTCTCGAAAGCTCAAGATAAAACCAAAGAATACGTGTGGAGATTGGCGGTACCTATCATATTACAAGAGGATATATTGCATGTGTAACAGTACTGATCCTGTTACGGGCTTACACTGTATTTTGCGAGGAAGCGCGCAATACAATAAGGGCAGGATTAGTTGGTAACAACTAATCCTATACTAAAAGTAAATATAAGTATTTACTTATTCTTTAGAACGCAAAACTAAGAGTGTTTATTAAATGGGTGGTTAGCGGCTAACAGTATAGTAATTACCTAACTAATATAATAATATCAAGTATTAAACTAACTGTAATATTAGTTAACCTGCATGATTCGGTATTTATACCGAATCGACTTTTCCTTCGTAGATTATAATAACTTATAATCTATTATTTGAATTTCAGACAGCGCGTATGAAATTCAACTGTGATATTCTAACTTGAATATCAATTATGTAATGGCACCCCATTACATCACCCCCCACTTAAGGTGGTTGGCCAATAATAATTCTTATTTTGGCCAATCATTGGTGGCACTTGTTGGTCGGAATTTCTCATTCACCAACTGATTGTCCATCGACTCGATGGTCGAAGTACGCGGCGGCGCTCTAAAGAGCGCTGCTGAAAACATCGAAGGAGTTTCTTCCTCCGCCTCAGCACTAGGTGCTGAGGTGTTGAGTGACAACAGTGACGCTGCATTAGCAGCGTCAACTACGCAAAGGCCGGAAGACGTACCGTCTTCGACCACAGATGCTGCTAAGGAGGCATCTGTCAAGAAACAGGGATATGTTGCTAATGCAACATCTCGCACGATGACAACCCCCGAATGGTGTGTCGCCAGGAAGGGTTCTTCCATGTTCGGAGACAGTTCTGACTCCGAACAAAGTGATTGGGGCACAGATGTCCCCGCGAAAGGATCTAGCGAGTCGAAACTCGCTAGGTGCTCATCGCCTAACAGCGATGATAACTCTTGTGTCGCTGTCAGCTCTGACAGAGACAATGATCATCACAGATGGTTGCGGGAACGCAGAGCCTCACCTGGACCAAGTACGTCTCCACGTCGGGGTGGTTTAACCCCGGAGCGTGGTGTTGAAGAAGGCGGGGTTCCGCCTGCTAAAAGAGCTCGAACATAAGTGGCGCCTGCCGCTTCTGAAGCGTATCCTCGTACGGAACCATATGTTCCGTACAAAGTGGGGTTTTGGACCCTTGGATGGGTTATTGCCCCCAACAGTGGCGGCACCGTAAGCAGGACTGCCAATATGCGCTGTTCGATATCAACGTGATGGATAACTGCGAAGACATCCAGTCACGTCGATTCGTTCGAAGTACAGACGATAGACGTCTGTACTTTATTGACCTCTTTTTCCAGGTTCGATATTATTCGAGCCGGAAAGGGTCAAGGAGGAACAGGGACGATAAAGACGCCCTGAATCAGAGTTGGAACGCTTTTGTTGACAACTACAACAAAAGCCCAGATGATTACGTGAATAAAGTTCACGTAATGCGCGAGCGCTTTTTAAAGCACTCGCGAACAGGCAAAATGGAATACATCCATTTTGCTTTCATCAAAGAAGGGTTGAACTGTGGTGTCCCTTCTCACCTTGTTTGCCCGCGGTGTCCGCAGGGCGCTCCTCGTCTGTCAGAGGAGGAGTTGCGGGGGTACGGTGGTTTTTCCGTACCCGCCGAAATTCAGGGCTTAATCGATGCCCTAAATGCATCAACACCTAGTGTTGATGCTACTTCGCATTATGAGTTTGAGACTCCTTCTCAAACTCAGTTAAAAGGTCTGGGGCGTCGGCCCTCAGAACCTCAATCGGCTCCCAATAGTCGAACTCTTGGGGGTAACCCAGCCAGCGTACTAAGTACTCGGTACGATGCCCCTTCTTCGAAGGAACCGAGCGCTTCGAGATCAAGCGCTCGAGAATGTATCGCTTTTTCCCCTGATTATCGATCAGGGGCGGCGGAGGTTGAGAATTCCCTCGCCGTTGTTGTTGCGGAGCATGGTTCTTTGCTCCGCAAACTCGAGGAGGGTTGTTCCTCCTTGAGCAGCGAGATGTCTCACTCTGTGAAGACATATCGGTCTCTTCGCGAGAATGTCCGCGACATCCTCGGGGCGCACACTGCCCTTCAGCAGAAGAATGATCTTCTGTACTTCGATATTTCCCGCTGTAAGGAAGAGCTCGATCGGCACAAGCTTTATCTTGAGCAGTCGAAGGCGGAGGTAATGACTCTCCGCTCTGCTCATCAACGTCTGGAAGCCGGTTACAAGTCTCTCTTGGAAGACTTGGAGAAGCACGGTATCTTCCGTGGTTCTGTGTCTCGTCGTAAGACGAAGACGAATGATACGGTTTGAGCCGCCCAACATAGAATGTTGGGTGGAGCCGCATTGCTGTGGTAATGTCTAAAGTATAGGCATTCCCCCGAATCTCTTGGACCTTGAAAGGTCGAATGTACTTAGGAAGCAACTTCCGTGTAGGGAAGTTGCTTATTCCATGTATAGGCAAATTGGTAGTACTTAATAATACCAATTCGCCTTTCCGAAAGGAGTTTTTGTTCTTCCTTCCTTGCTTGTCTGCATTTTTCTTCTTCTTATCCAAAGAAGAAGCAAGTGAATCTTTTATATAGCGTATTTCAGCTTGGAGCTGTAATACGAATTCATCTACTGCTTTATCAGCAGTAGGTGCGTTGCCCTCATTGTCTGCAGCCATTGCTGCAGACACATATTCATCATATGCAGCTTCAGTTCCATTTGGAGCTGCTTCCGCTTCTACTGTACTTTCAGTAGAAGGGCCATCGTTTTGTTCGCAAGTTGCAGTTGCAACTTGCGCATTGACTCGCTCAAAATTTGAGCGGGTCCCTCCCCCACTTAGATTTGGCGTACCGCCAAGTAAAGCTGGGATTCGTGGATGCCTTAAGGCATTCACGTAGAACGGTGTATGCTTAGTTGAAGCATGCACCGAATTGTTTTAATCGCGAATTCAGTGAGTGGCAGATAGTCACTCCACTGTTCAAAGGCATTTGCTTATGATCGCAACATGTCTCCGAGAACGCGGTTAACCCGTTCCGTCTGCCCATCCGTTTTCGGATGGTCCGCAGTTGACATCTTCAACTGGGTTCCCAACAATGAGAACGTTTCGTGCCAGAAACGTCCTGTAAATCTCGGATCTCGATCAGAGACAATGTCTTCCAGCATTCCGTGCAAACGGAATACCGTATCAACGAATATCCGCGCTGTTTGAGCGGCGGTTACGTTCGCTGATACTGCAGTAAGATGTACCATCTTACTGAAACGGTCTACAAAGACCACTATTCCGGTCTTCCGACTATTGTCGGGTGGAAGACCGAATACGAAGTCCATTGAAATGGACTTCCAACACTCTGTCGGAACCGGCAGGGATTGCAGCGGAGCCTGTGAAGACTGCGCAGGCTTAACGCGCTGGCAAATCTCGCAAGCGCGTACGTATTTCCGTACCCACTTGTACTGGTTTCGCCAGTAAAGTTACGTGCGAGAGAAGCGTATGTCTTCTCTCGACCTTGATGCGCCGAAATTGGTGCATCATGATACTCAAAAATAATTTGATGTTTGAGATCATCGTCGTTTGGAACGACGATGCGACTTTCATCTTTTTGGTCTGTGCTGTAAAGCAGCAGACCATCGTGCAGTCGATATCGATGCACGCAAGCGCGGAGGAACTCTGGGAGTTCGTCGCGCTTCTCACTTGATTGATTACTTAAGTAATCAATCAACAGACGTGTCTCCTCGTCTGTTTTGTACGCCTCGCGTACTTGTCGTATAATTGGCGACGACAAAGCAGTGCAACGGATCGCGTTTGCAGTGGCACCTTCGGTTACGGACAGTTTCGTCTCGTAATCGGGCCTTCGTGATAGCGCATCCGCTATCACGTTCAACTTTCCGGGTTTTTATTCAACCGTAAAGTTGTATTCAGCAAAGAATGACAGCCATAGAGCCATTCTTTGAGAAATGTGTGGTGAATTCACGCCCGTGCGTAGCAACGCATGGTCCGTGTAAACCACAAACGGTCTATCTCCCAAGAGATAGATCCGAAACTTGGCCAGTGCATACTTCATGGCAAGGAGTTCTTTGTCATGCACTGTATAGTTGCGCTCGGCTGGGCGCAACTGACGCGATTGATAGCAGATTACGCGATCACGATATCGTGATCACGCTGCATCAAAGCACAGCCGATAGCGAAGTCGCTCGCGTCGCAAACGACGTGAAACGGACGCTCGTTATCGGCTATAGCCAAGACAGGCGCTTCAGTCAAGCTTTGCTTGACTGCATCAAAAGCATCTTGGCATTGGGTATCCCAATGCCATTCAACATCTTTCTTAAGCAATTGAGAAAGAGGTCGTATTAACCCAGCATAGTTGCACGAATACTTGTGCAAATATGTTGCCAACCCAAGGTACTTTCGAAGTTCATTAACGTTGTTTGGCGTAGGCCATTCAACGATCACCCTGATCTTTTCTGGATCAGGACGCACCCCGTGCTTGCCCACAAAGCATCCAAGAACGGGTATCTCAGGTGCACCAAAGGTGCACTTCTTTAGATTTGCATAGAGCTTATGCTTACGCATAAGCTCTAACACTCGACGTAGATGTTCCTATGGACATCTACATCGCTTTTATCGTGTTCACCCTTACTATGGATAAACACGTCATCGAAATAACTCGGTGCGAATTCTCGCACCGGGCGTAATAGATGCGTTACGCATCTGTTAAACGTAGCAGGGGCAATTCGAAGCCCCTGCGGCATAACAAGCCACTACCAAAGCATGCCGCTTGGGGTGCTTACCGCCGTGAGAGGGATATCCTTCTCACGCATTAGGATTTGATAAAATCCATCTCTTAGATCGAGAGCACTAAAGATGGTGCTCCCGCACATTCCATCAATGATGACATCTTTTCGCGGTATCGGCGTCTGCGCCGGTATCGTCGCTGCGTTCAGCTTGTTGTAAGCGTGAACGATTCTCCACCCACTTGTGGACTTTTTCACACAAAAGGTGGGGGTAGAGTGCGGTGAGATAGACTCCCGCACTTGGCATGCTTTACGACGAGCTTCGAAAAACTCGTCGATCGCTTTTACTTGATCACGCGGCAACGGCAATTGCCGCGTGACACAATCTTCGTGCCTAGCACGAGGTCAATTTCATGACGAGGTCCCTTATCCTTAGGGAGCTCGCTAGGTACTTCTTCTGGGAATACGTCAGCGTATTCCCGAAGTACCTCATAAAATGGGGAGTTCGCTTTAAGCGACTCCCAGCTCTGCGCTTCAAAGCGCTGAACTTTGGTTTGATCATTGGGAACCTCGTTCCCAATGTTTTCCACTTGTAATGTGGATATTTGTTCACGAATATCCACTACATCATCTGTTGCAACGATGATACAGATCTGTCGATCTGATCATCGTGCAAGTTCTTCATAAACTTCTTCCAGCTTAGCGCTGGAAGAGCCATCACCTCCGAACCTTCTTTCGGAGGGTGTTCCATCAACAGAGAAATGGTAGCTAATCCGGTCTCCGTTTGCGTCAAGACGTTGATAGTCTCGACGGAACTGTCCATGCAATCAGACGCACTCGTCTGATTGACTGCTACACGGTGATTACGATTCACCGTGTGCGAATACTCATCATCATGGTGGCCACTGCCTACCATGGAATTTTCTTGGCGATCAGATGTGCTCGTCTCATCGGCCGCCTGTTCTGCGACACGGTGGTCTTTATCACCCGTGTGCATGGCTAACGCAACGTGGTGGGCACTGGCCACCACGGAGTTGTGCTCACGATTGCACTAGATCGTGAGTTCACTCTCATCAACACGGAATTCTTTCGTCGTGTTGGAACCTTCGGTCGCACAGTGGGTGTTTCCCACCGTTGATATCACTTCATTCTCACGGTGGTCTTTATCACCCGTGGATATCTCTCCAACACGCAACGACTCTTCTGTTGCGTGTGGTAGTCCCTCTGGACTCTCACCAGCGGAGGTACCTTCCGCTGATCGTGTCGGAACAGAACTGGTGGTGCCATCGCTATCCACCGGACTGTCCGACGCTGCGGTTGTATCTTCTGATACAGCCGGATTACACACAGGGTGATCAGATCCTGTGGGTCCGCCGCAGTCGATCGATAGGTTAACCCAGTCGATCGAAGGTTTAAACTTGGACATCCATGGGATTCCAAGTATCACATCGAACTTGTCATCTAAATCGAGGACGATGAATTCATCCTTGAATGACAGTTCATTCAACTCGAAGGGTGTTTTAATCACACGCTTTGGAATAGTCACGGTTGCACCTGTTTCTAACCGGACTGACAACATACTTCGTGGGGTTTCTACCTCCACGAAGCTCAACAGCGTTAGACTCTGAGTTCTAACGAAATTTTTTGACGCTCCTGTGTCAAACAAAGCTCGCATGGGGACATCGCTCCCGTGCGGCTTAACCTCCAGGGTGATAAGAGGCTTATCATCACTCTGCACCTTTTGAAAGGACATAGTCCCGTCTGGGGCTATTACCCTCACATGCCCTATGTCGGCATGTGTCATAACATTACCAGTAGGGCGCCCCGCCCCTACTGGTGATTTACGTTTTTTTCACCAACAGGGTGATGTCCCTGTTGGTGTCGCCGTGCAGCGGACGGTTCCGTCCGCTGACAGCGTGGCACCGGACGCGGTGCCATACACTCATGGACAAAATGCCCCACTTTCGCGCATCGATTGCAGCGAATGTTCTTCTTAAATTTCGGTTGCTTCGAGTTCGAAGCAACCGCAACCGATAGGTCCATCGGCTCTGGACCTCCACAGCCCATGCTCTGTCGCGGGTGGCTGTTTCTTGAGACGAAGTGTGAACTTCGTCTGCCCGACTGCTGATTGTTAACATGCTGTTGCGGCATGTCAAAAGCGAAGGGCTGTTGAGCCCTTCGGCTGTACCCCGCATGCGATGACGCTGATCCCATGCTGAACTCTTCACGGATGCTCATATCAATGGCATCCCTTAGAGTCTTTGGCGGGTGCCGGTAAAGACTCTGTTTGACGGGACCATCATTGAGTCCCTTCATGAAGCCAGTGACCTGCATAGCAGGGGGCACCGGCTCATACACAATATTTGACAGCAAATATTGCGTCTTCTGAGCGTAAGCTTGAAGGTCAAGCTTACCTTGCCGGAGTTCCATGAACTCCTTCCGACTACATAGCTTCATTTCTGGAGCTTCAAAGTTGATCTTTAGCTCAGCTTTTAATACCTGATAAGTCAGGAACGCAGAGTCATCAGTAGCTCTGCAACTCATCGCCCATTCCCTGGCTCTGCCGCCCAGACATGTTGTGGCGAGGTACGCCTGTTGACGTTCGTAAACAATATTTTGCGCAGAGATGGCATCTTCCACCTCTGCGAACCATCTACGAAGGGGCTCGCCCCCTTCACCGGTAAAGGGCGGTACTCGCGCCTTTACCACTTCAACGCTATGAGTTTCAGGTGCAGGTGCGGTCCTCGCTGCCTTTTGCGCGGGCCGTGCTGGCTTTTCTAGGTGGTTTCGCCTAAAGCTATTCACCACCTCAATCGCTTCCTCCGGGGTCTTACCCAGGAGGAAGGTAAGGATGTCGGTCCCCATGGACCAAACCATCTCTACCGTCGCGTCTTTACTACTCGACGAGAAGTGGTGGAAGTGTTTCGTCACCACTTCCAGCGTTCTCTCTCGCTCGGCAGGCATCATATCTCACGACTTGATGCCGAGCGGCTCTTAATCTTCGCTCCGCTAATTGACTAGCGGAACGGAACAGTGGTAGTTAAGACGGACCACAACGTGCTACCAGGTGTAACAGGACTGATCCTGTTACGGGCTTACACTGTATTTTGCGAGGAAGCGCGCAATACAATAAGGGCAGGATTTGTTGGCAACTACTAATCCTATACTAAAAGTAAATATAAGTATTTACTTATTCTTTAGAACGCAAAGTTAAGAGTGTTTATTAAATGGTTGGTTAGCGGCCAACAGTATAGTAATTACCTAACTAATATAATAATATCAAGTATTAAACTAACTGTACTATTAGTTAACCTGCATGATTCGGTATTTATACCGAATCGACTTTTCCTTCGTAGATTATAATAACTTATAATTTATTATTTGAATTTCAGACAACGCGTCTGAAATTCAACTGTGATATTCTAACTTGAATATTAATTATGTAATGGCAACCCATTACAGCATGCATATCATGTGGAGATCGGAAGTGGAGCAAATCAAGGAGTCGGAAAGGTTTATGCTCGGTTGAGGCCCAAATATTATTGGCGAGGGATGTATGCCCATATTGAAAACTATGTTTCAGCGTGTGAAGATTGTGCCACCGCAAAAGAAGGCCAAGATACCAGGGGCGCACTAGTGGAAATATCAAGACCATTTCAGATTTTAGCGATGGATTTCGCATTTCTATTACCACAGACTGCAATGGGGCATGAATCGTTATTGTGCTTTATATGTCTGTTCTCTTGGTATGTGATCCTAATTCCAATGAGCACCACCACAGCACAAGATGTAGCAGAAGCGTATATGGTGGGAGTTTATAAGAGATTTGGAGCCCAAGTAATGTTGAGACATGATAGAGACCCAAGATTTATGAGTTCAGTTTTCAGAAGATTCAATCGAATGCTAAAGCAAAATCAGAGACCTACGTTAGCATATCGACCACAGGCCAATTGGAAACAAGAAAGATCTGTGCAAACAGTGATCAAGGCAATCAAATGTTACTTCACGGATCCGGAACAGAGAGATTGGGATGAATATGTGGCTCCCTTAGAGTTTGCATTGAATACTTCAGTGGATCTTCAGCATCACCAAACTTCGTTTTACTTAATACATGGTTGGGAACCTAGAACCACATTGGAAGCAATGATACCACCCAAGGACACATCAATCATGGAAAAAGACGCATTGGAGTGGAGGTTGACTGAGACTGAGAAGCATATGAGAGCGCAGGCACATGCTGCTATTATTCAGAAACAAATAATGAAAGATAGATCCAACGTCATAATGACGCAGTATCGTCTAAAGTATGGTCAACTACCAAAACAGCTTATCCACCAGGTTAACTAGTTTGGTTGTATTATGATTTGGTCAAGCCAGGGTTAATCAGGAAGTTGGCGCATTTATGGCATGGACCATATGTGGTTGATGAACGGATAAACGATATGGTGTATCGACTAGTGATACCAACTGGTGAAAATCGAATATTCCCGCTTATTCACATTGCCAGGTTAAAGCCATATATCAATAAAATGAGACGACCTCGGGAGACACTTCAAGTTGAGGAGACACTTGAATTGGATGAGGCGTTATTCCCTGAGGACTCGTGGTATGAACCAGGACATGATGATGAGTGGGAAGTAGAACGAATTGTAGACTGTCAAATCAAACAGCGAACAAGGAACGGACGTCGAACAAAGGAGTATTATGTCAAGTGGAAGGATACCGATGAGATGACTTGGGATCCAGAAGACAATCTTTCATGGAACGTTTTATTGTATGAGTTTGATGCGCAACGAGCTTGGGAGAGTCGGCATTATGCAGCTCAAACAGCAGAAGAGGATACTACAGAGTCTGAAATGTAGAGTCCTCATAAAATAAGAAACAAGAGACGAAATCGTCAAGACCTTCAAGAAAATAACAAGAGAAAAGGCATACAGAATAAGGAAGACAAGGCCCCGGAAGATGTATTACATCCTTATCACGGACCCATGTTGGTTGTGATAAGTAGAATGCGAACCCAAGTTAATTTCATTGGGGGCATAGCAAAAAGAAAACAAAATATAAACAAAGATACATGTTTGAACGAGAACTGGAATTTTTTTGAGCATGCAGATTAAACAAGTTGCAAACTAACTTTCATTGGCGCGACGTGTTTAAGTTTGACGAATGGTAATGAAATTTAGCCTATAAGTGCTCGGTGAATTAACATATAAGATGTGGAATCCGTGTAAGATGGAAATCGTACGAAGAGAAGCCTATTAAGGTCCCAAAGGTGTGGAACCTGTACGGCAGCAACAAGATGATACGAAGAGAAACTACTAAGGTATTAAAATGTGTGAATACTGTACATCTATTGTCAATTAATATGGAGGAAAGACAACAAGAACAAGATTGTGCGAAGAGAATCCTGTCAGGGTACGAAAAGTGTGAAACCTATACGACGACAACAAGATCGTATGAAGAGAAACCTGTCAGGATACTAAAGGTGTGAAACCTTTACATCTAGTGTCAACCAACCACGAAAAAATATATAACAAGATTGAGATCGTACGAAGAGAAACCTATAAGGGTATTAAAAGGTGTGAAACCTGTGCGGCAACTAACAAAGCGTACGAAGAGAAACCTGTCAGGGTACCAAGGTGTGAAACCTGAGCGGCAACAACAAAGATTGTACGAAGAGAAACCTGTCAATGTATTAAAGGTGTGAAAACTGTACATCATTGTAAAATAAAACGAAGAAGATCAAAGCATCGAGGGCGACTGTACGAGAGATATCCAACAGGATCTAACGGGTCTAACGGGTACAAAATTTGTGCGGAGTCACGAGATGTTACTAAGAAAAAATAAGCCATGGGGCGACAAACCTGAGTGTCGTTGATAACCTTATGCAAGGGGTATCAATTTGGGTGATTGTGAGGCAGCACCTGTATGGCGGTCAGAGGGATGCAGAAGAACAGGGGTGGTAACTCAATTAGTTGGGTTTTGATGAGATGAAAGCAAGACAAATTATATGATGTGAAGAGTAGGCCCGGAGAGTATAAGTTGGTCCACCAGGATACTGAATCCAGAGTGTGAGCTACCTGTTGCATGGAACAGACAATATATACGAAGGAAGGAAGAGGCAGGAGTTGGCTTACTGGATCCAAAGGAATGCCTATGGACTGGGGTCATAGCGTTGATTAGCTTGGAGGCTAGAAGTTCATGTATGAGTTGTGAGGGCGCACGCATTACCTGTGAAGAGTGAATATGGCAGGCTGTAATTGATGTGTGATATTGACGCTTTGGAAGAAAGAGAATTTTCGGCCAATCATAATCGACCCGCGACGGCCATATCGCGACGGCCAGATCACGATTGATCGGATTATGGAGGGTTTGAGTGAAGTTGGTGTGTGATATTGGAGTTTTCAAGTTTTCCACTGGTTAAAGCCTAGTGGATGCTATTTCCAACCGATTGCCCGAGAAAACGGCTAAGATAGAAAAAAAAATCAGCTGACGCAATATCGACTCACAAATAGTCAATACAACAAATTGGCTAGTGAAACACCTACCAAAAGCATACCCTACACCAAAGTGGATTCAACGTGGAAACATTTCATTGAAAGAAGAGGACAACCTTGGTTATTGACTACGAGTCCAACGGGAACGTAAGATGGAGAGTACAGATATGATAGAGACCCTCTTGAGTTTGAGAACGACGGGGCGATGAAGCAAGAAGCGACATGGAAGACATTTTCACCAGTGAGAATATAGCCCCAGATCCGAATACCTTATTAACTACAACAGTACCAACATCCGTGCCTACCTCATCATGGACCAAGGAGGAGGAAGAAGATTTATTGGAGATACAACGAGCAAGCGAAAATACGAATGCCTCAGTGCATGATATATATGACTTGTATAATCAGCAGTGTCATGCCAAGGGTTGGACAATAAGGACTAAAACGTGGTCAAATCCAAGTTAGGGCGAATGGGGGTCAAGCGCAAAAGGTGTGATGAATGGGAAGAGGATGAAACGAAATGGTTAACAGACATGATAGAGCAGGAAGCTACTGCCGCAGAAGTAGTCGAACAATATCCAGTAAAATTCCCGCAATCTAAGAAAATACACACTATAGCGGCTGTGAAAAAGAGGATGCAGATGGTATGTAGGTCTAGGAAAGGCCGAACCCTGACATCACCGAGCCGAGGAAAAACCCAGCATACAATACAAGTAAACTGCAGAAGATGGACGAAACACGAAGACAATATATTGATAGAAGCGATGAAACGTGGATATGTGTATACGAAGGTTATTGCTAAAAAGTTACATAACGTCCCAATCATAACTGGAAATAAGCAAATGCCAAGAACAGAGAGTGGAATTAGGCATAGGCTCCTTCGATTGAAGAACCAGTTGTGTAGTACCAAACACTCGTTCATACGACCAATATCCACATCAGATCAAGAGAATATCGCAGAAAGTGATAAAGACCCAAGTTACATTGACCAAACAACACCTGAAATCCAAAGATTGGGATCTGAAAAAGACGACAAGTTAAGTCAATTAAATGTCGCGGGCATGGAGTACCGAAATGTGGTGACCCATGAATATGGTTTTATGGGTGGACAGTAGGTAGGAGATCCAGTAGACGATGAGGCATCTAAACGCTATGTAGAGTGTGAAGAAGAATAGAAGTCAGATCCTCCATTAGTGGCTGATAAAGCAGTATCTGAGAGTCAGAGATTGGGATCAGAGGAAGAAGATGAATCGAGACAATTAGTCGAATTTATCCCACAACAGCCAGAGCAATCGCTAATAACTAATGAGGATGTGCCTATAGCTGTCACAGCCATCGAGCATTACAACACGGTGATTCAAGAATTGGAATCTATGGATGAACAGACGATAGGAAATCCATTAGGCGATGAGGAATCTCGACGCGCTGTAGTGTGAGGAAGAAGAAAAACCATCTCCTCCGGTAGAGATTAATCAAACAGTAACACTGGTGGTTGATCAGATAGTATCTGAGAGTCAAAGATTGGGATTAGAAGAAGAAGTCAAGTCAAGACAGTTAGTTGGATATATCTCGCGTCAACCAGAACAATCGCTTATGGCAAATGAGGATACAAATGTAAACGTTGCGGATATGGAACATCACACGGTGGATGTAGCCGGTGCGTATACGCACGGTGCGGCTAGCGCACAGAGGAATGCTTTCCTTAAAGCGGCGTTCGCCGCTACTTAGCCGATACGCCCTTATTAAGGGCTTAGTAGGAGAGAGCTCTCCTACTCGGGGCCAAGATTCCCGGATTAGTTTACTCTAGCCTGTACTAGTGCCTTAACGGCAAGGCTCCCTTACAAAGGGTGTAGCTAAGTGGAGGGATTCCCTTACGCTACGGCACTCACTACACGCACGACCGGTCGAGGTCGTGCGTCTGTACTAAGGAGTGAAAGTAAAACTGAATATATTTAATATGTAAATTATTTAAACTAATATAAACTATATGTAACACTAAGTAGAATATTCCTAATTCGTACCTAGCTAAAATGTAGTGTACACACCTGTGTACTGACACGTGGATGGCTGACACACCACTACACTAAGGCCCATGCCCTGATTGGTTAAAACAACCAAAGGTTCGAAACCTTTCAACCCGGCCAATACTGGCCTCAACCGTGGTGTACCAATGTACACCAACACTCATTGTTACCCGAATGTAACCCCGTTACATCCTCCCCCATCAAGACTATTGCTTACGAAATAAACAAAATTTTGTTGTAGAACTCAAACGCCAGTACCTCTGGCTGTCCATTGTACACCCTCAGCGGTGCTATGGACGCAAACTATTCCGACGGCTCGGAAGTGGACGCCCTTGGGGAGCTCTCCCCAACGGCTGGCCATGTTGATAGCGCCGAACGGCGCTATAAGTCATCCAACCCATTCCCCACACGTGGGGAGAACGCACTAACTCGTGCGCCACCGTTACCCGCTAGGGGTGATACCTCCAGTTTGCCACAGGCAACCACCACCAATGAACCGTCCTTGGTTCAAGAGGCCCGACGTGCCGGACGGGCACGTAAGGGACCTCGCGACCCTCAAAAGGGAGCTAATAACGCGGTCAAGAGAGGCTTAGCCTCTTATACCCCTGGACCAGCGGCTATAATATCGCGTGAAATTGCGCATCGGAACCAACTCCGGGCCCTACTACTAACGCCCAAACATTATTCCGTTAAGGCCTACCGGACGCGCCTCGGGAAACAGGCACGCGGTGCCCTCGTGGATGTTCTCCGCGAGATTCCCCTTGTTCTCCTGAGGGACGAAAGCGTCGAAGACGCAGAACAGGCGTTCCGCGCCTGGGCGGAAAGGGAGAAACACCTCCCCAGTTTCGATGCTCTGTACAACAGCTTTTCCGAACACGACGTCGGGTAGAGAGAGCGCTACGCTTGGTCTATGCTCAGGCCAAAGCGCAAGGGCAATTTCCTGCCTCCTATTATACGCGCTCTGCTCTCGATGTGGTGCCGGAGAGCAATGCAAGCACAGCATCTGCCTCCGGCGAACTCCCAGCTATTGGGAGTGAAGGGGATTCTTCAGCCCCTTTGGTCGTTGACTCTCAGTGGGATTCTCCCGCTAGAAAGCGTCAACGACGTCACGGCAATCCTGCCGCAGGGGAGTCTCGTACTCCCACGAGTTCTGGGAATGTGTATACCCTTTCCACTTCACCAGGTACCGGGTCTCACCCCGGTGATGGCGTCGTGCCAACAGGCGTTCCACATGATAATATGGCGTACCCTCCGTATCGAGTACTGGAGGAGGGGGTCGCGCTATTGCGGCGTGACTTCCACGAGCGCTGTGATCGGCACAGCCTTCGCATCCAAGATGCTCAGGAGGAACTCCGCAACGAGGGGAGTGCGAATGAACGCCTCGGGGAGCGGCTTGACTCTCTCTAAACTCTCGTTGCGGAGCTTCAGGGTCGTATATCAACCCTGTCGGAGATGTTCCGACCTGTTGCGCCTGTCGGCTATCCGGTTTCTCACCCTCCTCCGCAAGGGGACCCGCCTCCGGGTTCTGGTATGGCTTAAGCATACCCACATAAAAGGTTGAATGCGTACGCATCGCTTTCGGGATGTCTAAGGTGTACGACAAGCCCTTTCGGGCTAACACCTTAAAGGGACCCACAAACCTGGGGTGCAGTTTATTTCGCAACACATTTGAAACTGCATGTGTAGGAAGATTTTTAGCGTTTAATAAAACACTTTCTCCTACTTTGTATACATTTTTATTACGCCGCCCCTTTCGGTCAGCTTGCTCCTTCTGCTTGTCTTGGCTTTCCGCCATGGCATCGCAGACGTGTCGTAAGACACTAAGGCGCGTCGATAAAAACTTATCGATGTGCTTTCGCACAGATACAGGGCTGACATCGGGGAATCCTCCCCCCTCAAGCCCTGGGCCACACACACGTGGCGTCAACGGAACCCTCGGATTCACCAATCCGTTCACGTAAAACGGGGTAAACCCCGTAGATGCATGTACCGAATTGTTGATAGCAAATTCAACCATCGGAAGCATCTCACTCCAACTCTTTGGAGAATCCGGACAGAAACTCCGGAGAATATCCTCCACAACGCGATTAACGAGTTCCGTCTGACCGTCCGTCTGCGGATGATCCGCAGTGGACATGAGGAGCTTGGTGCCTAGCATCTTAAACAACGCTTCCCAGAACTGTCCCGTAAAACGGGGATCCCGATCCGACACAACGGAATCGGGTAGACCATGTTGTCGAAAGACACGGTCCAGGAACACTTTTGCTGTTCCTTGTCCATCTATGGACTCTGGAACCACCGCCAGGTGAGCCATCTTTCTCAAACGGTCTACAAAGACCAAAATGCCGGTGTTCCCGGCCTTATCCTTCGGAAACCCGAAGATAAAATCCATGCTAATGGATTTCCAACACTCCGTTGGAACCGATAAGCTCGACAAAGGCGCAGCTGAACTTGCAGAGGGTTTAACCCTCTGACACGTCTCACAGGTGCGTATATACGCACCGACCCAGTTATACATATTGGGCCACCAATACAAAGCGCCTAAAGCGCTGTAGGTCTTATCCCGACCTAAATGACCCCCGGTAGGGGCGTCATGTGCCTCAAATAGGACTCTATACTTCAGTTACTCATTATGAGGAACTACCACCCGCGGAGTGTCCTCCGTACTCGTGCTATAAAATAGCCGACCGTCACAGTACCTGTAACGGTGTAAACGATCTTTAGCTCGACTTGGCAGGGTTGGCTCAGACGAGCCAAGACCCTTTTCACCTAACGCGCGGATAAGCGCCGTACATTGAGGTTCTTTCTCATACGCCTGGCGTATGAGATCTACCACAGACGTGGTGACGAATGTCGCGTGAGCGAGCTCGTAATCAGGACGACGCGATAACGCGTCCGCAAGCACGTTCTGCTTGCCAGGTTTATACTTAACCTCAAAGTTGTACTCCGCAAAGAAGGAGATCCAACGGGCCATCCGTTGCGAGAGATGAGGCGACTTTGTCGCTGTCCGTAAGGACGCGTGGTCAGTATAAACCACGAACGGCTTTGAGCCGAGTAGGTGAACCCTAAATTTAACAAGAGCATACTTCATTGCAAGTAGCTCCTTGTCATGAAAGGGATAATTCCGTTCCTCAGCTTTAAGCTGCCTCGACTCAAACGCAATCACGCGTTCCCTTCCTGCATCGTCTGCTTGTAACAAAGCACATCCGATTGCGAAATCGGAGGCGTCGCAGACGACACTAAATGGTTTCCCAGAATCTGGGAGAGCAAGAACGGGAGCTTTCAACAAGCTCCCCTTAACCGCTTCAAAAGCGTTTGGGTGTTTGGTTTCCCAACACCAATCAACGTCCTTCTTAATAAGGTCACTTAATGGCTTTGCCATTTCAGCGTAGTTCTCGTAGTACTTGTGGAGATAATTGGCTAATCCAAGCCTCTTCCGTAAATCTCTAAGATTTACAGGCGAAGGCCACTCCACAATGGCTTTCACCTTCGCGGGATCCGCCCGCACTCCATCCTTACCGATGAAGCATCAGAGGAAAGGAATTTCCTCAGCACCAAAAGATACACTTGGATGCGTTTGCATATAACTTATGCTCTCGCATACATTCGAGCACTGCTCGAAGGTGTATCAGATGCGTCTGAACATCAGACGAGTCGCCTTCCGCACGACTATGGACGAATATATCGTCGAAGTACGTCTGATCGTACCTCCTATGAGGGCGGAAGAGTTGATTCACCAAGCGATTGAAAGTCGCTGGTGCATCTTAAAGCCCTTGTGGCATAACAAGCCACTCCCACAGCATGCCACTAGGCGTTCTAACCGCTGTCAGCGGAATATCGGACGCTCGCATGAGCACCTGATAATAACCGTCCACCCGATCTAAGGCACTGTACACAGTACAGCCCGCCATATTGTTCTGGAGGACATCCTTTCGAGGAATCGGAGTCTGCATGGGTACAGTAGCTGCGTTCAGCTTGTTATACGCATGCCCAATGCGCCACTTTCCGTTCGGTTTACGAACACAAAAAGTGGTAGATGAGTGGGGAGACTTACTCTCCCGTACCATCCCTGCCTCTTCTTCCCTTTGAAGAATGCGTCGATGACGTCGCATTGTTCCTTGGGGAGAGGCCACTGCCTAGTGACGCAGTATTTGGTTCCGGGAACCAAATCAATTTCATGTCAGACTCCCCGATCCGGTGGTAACCCCATCGGCGGGTTGTCACTAATGAAATCTCCAAATTCCTTTAATAAGGAATAGTAAGGGTCCTCAGGATCCGCGAGGATCTTGAGGCCGCTTCGGGCATTCAATGCCTGTTTGGTTTTCACCAAAACTGACTCGTCCATCGTGGACGAGGAGTTCAACTCCTCTTCCTGACGCAACACGACGACCTCGTCGATTTCATCTGCTTTCAAAGCAGTCTAAAACTCGTTGAAGGACATCTCATCCAACGACAACAGTTCGCCTACCCCAGGCAACCGTTCCAGGATTACGCCTTCTGTGACAAGACCTGTCACACTATTCAGCATCCTGTAGGACTGCTGACTACTGGCCTCGGGACTCATCCCGAGACCCAGATGGGGGGAGTCAATTGCCCCATCTACTGGAAGCGCCACGCGTCTATCCACAGAGGTCTCTACCTCTTCCACCGGTGACTCGCCGGTCTCACCTATAACGGCGTAATCGGAATCTTTTCCGACGTGCGAAAGAGACGAACTCCGGGTCTCTTCGCTTGGAAGCGCCTCGCGCTTAACCACAGGGGTATGTACCCCTACCACTGGAGTTACCACAGGTAGCTCACCAGTCTCGCCTATAACGGCGTGGTCGGAATCGTTTCCGACGTGCAAAAGAGACGAACTACGGGTCTCTTTGTGTGGAAGCGCCTCGCGCTTAACCACAGGGGTATCTACCCCTACCACTGGAGTTACCACAGGTAACTCACCAGTCTCGCCGTTCACAGAGTGGGAATTAACCGCCAAATCCCCCTCGTTAAGGAACTCTTCCTTAACGCCAATGATCATTTCAGAAATCCCAATCTCTGGCATCTCACGCCAGAATCGCTTTTGCGATCGAGAAAAGGTGGGTTCATGACTCGCCAATGCTTCACCCGACCGCGGGTGCGTTGAGCCAATGGACTTAGACTTCCATTCTATCCATGGCTCGTGGCGTTCCAGCCACTTCATGCCCAGAATGAGGTCATACCTTGAGTCCAAATCCAGGACTAGGCAACGTTCTAGGCTGTCGAAGTCTGCAAACTTCAGCTTAAGGTCAATCTAGACCTTGGGTACAGAAACCTGTACGGCCGTCGCAAGACGGACCGTGACAACGTCACGAGAACGTGCCTCTAGGGCCTCAGCATACAGCCGACTCTTCACAACAGAAGCCCGTCTGACATAATTGTCAGACGCTCCAGAGTCTATCAAGACTCTCCAAGGCTTATCAAAGCCTTTCACGTCCGCGAGGACTACCAGCAAACCTGGATGGTACACCAACTCGGTGCTAGAAAGCACCGCTTCCCTCGGGGCTTTGTGCTGTCGTCACCTACCCTGGGGATTAACAGCACTGAGGGGTCCCCCAGTAGGGCGCCCCGCACCTACTGGGAGCCGTCGTTTCCCGACGGCTTGGACAAGGGCTTTTTCCCCACCCTTGGTCCCTTGTAGCGAGTGTATCTCTGGGGATTTTTCGGACATCTGTTCCTCAGATGATCCATGCTCCCACACAGGAAGCATCTCAGCGGCCCACGCCGCTGCAACATAGCCAAGAGCTTCGTCTCGAAGCTCTGTGAAAAAGAGTCAGAATGACTCTTAGCGGGAGGTTTCTCCTCCGCTTCGACCTGACTCAGGTCCATGGGTTCGGGACCCACCTTAGAGGAACGGAAGTTCCTCTCGGCGTTTAACGCCATCTTGAATGCCTCTTCCAGGGATTCGGGTTGGCATCGGAACAATTTCGAACGTGCTGGCCCTTCTCTCAGGCCTCCCATGAAGACGGGGATGGACACATCGTCCGAATACGCTTTCGCGTACATCGCTGCCAACAGGGTCTTAAGCTCCTGGATATAGACCTCAAGGTCCTTAGTGCCTTGACGGAACCTCAGGAACGCCAGTTGATTCTGGAAAACCAGATCAGGCGTTGCGTACATGTCCATAAGCTTCTGCTTAAGGACCTTCCATGTAGGAACCACGTCCTTGACTGATTCCGAGCATGTAAACGCCCATGTACGGGCTTTGCCCGTAAGATGGCTCAATGCAAGTCCCACTTGCAAGTGATCAGCGTTCATGTTCGCTGTGGCGAAGGCCGTTTCGACCTCTCGCAACCAAACATAAAGGTTGTCACCCTTCTCTCCGGTGAACTCCTTTATCTTAAACGATAATGGAGGGCGCACCCCCGTGGAATGAACTCCACCACAACTGGCCTCATGAGCGATGAGGGAATTCACCCTTGCCTTTACTGCCTCAAGGCCCTGCTCCACTAGGAGCTTCATACCTTCTTCCCCCGTTAAGGGTAACATCCTTTTAAAGGCTTCCTGTTGTACGAGGGTCAAACTATCCCAATCGTCCTGATTCATCCTTTGCAGAGGATGTCTAGTCTACCAACACAGGTGTTGGATTCACTACAAGTGCTACCAGATGTAACCGGTGCGTATACACACGGTGCGGCTAGCGCACAGAGGAAGGCTTTCCTTAAAGCGTCGTTCGCCGCTACTTAGCCGATACGCCCTTAAAGGGCTTAGCAGGAGAGAGCTCTCCTACTCGGGGCCAAGATTCCCGGATTAGTTTACTCTAGCCTGTACTAGTGCCTTAACGGCAAGGCTCCCTTACAAAGGGTGTAGCTAAGTGGAGGGATCCCTTTACGCTACGGCACTCACTACACGCACGACCGGTCGAGGTCGTGCGTCTGTACTAAGGAGTGAAAGTAAAACTGAATATATTTAATATGTAATTATTTAAACTAATATAAACTATATGTAACACTAAGTAGAATATTCCTAATTCTTACCTAGCTAAAATGTAGTGTACACACCTGTGTACTGACACGTGGATGGCTGACACACTTCTACACCAAGGGCCCATGCCCTGATTGGTTAAAACAACCAAAGGTTCGAAACCTTTCAACCCGGCCAATACTGGCCTCAACCGTGGTGTACCAATGTACACCAACACTCATTGTTGCCCGAATGTAACCCCGTTACAGTTGAGACTCAAGAAATTGATTCTACGAGTGGACAAACAGTAGAAGTTACACTAAATGATGCGAAATCTAGACATGCTATAGAATGTGAGGAAGAAGAAAGGCCAGCTCCTCCACTACTGATTGATTTGGCCGGGTCGACAGAAGATTCAGAATCTAGTGAAAGTAATAAAGATGAAGAGAATTTGGCGTCAAAAGAAGATGTGTTCCCCTGAAAAACAGGCTGTGTAATATTGGAAGAGTAAGATAAAAGTGCTACAGAAGGGGTGGACTTATCTACATCTGTAAAGAATAAATATGAAGAGGTACGTGGAGAAGTTTTGAGTTATCTCACCCCAATGGCTGATGTTGGCACAGAAGTAACTCAAACAAAGGATCAGAGGTTAGAAGAATATCTGCCATACCAGTTTACCAGGGGTACGGTTCAAACAGACAAACCACATTTATTATGGAAGAGTAGGTGTCAACCAGGGTCAGCTGCAAGGCTAGTGTTCACGCGTGCGTCGGATGTTGAAAGGGAGTGGTGTCAAGAAGTTGACAAGGTTAATGTTCAACCAGGAATTGTTATTAACGACGCCACGTCTTCGAGTTTTCATAGAGAACTTCGTGGGCGGCAACAACTCAAATCGATCAATCCGGAAGATGCAAGAAAAGTATTATTCGTGGTTACGCTTCTACTGAGAGGTTCAGAATCTCTAGTGGTTTTCCTTCGGGAGTGTTGGGATAGAGGTTATGGACCATGTAGAGATGAATTATGCTGCCCCCCCCCTACAGTATGACGCACGATACCACAATTTAGTTATCAAGGACAATGCAGGCATTGGCTGTATTCAAATCTAGGGAGGTGTATATGGATAGGTTCACGCCAGTGAATGATTATCTTTTCCCTATGTGTTTAATAACGCACCTAGAGGCATTTTCTGTTACCGATCCAATTCATTACGAGGATGAATGGGATCCAAAGGATGTTGAGTCAACAACGAAGCTTTATGTTGCATCCTATGGAACCGGGCAGTGCTTAGTCAAACGATGGAAAGTATACGACAATGGTCATAGTCCCGATCATATTATGTTATTGATGAGAGAGGTGTTATATCTGCAAGTAAATGGGGACTTCGGGAATGAATATGTATCCATAAGTACAGCCACTTGAAGAGATGGGATTATGGAAGACTATGCATCGTACAATACCGGGAGTTGAAGTTTTGGGTTGGGGAATAGTGTGTTTCGTTGGATTCCGGTACTTTATTATAACCACTGCCAATGTAAAGGACATACATAGAAACATCGACGGATTACGATGGTTACCCGAGGCCAACATCATGAATTATGTCAGACGATTCAGTACGGTGGATAGATTGACTAGAGATCCACCATCTCCGTTATTACAATTAATGACTAAAAGAGAGACGATTGAGTCGCTGAGAGACGCATCAGTGATGATGAAGATGGAGCAGACACGAATATATGAAAAACTACATCATACGCTAGATGTGAACCAGTTAAAAGTGATACGAGCAGCTGTGGAGACAAAAGGAATTGTTCTTGCTCGCGGCCCTTATGGATGTGGGAATTACCGCTATTGTGTTGACGTTATTAGCGGTGTTTCTACATTTTCGAAATGCTATCGTTTCGGAGACTAATGCAGCCATTGACGAGGATCTCAAAAGGTTTATGGATTCCAAGGCAATACCAGACAAAGATATAGTGCGGTTGGGTGAGATAAAGGGTACAATGGCACTATTGGATACTGAACCATATCAACAAAGGTTCCTTTCGGAGATATTTCAGCGGGAGCGGCATTCATTGGAGGGTCGCGTGGCACGAAAAGATATCTCTGCAAGATTAAGAGTGAAAGAGATGGAGACACTAGAACAAGCACGTGTAATTGTTACCACTCTGGCACAATTAGGGCGACCGGATTTTCAAACAGTACCTTATAACGTGATTATAAATGATGAATGAGCCTAAACAGCTGAAGTGGCGTTATTACAGGATATTAGACCCAAAGTGGAGGTTCTTGTATCAGTGGGTGACCCCTATCAGCTTTTTGCATACTCTCCTATTGATGAAAAGTTGAGGCATCGGTTTCGCGGTGGTTCTCGTCGTCACAAAATCACCTGGGGGTTGTTACACTCCATAAAACATTGTCGCGAAAGCCATAACTTATCACCGGCATTCCCTGGAATCACCATGACTGCAGAATTCAGGAGTCATCCGAAGATCACGAGATTGTTACAAGTGTTTTATCCGTATACAATTCGATACAGAGCCGCTACATCAAGGAATTATTTGGATATAATGCGGTTTAATAGTCTGGATGTGATTGATTGGGGTAAACCCGTTAGTCGTGACTTTTCTGGGAAGCGAAGTTTCAAGGGTAATCGAGTTGTGTGGATTAGCTCTCAAGAGTGGATGAGAGAAGTAGAACGTCAATAATACAGGCATGATAATATTATTGAACTGACCATGGTTATATACTTGTTGGGAAGATATTCGTAATGCTGGAAAGTGGAATGCGAAGAACAAATATGACCGTAAGAAAATCACTGTTAGTTATCTCACCATATCAACAACAAGTCAAGGATATACAGAGACAATTACGATACATGGGTCAGGTATACGCCGAGTGTTTGGACATTGAGGTAGCTACAAGCGATTCTAGCCAGGTTCGTGAAGCAGATATCGTTATTGTGTCTATGGTTCGATCACATACATTGGGATTACTTGATGGGTACCGATCAAGATCATTAGTAACACTCAGCAGAGCCCGCGATTACCTCTTCATAGTTGCGTCTCGTTACGTTTTCGAAGGCGAAAGTACGTGGAATAGATTGATGGATATATGCAAGGAAAGTGATGTTCCGATTTTCGCTACACCTATGGTTGAATATTGTGCCCGAAAATATCTGAAGTATGATCATTAAGATGTATGTGTGTGCGTGCCTTTTGCTAGATTATGCTGAAGTTACGCAAGGGGCGATTGTGGTGAAGTGGAAGCTATATTTACAGCATATAGGAGATGATACCCTGTGGAGTTATCAATTCTTGGTATATTCTTATCTCGCCAAACTCTACACGTTAGCACGATGACACTTTTTACGCTGGTGATTTGTTCAAACACTGAATATTATTATCAAAGATTGTGTCATGTCTTCAATAGGTGAACAATATGAACATTTAGTGTATCATGGTGTTAGTAGTGCGATGCTTCTGTCTTCTAGCAAGATGCTTCTATCCATCACTAGTACCAAGTAATGCTTCTCGAATTTTCACAATGTCTTGGCAAAGTTGTTTTGGCTCTAGCATCATGGCAGTGATGCTAACGCTAAGTTGAGCGTCTTCAACTCCATAAATGTTCAGCAACTAGGTGCGCTAGGGCACATGAGGTAACAAGGTAACCAGACTGAAAAAAACATCAGCAACACCACAGAAAGTCAAGACATAGGCACAACTTACTAGCACAACGATGGATGCATTCATGGCGGCAAAGCCAATGAAAAGTCATGCGCCCTCGGCTTCATAATTCAACACCGAAGGGCTCTAGGGCACACTAGACAACAGAGTAACCAGACTATGGAAACAAACCACCAGCATCACCAAAGAAATTCAAGACATAAGCACAACTTACAAGCACAACGGCGGATTCATTCAGAGCGGCAGAGCCAACGAAAAGTCTTGCGCCCTCGGCTGCTCAAGTTGATCGGCTCGATGTTCCTGGGTGTTCTCAAGTGGTTAAGTATTTTAATTTTGGATGAGCAATTTCGACCAATCAACATCGACCTGCGACGGCCAGATCGCGAGGCAAATCTGTTCAATCAAGTTAGAGAGGGTTGCGACGGCCCCAAATTCCAGTATTGAAGTCAGCGCTGAAGTAACCAAGAAGTAGTGGGTGAGAAAAGTGATTGAGTTTGATGTAAGAGTTGGTAACACTTAATAGAATCAAATTTCCCTTGAAGTACACAGATCTCTGGCGCCCCTTGAAAACCTTCTTTAACGTTCCAATACAAAAACCAAGTGTAATACAAGGAAGTCGTTGAGTGGACGCCCTAGCAAATGGAGCAGCAGCCGTTTGAAGCGCGCTAGTGTTGGGGCAGCCCGGAACTGTCTTTGGAAGTGTGTCCCTAGTGTGTTCGATTGATTTGTTGGTTCGGGCGGAAGTATTAAGTACCCGGGAAGTAAAGCAAAGATGACTAGCTTATTACCTCTTTGTGTTGTTGACTAAGTGGATTTATTACAATTTTCAACTCCTTCACGACACGTAATCCACTGCCCGAACGGCGCGAAATTCCTAATACTTTCTTGGAAGGGTAAACGTCCACCCCCAACCGGTGTATTCTGAACCGTAGCCGGCGAATTCCTTCGCTCGAGGACTTCGTGCCTCTCTCCCTCCATTTTATTCAAGCGATCGTTCATTTTCCAACTTGCAATAGCATCGCCTTCAACACGCTCTCCGGATCAAACACGTCGTCCTCGTCCATGATGAACAGACGCTAAAATAAACAATCTACCGCGACAAGAGCGCAATCGCCAGCGCAACAGTCGATTCCAGTAAAACAACAAACTCCAATGCACCAGGAGGCCGTCCAGACGTATTCGTCAACAAACTTGAGTAATATCTTTAGATTTGTATGTCGTTACGTGCCCCCGTGTCCCTTGGGCTCATAACCTGTCGGAAGTTGACACCAGTTGGGGACACGTGTAACTTTCCGTAATAGCAGTTCAGACCGTTAGTGCCTGACTGCCGTTGGGATTGAAGTTTCTCAGAAAGAAGCGCGCCCTACCTGATCAGGGTAGGTGCGCACGAGGGCAGGATGTAATGCGACTTAAAAGGTAAAAGATAGGGGAATGTTAAATCGACCCCCCCCCCGCCCATTTCTACACATCGATGTAACAATGCCCTTTTTTATAGGGGCGCGCTAGAGCGAAACCAAAAAATGATAGAGCCAAACCAATCGCGCTCCCGATTTAGGGTCACCCAACCCGCACCTAGAATTAGGTTAATATTCAGTTAATATAGATCTATTGCAATATTCAGGGATTGAGTTGCAAACTAGAATGTCACAAAAAACTGCTTGTTACTGGAGGTGCGGGCGCACTTGGTCGCGGCATTGTGAAACACTTTATTAGCGCGTCATGGAACGTTTCTTCAATAAGATTCTGAGCGAACGACGAAGCTGAAACCAATGTCCTTCTGTCCGAGAGCAAGTCGCTCGAGCATGCGGAACAGACGTTGGAGAAATTTCTAGCAGGTAATAGACAGTTTTCTCGTGGTTAGAAATTACTAAATAACTTTTACGTGGTGATAGAACTAGAAAGGTGAGTACTATCGTGTGTGTGCCTGTTGGATGGACTGGAGGCTCCATCCGCGATGCCGAGTCACTGGGCTAATTGAAGGAAATGCATTCAATGAATCTTGAGCCAGCGTTTCTGGGTAAGGAAGGACATTATTGACTTGAATGCTAAGCTTGCGTTTTAATGATTTCGGTTTTGTAGGGTAGCAACGTACTTAGCAAGCCATTTGCTAGTACCTGGAGGATAATTCGTCCTTACAGGGGCTACAGCGGCATTGAAAGCTACTCCTGGCATGGTGTCATATGGAGCGAGCGAAGCGGCAACTCATCATTTGATCGCCAGCGCTAGGTAAAAATTTCTCAAGCTACACGAACTAACACTAACAATGTGCTATTATAACAACTATGTGTTGCTTGTTAAAGGACTGAGGTGCCCAAGGATTCGACAGTGTTAGGTCTGTTGCCAACGACGATTGACACGCCAATGAACCGCACGTTTATGACAGATGCTGATTTTCCGAGCTGGACCAAGGTACGAAATGTAGATGCCCCCTGAAATCATAAGCTTACGTTTACCCTTTTTTTAAACTAAAATTAGACGGAGCAGATTGCTCAGATCCTCGAGTGGTCAAATGCTTCGAATGTTGCACGTCCTGCGAGTGGCCATTTGATTCTTGCTGAGACGAAGAACAATATAACTACATGGAAGGACGTTGGCAACCCTTTTCAGTAAGAACAAACGCTGGTAGACCAAGTTGAAAGAGGTGAGCTTCCGTGTTCTTAAATCCTCATTCGGGGCTCTCAAAGAAACGAGTACTTTTCAGTCTGCAAATTCGTCTGCCTTGACACTATCCCTACAGTCATGTTTAATCGCAAGGCATCAAGTCCCGGCGCATAGCGCTAGTAAGATTGCGCTTAAAGTGGTCACAAAAAGCGAGCAGGACACGCTTAAACTTGCGCGAATGATCGATGCAAGTCGGAGTGGAAATATGCTTGCGAAAGTCATTTCGTGCGCGCTCGCCAACTTGCGAGCCTAGAAAATTTGTGTCAGAAAGCAGTCGATGGAGGAGCATTTCACTTCGTTGGCGTCCAAAGTAGATCCAGCAAGATCGAATCACCTCGGCGATCTTTTCCATCAGATTAGGTGGCATGCCGCCTGCCGCGGCAATAAATAGAGCAAAGAGCACATGGTACTGAATTTCTTTTCCAAACAACAGTATATGAATTTAGTGATGGAGCAACGTTTTGCCCGTGAATTCGGAACTCTGAAGCAAATGGTCAGGGGTGCGAAGGATTAGACCATACAGCGAGCCTAACTCGAGTAGGAAATTCAGAGTTGCAGCTCCAACCTCAGGATTTTGCGACTTTATTGCATGCAAAGTTAGCCCCAGTAAACTTTCTAATTGGTTCGACTGGACCAATATCATCGGGTGATGCGTGCCGCAAGTCGTTATTGACGAAAAGAGCGCAATCGAAAGTTCTGGATTGTCATCCACGCTGCCGTGTGCCGCAATCTTGCTCAATGAGCTCTCACAGACCATTACCATTACTCGAATTAAGCTATCAGCTGACGCCTCGTCATCACCAGCACAAGCAAGGATACTGCTAATCACACCAAGATAACAACCATCATGACTTTTGGAAAATTGTTACAGCAAAGCGCGAAAATTGTTACAGCAAAGCGCGAGCTCGAGTGCTTTAGATCGCAACGTTTCAAAAATACCGACAAGATGCGCACAAAATCGCTCAACGACAGCTTCACAGCGCCAATAGACGCGTACATGGACAGATGATCATGATTGGCAGATAGTTCTATATTGGCTAAGTATGATTCGCGTTCTATTATGGTTTTGTGAGTTTATTTCAATGGGTCGAAAGGGGGGGGTGCCGATAACCTAATTTAGGTGCGGGTAGGGTGACCCTAAATCGGGAGCGCGATTGGTTTGGCTCTATCATTTTTTGGTTTCGCTCTAGCGCGCCCCTATAAAAAAGGGCATGGTTACATCGATGTGTAGAAATGGGCGGGGGGGGGGCGAATTAACAATTGGGGGGGTTTCGATTTAACATTTCCCAAAAGATATACTGAATATAAATGCGTACCTAAGAACCTAACCTAAAACTTCATGCAAAGATAAAACCCTAAAGTACCAAAAATGCATAAATGCATAAATGGCCACAATGGTCGCGTACTACTTGAAATTTGTGTGCAGCGTAACACCAGGCTGCACACACGCGTAGCATAGCAAATTCCAACAAGAGTAAAAACTTTTCACCAACATCGCTGATCAAACGCTGCCTTGCGTGATGATGTCACTGTGGGCACATGGTTGTCCAAAAACGGGTTTCCCCTACGGCCAGGGTTTGTGTCGATCAGCATGGTGAACTCTAGCTTTTCATGCACTTAATGATCAGGAAAGTGAGGCATCCGTTTGAGGAGAAGATCAAACATGGTTGAATTCATCTGAGCTTCACATAAGTCGGGTGCCGTTTTTCCTTCGGTACCGTGAAATTGAAATGTAGTCAAGGATCAGGAAGCAACAAGTACAAGAAGTAACTCGGGGTAGCCAGGGTAGAGGTTGAGGCTTTTCTTCCGGATCATCTTGACCCTATTCCTCTACCTTGCCGAGGATCTACTGAGATCCTCGGCGCTTTTTTGATCCTTCCTCAGATTCGATGACGGCAATCCACCCTCGGTCTACAGAGTTCTATTGTGATCATGATCTTATCCCCAGATTTCTTCTTGGGAAATGCGGTAGAATCGCGAGTCGCCGAATGATCCTGGAAGGGGCACCAATGTGGAGTGGGGACCCAAAATCGCACGACGTGATGCTCAAGCACAAGCGGTGGTCCAAACTGCTAAGTTTCAGAGGAGGTACTCCGTTCGACTGCGACCTTGTCACCTTCTCACCTTGTGTATCCGTTTGCTGACCCAAGGGGTCAGCACTCTTTGTTTGATCTGCGAGGAGTCCCCGAGGTCTTGATCAAATATAATTTAATGCTGCGTCTTGATCGATAATCTTTAGTCATTGCTTGTCCCTTAAGTCTTAGCGCCTTGTCGCTCGGTCCTTGCGGGTCTTTCATTCCTTCAGCTCTTTTACCTTTACAAAACGTGGTCTTCTCCGAGCCAGCATAGGTGAGTTAGGACAGCCGAGGTTCGAAAATTCCTCCTCTTAAATAGGCCATCTATCCCAGTGTGTGCCGGAACATTTCCATGCCCAAAACAACGCTAGAGATATCCTGCTCTAGATCCAAAACTTTTAAGATAATTAGCGCCACAACCTGCACCGACCTGTCGTAGCATCGCTTTTACCAGCCAAAGTTCCTTTTGACTATACTTAAAATTTCGATTCATCCATCCACAAGAAATATTGTCCATCTTTTTCGTAGATCACAAACTGGAGAACGTAGTCATCCCGTTTTCTTGGAATTTTGTCCATATATCGACTTAAAATGAGTCTTTCTGGCCGCGAACTTCACGCTTAAGAGACATCATAAGAGACATCATCATCTATCGAGTGACGCAGACCGCCAAGTCTTTTCTCGACAAGATCCAAAAGGGCCTCTTGCTGAGGAGGCAATGATCTAAAAGGACTCCTCAATAAAGCCGGGTGATGTGTTGGACACAACGTGTTTCAGGTTCTGGTGTAAAATCCCTAATTGCGCGCTTCTTGACCCAACAATAGGCAGTTTTTGTAGCTCACGCACCTTTCTACCTACATACAGATCCACCGTCCCACCGCACTGCTTTGATATAGCCTTTGTAAACTTATGCCTGGAGAACTTTATATTTACATATTCTCAACATTGGTGTAACAAGTAAAACGTTTCGAAAGATAAAATGTATTCTGTTCTTTACGTGTTCACCAAATCTCTATCTCTTCTTGAATACGTACAAGCTCTTGTCTTGGCAGTACCGTCGTACTACCGCCTTGTTGGAGGCCATCGCGACCGATCGTGGCCTGCAAAGTTACAGTCTGCTGCAGAGTGGCGTCATAGGCTGCATCCAAGTCTTCCATTAGCGCATCGATAACATCATCGGCATCAGTTTTATTAATATTTTTTCCCTCCTCTTCATCAAAAGCGACAAACCTCGAGCTATCTGGAGTGAGACTATCATCATCAAGCGAGTATTCACAAATTTGAAACGGATCTATGCTTGAATAACTATAACGAAAACCAATAGGACTCTCCGTCCACGTAGGAAGCTGAGTCCAACCCGATACAGATTTTTCAGATGCTAAGCTGGTACCAATTGCCGCTTCTGTCAACAGAGTTGAATAGTTTCGGATGGCTTTGCTCGATTTCAACGTCACTTTTAAACGTTCTAACAGCTCCTCTCGACATCCGTCTAAATTTTTAGATTTAAGTGTGTCGACCAGAGCGAGCATTTCAGCGCCGCAGTGGCACATATCTTCAATAGGCCCAATCTGGAGCTTAACTCGTTCACGGTAATCGCTGCTTACCATGAATTTAATCCACTGCAACGTCATTTCCATTTCATTCTGCTTGAAACCTGGTTTCTCCTCGATGCCTTGTATAGGTTGCTCTGTTTCATTGTCATATGAATAGATTGATTTGAGTGGGCATGCAAAATTCAACACCTTCTGGCACAATCTCGCTAACAAAGACGCACTAAACCTCCTCCACAGTGGCTGAAGTCGCAACAGCAAACATACAAATGCATCCCTTTGGAAAATTACCGGAGCCTCTTTTGCACCTGTTTCAAGGAGCACAGGTGCTTCAAGGAACAAAAGTCCAGTCGGTGCCACAGATTCTCCATACTGCTGTCCATCAACTAGCAAAGGCACCACAATATTTCGCAAAGTGTCCGCATCTAATTTTGTCATCGAAGTTGTAGGCAGCTGCATAGCGTTATCTCGTAACGGAACGTCTTGTTGGTCGTCATCAGTCGACTTTTTGATCAAGTGCGGTAGCTTGTCAAGCAGCCACTGCCCCAAACGATAAACCTGTCCCCGGATTAAGTCTTCCTGAGCTTCCCAATAGTTGACTTGTAGCCACGCCAATAAATGACGAGCGGCAAAGCGCAGCACTGACAGCGACGGAAGTTGATTGTGAGTCGACTCGTGGCGCAGGTCTACGATCCAGAGTGGAATGCCGATGCGTTGTGCCAATGTGCTGACAGCCAAAGCGTACGCGCCTTTCTGCGAGCTGTCTACCAAACCATTGACACAGCGCACAATTATATTCGCGTATAAAAGTGAAAGCTCCATGTGGGAACGGGAGCTAACACCTACCGCATGATGATGTTGTTGTGCCATCGACTCATGGAGCTGGAGTTCTACCAGCTGCGCCGTAGCGTCGATGGCTACAGGGAGTTGCATCCGACTGCGCCATGATGCCACACGCGACACACAGCGTTGTTGAGCGTATGGATCACTGCTAAATAGCCCCAAGTGTACCCATTGCCACTCTGTCCAGGAGAACCACGCCACTGCATTCTTGCGCCCATTCATATTGATCGTACAGTAGGGTACTATTCATTTTATAATCTACTTCTATAATAGGCCGTACCTAATCGAACTCGAACTATACTAAAGAACGGACCTAATTGAATTCGACTTTATAAATAGTGCTTTTACAGTGAAGTGAAAAACTAGGCAATTGATATCCGTATCCGCCCCAAATTAGTACCCGTATCCCCCCCCTCAATTATAGGCGTATCCCCCCAAAAGTATGAGCCCTTTGGTACAATCAGTGCGACGTTTTTTCGAAACAAATTCCGAAATAGTTGAAAACCTTGTTTTTATTTTGCACGAAATGGAGCAATGCGCTCTGTGCTAGTTTATTCTCCATTAACTTTATCAGAGCGATGCCAAATCTGATAAGATAGGGCTCAATGTCTTTTCCACATCTTTTCATCCACGACACTTTGGTCATTTTCGTTTGCATCTTGGTCGTACACAATTGTTCCACTAACTCGCCTTCCTCGACGCCTAAAATGTACAAATACGTCTGCAATTGCGCAATATCGTAGCTCGGCAGTGGCGTCAAGAATTGCTTGACTCGATTCATTTACTTCAATCACTTTTATCGGTTCGGCCATCAACTTTTCCGCCCACGAACAGGTTCGAGGTGGCAATCGTGGCCACTTTATTCTTGAAAAAGACCAGATTTTGGTCCTTCACCACCAGTTGTCGCCGTACCGCGTACTGTTCGATACAATTCGTCTCGTGTTTCACACCAAAGCCTTTATACATTGTCGACGTGACCAAGTCAACCACTTCCGCCTTAATCTTCGCAGGTGTCGTCGGTGGTAACGAGTGGACCACTTTGGCTTGGGCCTGCGCCACTTGGTCGATCGTTTCCGCTCTCGACGCTTCGTGTACGAGATCCTTGATCGCTTCGGCGGCCCCAAGATCCTGGACAACGGCATGCAGTTTTTCGTCCGGGCTCGTACTTGGTAGCGACAGTTGCTCTCGAAGTCCACAACTTGAGACGGATGGGTACGAAACCAGACATTGAGAAACACTTCTTCGATCTTACGGTATGGATTTAAAGCGCTGATAACGGGCACTCGCTCGCAAAGATCAATATATTACGTCCGCGTCTTCGCATGATTGGCACGGAATTAGAAATGTCGAAATCCCGTTCGCACGGACGACATGATTGGACGTAATGGAGATATGCAATGTACGCGATTCCAGTTTTGGGGGGGGTTACGGGTAGTAATTTGGGGGGGATACGGGTACTAATTTGGGGGGAATACGGATATCAATTGCCAAAAACTATCTGACAAAAAACATAAAATACAATTTTGGCTTCCAAAAGTTAAAAATATTCGTAATACCGGTTTTATAAAAGCCGGGTATGATTAATACTTTTATTACTTATAGCAATATTCATATCGCTCTTATTAGTAATATGCTCTATGTGTTTGTACTCACTCTGAGTACATAGGTTTTTTCGAGCACTAATAAGTACTGTGTAGCACACAACAGATGGAAATTTACCATAACTTCAACATCTGGTACGTATTTCATGTTAGGTTAGCTAAACACTTCTCAATACACATTTCATTGATACAGTCTCTGGTTTGGTTATTTTCTTCTTCTCACTGCGAAGTGTTTACGGGCATGATTTTAACCGCGAATGGACATATGGTTGCAGAGGTATTGATTTAAGACATTTTCGTTATATTGGAGTTATTATCTGGCATCAAAGACTCAAGTTTTTGACTGCGAAAATATGAATACGACAACTTTCAACAATTATGTGGTTTAGCCTTCTATACCCTCCGCCCCGTCGGGGTACGGCGGGTTACTACTCTAGTGTAGTAATAGAAACAAACAGGGCTGACACGTGATATCCGTGGATTCACTAAGTTATGGGTAAGATTTAGTCACTTTCTGATTTAAACGACGTATTTTCATACACTTTTAGAATGCATCATTAATGGTCGTATCTACGTACTGTCTGTCATACGTTAGATACGGTCATCCCTCTGAAATCTTATCCTCTGCTACATAATAAATTCTAGTACTTTAAAGTTTCGGCTTCCGCCGCTGTCGTTCCTATCTGGAAATCCTATAAATGATTTTTCCGATAGTTTATACCCTCCGATACGTTATAGGTTCTACCTTCCGCCGAGGCTATAAAGTTTCGGAGGGCTGTCTGTACTCCCATAATATTATATTGACATTATTATTTTGGCTTTGACCACACTGAGTGCTTCCTATATTAATACTACAGCGTAGTACTATTATTGACCTCATAAGTACATGTACTACGTGTACATGCATACAAAATCATGTTACCTTTAAATGATCGCAATCTAACTAATGTTTTGCTGATCATCAACGGTCCGTACATACCGACGACGCGGTGGGAGATACTTGCTGGCAGCAGTAGCAACGATTCCAGACACTCTCACAGTGACTACATCGACTGGCATCGCTGTCAGCCATAGAGATGCTAGGACGCTCGCTTGCAGGAGCGTCAACTAGCTGATTTGCTCTTGGGATATGAACAGGGTACACGCTGTCCTGGTCGCTGTTGCAATAGCAATGCGTCCATTTCTGCAGGCAGAGATGGCAAGTGTCCGTGCCAACCTGGCGTTGGTTACGCGATAGCCCGGGTTGATCGCTTTGGTCTGACAATGTTGTATATGCTAAATTCTTCGTGCGAAGTCCCGCCGCTTTGATCTGCTGCTGCCTCTTTTCTTCCATAGCCTGCAAAATCTCAATGGGACGCTGTTTGGAGGCCACTGTCGGGAACAATTTCTCTGTCTGCTCCATCTGCAGAAACGACTTCATGATGCAGCTCTCAATGTTAGCGCCAGCCTGCGAGCAATTTTCGAAAGTGCGCGCCATGAGGCACAGTAGCATGTGTCTAAGGAACAGGCCAAGACTGTCCATGCGTTCCTTCACGACTGCATCTCGACTCGATCGTAGCAGTCGTCGACGTGGGAAAGGATATTTGGCAATTTGCTGCAGGTACTGCTCGCAAAAGCCGCAGTGACCCCAGGAAACGAGCTCCATTAGCTCCTTGCGCAGCTTGTAGAAGTCTGAGTATCTCCTTCGGACAACACACTTGCCACCCGTCGTGACGTTGCGTACAAAAACAGTGTATATGGTATACTTACGGCTCTTGGGGTGAATTTTAGCGCCGTCGTCACCTCTTTCCAGAGCCTCGTTTTCAATCTCCTTGGAGGCCGTAATAACGACAGAAATCGAGTCTTCATCAATCATAGTGACACCTTATTTAGGACGGAAGCGCGTCCGGAGTTAAGAAGGAGTAATAGGCAGAAGTACGCTATCACAGTGCGGCTTACGGGTCCTGTTGCGAACTGTGAGCTGCCGCGGCCACCAAGACGTTCGACCAGCGAGGCTTTTCTTGTCCTCGCACTTCGATCGTACGATAACGTGTGGGAAAAACAGAAGCACAGCGACAAAAAGTTCGGGGTGATGGGCAAAATGTCGCGCTAATGTAGGGGTAACATAAAAGCACGTGGCTTCACGTTTCGATATGAGACGCGTTTTAACATGGTAACAAACGATAGTTCCAGTCGCTATTGAAGCTTTAATTTACAACTCCTAACGGTGCTTTTAAATATTAGTATTTCATTTGCTGAAGGTTGTCCAACGCCTACTGCTTTTGCTTCGCACATACTTCTGACACTGGACCCGAGAGGGGCATTCGCTCGGTGTTAGACAAGGATGCTGGTCGGGTAGTTTGCTCTAGGGTATTTTCCTGCGCTTTTTCCTTCTCGGCCATTTGCTCAAGTGCAAAAACTAGCAGCGACCTTTCTTGCAAGAAATCTCGGTTAAACGCGCTCTTACCAAAATCAGTAACAAAGGCTAGGAGCTTTTCACGGTTGCGAACCAGGAGCTGCTCCACCTCAGTCGATTTGTTTGGATTGGCCACAAAGATCTTGAACACGTGGAAAGCGTCCATTCGTAAGGCCTCGCTTGGTTCACGTAGTAACAGCATAACCTGCTTCAAGTTACCGCGGGAGGCAACGTACCGCTGCATCACGGTGAAATTCACGGGGTCAAGCAGCAGCTCCGACAGCAACTGCAACGCTTGCCGTCTTGTAGCATAACTCTCCGACGTCAGCAGGCTATTTAACAATCCAAAGATGCGATCAAACGATTGATCAAGTAGCTGCACAGTCACCTTCTTGTGCACCGTCAATAGCCTTGATATGTTGATGAGGGCGTCGGCTGAAATATCAAAGTTACTGTTCTCTATCGTCACTTTAAACAACAGCTCAAACTCAGGCTCGAGGCTCTTTAAAAAAATCATCGTAAGAGTCTGGTATTCAAAGCAATCGCGCAGCATTGCTCCACAAATGAGCGCCGTATCGTTGTTCTTATAGCCTTCCACAAGCCACCGCATGATGTCTGGTCGCTCGCCAATTAGATCGATAAAACCACGCAAATTATGCACTGTCATGGCGCGAAACACGTTTCCCACATACTTGCGTGTCTCAAAAGTCAGTTGACCAAGCACTTTGGGCATCAAAACTTTCTCAAGCACTCGGTAGCGCAGCAACAGCTCTGCCATGTCGTCCATCTTTCTTTCGCGGTCACCTTGCTCCTCGTCCCAATCGTGAAATACGGCCCGGATCTTGGCCCACTTCCGCTCAAGCTCGCCAGGCACCGTTTTCTCGCTAGCCGTATCCTCATCACTTGACTCTCCTTCGGGTGGAGTATTGCCTTCGTAGTCTGGTTCGCACGCGTGCGCCTGTTCAGTCTCGGTGACACCGTTACCGCCTTGCCGCTTCGCTTCTGCCAATGCAGGAACCGAGCTTGCAGCGATGCTAAGGTTCTCAAAGGCCGCGTCAAGCTTGTCGTCTGGGACAAGCTCGCGGAGTAGCACATCTACTGAGCGTACGAGTTCACCGGTGGGGTTTAGACGGGACCAGAAGAATGTGTTGACGCGATTCATCGTCTACTGAGCCTAAATGCTCCGGTGTGTAGAACAGTTTTTTTTTAAAGGTCTGAGTCGTATTAGCGCGGTAAAGAGCGTAGCTCCGGTCGGTAGTACTCGCTGCCAGATCAGGGTGTGCGGTTTCTTCTTCTCTTTCTCTGTCGCTAAATGTGAGATGGCTTACTCACCAGCAAGACCGGCTATCGATCGATCTTGCTGCATCACAGTAATGTCACTGTGCGATTGACGACATGCGAGACCAGAAAAAGGTCATTCTACAAATTTGACTGGAACAAAGTATTGATGACGATTCTTTGCACTATTGGTACGCCATGTCCGAGGAAAAAGGTACGGAGCTGTGCTGCCAGCTTTACCGTGGGTTGGTCGAATTGGGAACATTCGGTATCACCCATTTTCCATGTAGAAACTCATGGTGGGTTAGAGTTTTCTTTGCTGTTCTGAGTCACAAATTTAGAAGTGTTCCGATATGACAAGCCTGATTTTTCGATCTGCGCTTTATCGTGACGTTAGGCCAAATATGAGTTTCGCAATTTAACTGCTATCCTGAAGTAGCTGCCAGCCAATTAAGCATATCCACTGGAGGATAATCGGATCATGCTGCCCGTTACGGATATGAGCACTGATGAATACTGGAAATGTCAATCACACGATTTGCTAAATCGTTTTAAAAACTCGCTATACAATGGACTTGCAATTTCTGTATCTAAACCGTCACCATAGCCCTACGGTTTGGGTTTCTTTGCAGCTTGTGGCTGCGATTGTCTAGGCGCGAGCGATTCTTTTCGTGCCAGAAGTTCTTTCGCTTGACTTCGACAATCGACATGCCGCTACTGATGTTGCTGCGCTTCTTGAGGAAGCTGGCAACGAATGCCGTCGAAAGCGCGTTGCTGCCGCTGCAGGGGTCGATGCCAGCCGTCTGGTAAGTCAGTAGCAATTTCTCCCTAGAAGCAGCAAGCACTGACGCACGCTTCTCATCTGGACGGAAGCGCTGCTTGTAGTAGCGGCGGAATTCGCGGCGGCCAAGCCTACGACCATTGGCGAGTACTAGCTCTCCCGTTTCAGAAACGCCAATAGTATCGGCGTCATTCTCGTCATCCTCAACATCTTCACGTCCTTCCTCGACGATTTCTTCATCACTGTCGATGCTAGCCTCACTGTCAGTCTCCCACTCAACGTCCTGTTCAGCTGTGGTCTTACTCGACGAAGTATACTGCGACTCAAAATTATAAAACTCCAACAACTCCTCTAAGTCCTCCTCCTCATAACGCAGCTTGCAGTGAGAAAGGGATGTCATATGTTTTTGCACGTCCTGGTAAGACCGGAAAATCTTACCCTTGCTATTGCAGTACAAACAGTAATTACCGACCTTAACTTTCTCAGCCAGATAACGAATTAGTCCTTCTGGATCCACCAAGAACTCTACATCGGGGATGAAAAAGCCATGGGTTTTCAGCATGTGCTCCAAGCATGTGTCAAAGCTAGTCGCGTGGTGCGAACAAAAAATGCAGTCCTCCTTTTCTAGTGGCACTTGATTTTTGTACTCTTCAATCTCTTTCACGAGTTCTTCTTCTGTCATTGCCTTAGAAAAACTGCTTTCGCCATCTGGGTTAGCAGCAGCATCTAGCGATACAATCTCCACTTTCTTCTCCACCGATTTTACGGTCGATGTGACCGCGGGGTTTCTCCTAACATTGAAGGTGTGTTTTTTCGACGCTACGTGATTCTCGTACGCATTGGCAGTCGTAAATATCTTGTTGCAAGCCACGCACTTGAGCAATAACTTGAAGCCTGCTTCCTTTATCTTCTCTTTTCTAGCATGCTGCTTCTGTTTAGGATCGTTGGCGGCCTGGGCATCCTTTTCCTCGCGCACCTTGCGCATACGAAACTCAAATTGCGCCTCTGTCACCGGCGGCAGCTCCACTACTTTACGCTTCAGATTATAGCGGTGCCAGTCCGTGCGGAAATGGTTCTTCTGCTCTGCTGGTAGCGCAAAATCCAAGTTGCATGCTGTGCACGTCAACATGGCTCACGTTTGCTTATTCAAGTCGTCTTCGCTTGAGCACCAAGAACGCTGTGTGACAATTCGATTGGACATCGAAATTTTATTAAGTAAGATACTCAATCATAAAATCGCTCTATTCCAGGTACTGTGATGTTTCTGCGACGTGCGTACCGCCATAATGGCGTCGCTGGAATCTTAGTGCGTTCCAGCACTCGTGATTTCTCCACGCCATTACGCAACCCTGCGCTTGCTTCCTGGACTGATGAGGACAAAACCTATTTTCAGCAGCTGCTCAATCCTGAGAGTGTGCTGACTAGACCTGATGATACTGAGGCGTACACAGTCGACTGGCTCAAGAAGTACAAGAGTAGTAGTAACCACCAGATGGTGCTAAAGCCAAAGACCACAGAGCAAATTTCTGCCATTCTCAAGTACTGCAACGAACGTAACTTGCCAGTGGTACCGCAAGGAGGCAACACGGGGCTCGTGGGTGGCAGTGTCCCGATACACGACGAGATTGTGTTATCGATGCGCTCTATGAACAAGGTGATTTCATTTGACGATGTGTCTGGTATTTTGGTGTGTGAGGCTGGATGCATCTTGGAATACCTAGATAATTACGTTGCAAAGCACGGTTACATGATGCCGTTAGATCTTGGTGCGAAAGGAACATGTCAGATTGGCGGTAATGTAGCGACGAATGCTGGTGGTCTTCGGCTGATAAGATATGGATCTCTTCATGGCACCGTGCTCGGTATTGAAGCAGTGCTGGCTGATGGTACGGTCATTGACTGTCTGAGCACCATGCGTAAAGATAACACAGGTTACGACCTGAAGCAGCTGTTCATTGGATCCGAGGGCACACTGGGTATAGTGTCGAAAGTGTCAATTTTAACACCCCCTCGTTCTTGTTGCAAAAATGTCGCGTTATTGGCTTGTAAAGATTTTAAGTCGTGTCAGAAAGCATTTGTGGAGGCAAAAAAGAACTTGGGTGAAGTTCTCTCAGCGGTAGAGTTTATGGATCGTCAGTCACTAGACATGGTGCTTTCTCAGCAGGACTGGTCGAAGGATCCGTTAGAGCTGCCAAGCCCGTTCTACGTATTGATAGAGACGTCAGGCACTAACACATCTCATGATATGGAGAAGCTAGAGGCATACTTAGAGGATGTAATGGAATCTGGTGTTGTGATTGACGGAACAATTGCTCAGGACGAGACTCAGGCGCAGAGGCTCTTTATGTTGCGAGAGGATATCTCAATGTCACTTAGCTCTCGTGGATACGTGTATAAGTACGACATTTCATTGCCAATTAGTCAGTACTATCAGATTGTTGAGGAGGTTCGTGAAATAATGGAACCATTAGGTGCTGAGGTGGTCGGATTTGGTCACATGGGTGACTGTAACCTGCACCTGAATATTTCTACGCTCGAATATGATGAGAAAGTGCTCAGCGCTCTGGAGCCATATGTTTTTGAGTGGACGTCCAAGTACCGTGGAAGCATCAGCTCTGAACATGGCATTGGTTCGCACAAACCGTCATACCTCCATCTTTCTAAGTCTGACAACTCGATACAACTTATGAAGCAGTTAAAGTGTGTCATGGATCCTAAGGGAATCTTAAACCCGTATAAAGTCATTCCCGCTGCCAAGTAATAAATAGCTCGACATTTGCAATTTGACGAGTCATTTGATATGAGCTCAAGTCGGTAGGAACATATAGGATGCTATACGCGTCATAGAAGTGAGCGTTTGTGACTAAGCCAACAGAAGGGAATCTGTGAAAGAAACTGTGATTGAATAGAATACTCTTCTTGGTATTATCCGTTAAACAAAAAATGAGGGTCACCACTTTGGGCAATCGTTTAGTGATCCTCCGGATTGTAATAAGGTGCAGCTACCTCTAATATGCCTGCGTATCAGGAGACCGCCCGATCGAGGACATGTGAAGATTTGGAGCAAAACTGTAGCCAGAAGCATCACAACCAGCCTCGATGAAGCTTCTGCATGAATACGGAAAAGACAACGAGGAAGAGCGAGGCATGTCCATCGGCGACCGTTGCGCTTTGACATACATGAAATTGCCCGATTCGTCGGATCCGTGAGCGGAATTTGGCGAGTTTATTGGTAGCTCGTTCTTGTTTGGTAACGACCGAAACCTGAGGAAGCTATATCGCCGTTCCTTTTGTTGTTCTTCCTCCTGCCCTGCTCGTCGCCGACATGCTGCAAGTGTCAGTACTACGGTGCAAACGAAAGTAGCAACACCTAGTATCAAGCTAAGTGTGGAAGCTTTGCGAAGACCAGTTCCTTTACCATGTGATATCGGAGTTGGTGATGCTGTGACCTGTACACGCATGAACGAGGCCATGTCGAACCGTAAATTATCTCCATTTGGAACCACAGCATGCGCCATAAGCGTATAGGCCCCTTCGGTTGGAATTTTGATTTTTGACGAAAACGAGGCCATTTCGCTGATGGCAGAAAAGTTGGTGGTAGGTGCAGAGTACACTAATGTCTTGTGATCTGAAAACGGCGAGCACTTTGGGTTGCTGCAATAATAAATTTTCACCTGCGGCAAATTGAAGTACTCAGGTGTAGCTGCTTCATAATCCATCGTGGTATTAATATTCGCTTCGTTGTTTGCAGACTGTTTCCCAACAATCCAACTTACAAGAACACCAGTATCCACTGAAAACGTTCGCGTAGAAGCAGTCATGTTTACCGTATACGGACACTCCATATTCTGCCCGGCGAATACGACACTGCTGGCATCGATGTTGATGTCATGAGTATTTGCGATAACTTCCCAGCAGTACGTTTCGCTACCGTTGTACTTGCTTTCCATCTGCCTACCACGTTTTTGTTGCAAGCACGTTATATGATATCAGTGAGTTATTGCTCCTTGTCGCCGTTATCTGGACAAAAGCTTTGTGCCAATCTGTCAGGTCGTCCTGACAATTAATATCACCATTTTGCTGAAGAAAAGTCGCGAAAACTGAGCAGATGATACAGTCACTGTGACCATTCGGCGCAACAACTCGAGTTCACACATCTTCAGCCGTATTCGTCCTGACGAGCAAGTGTAATATAAAATATAACATCCTCTTCATTGTCACGAAGACAGGGTAGCTGAATTTTCTTGGATAAGTTTCGTGACATCAAAGTCCTAGATTAACCTGTACATTTTTCGATATTGTTGATTTGACCATTAACGTAATCCGATAAGGTGAATGTAATCATGAAACGTTAAAGGATTTTAACGTTAATGATTTTTACTGCAGACGCTACCTAACAAGCCCTTATCCAAGACATAACGAAGGAGACGTCATGTTCGCCGCGCAGCAGGTAACGAACACCAAAATTTTGCGGACCCTGGCATTTACGAACGGAAGTACAGACGAACCCCCCCCCCCTGTGACCCGACCCCGTGTGGTGTCGCGCTAAAAAGAAAAGTCGCCTTGCCACACAGCGAAGGTAATTAATTGTTCGACATGGCAATCGCAGATTAATTTTGGTTTTTTACCTATCACTTCTCTTGAATGACGCATTACATCACTCCATTGCGATAGTCTCTGTCGTCCTTTATGTCTTCATCCTTGTCCCTGGTAGTACAAGTACGCTGCCATCAGCTTGTTCACGACCTCTGCGCTTAGTGGTATAACTCACTCGTATATCTACCAGCCTATGCTTTACTTGATGTCTTTTTCCTTCATGCATCACCCCTTGGTTGTTTATCATCATCTGCATCGGGCGCTCAACGGTGCGCTTGATACCTTCCAAAAATGCAGTCATAGTAATCCACATCCTTTTGTAAAGCCGCACGAACTATTCTTCCATAGTCGATAGCGACACACCATCTTGTTTCCGACATACCCAGTCCCCAATCTTGTCATCCAACTTCCTTTATCTTTTATCAGGATCGACATTACTACTCAAGTGAAAATTTAAATCATACGATACCCTTTTTCGTATTGGTTTTTGTCTCTCTGCTTTGTAGCGTTTCGCAATACAAACGCTGTATCCATGGAGTTTCTACATACAGCGCCTTCGTTTTATGGTTTGAATTGTAATGACTTTAGATTTTCTAGACAGATATATGCTTGTGATCGCTCGACTCATGTTTTGCCGACAATTTATCGTCAGCCTCTGTGGTGATGGTGCATGTACCGTACGCATCAGGCTGGATTGACAGCAATACAGCTCGATCAGTGGCTGAGATGGAAGACGGCAGAGCGAACTGAGACTGACGCTCCTTTGATGAGTACGACGAAGACACCGACCCATGCCGCCCACGGCTTCGACTAACCGACTCAACATCAACCGAGAGAAGTGATGATAGCGACGCCATGCGGTTCTGTTCCTCGAACGAGTCTGCATGGCCGACTGAGTGAAAATGCGCTTGCAAAATAACCTTGAGCTCGTCTTGAATATACAATATCCGGGCCTCTAAGTCCACATCATTGGCATCCGCGCCAAACGGGCACTCGATGGAAGAAGCAACGTTCTCTAGCGCAAACACTAACACTGCAGCAATTCCCACGTAAAGTGGTGCTATAAATCCCATTACCACGGCCAAAGACGCTCCCAAAAGCAACAAATACCCGAGTAAACACACATGCAAGCACTGTGCTAAGTTGAAAGGGATGCGCACATTGCACAGGTTAAATATCCTCGTGTACATCTTCGGCAGAGTCGTGATGATTGTGTTAAGTTCCATAGCCTGTTCCACCGTCACGTAACTTTTCCTTCTAGCCCGATTAATAGTACGACGCAACCAGAGCTCTACAATAGCCGCCCGCATCTTGTTGGCCGATCCGACGACATTGCGTTCTCGATTCCATGTGTGTTCACCCAGTGTTAAGACTTCCGTGTTGGAGAATTCGTTAGCCTCTTTCTCTGTGAGCAAAGCGCGTATTTCTAGGGGAGCGTCACTTACATTGCAATCATGAAACACTAAAGTTACATACAACAGAATGTACCGCTTGACATCGCGGATAAATTGGCACTTGTTGCGGATTTGAGCGCGGTCGGCCACGCCTTTGCGTGAGAAGTGCACAAAGGCGCAAGCTGTAGCTGTGAGGGTGCGGGCCGCATCTCCAATGGCGCTGACGTCAGCTACGCCTTTTTGCCAGTGACGCAATGCTGAATAAATTCTAAGACCCATAAGAACCGCCACAAATGCCGACGCACAGAGCAATAACTGGTTAAGGGCTTCATTGGTCAAAAGCGTTGGTCTCTCGCGTTGAAAGGTAGCCACTGCAGCCGAAAGACCCGCAACGATAGCTGCACGACTCAATGTGGAAAAATTAGTAATTGACGACCCATGCGCGTGTAGGAGCAGACGCCATAGAGCACGATTGCTGTAATAGATCATGACAGCCGCTTGTGCTCACTCAGCGTAATGAAATGATTTCAATGGAATCAGACATGACAAACGAGAGGTTTCAGCTTCTTTTCCAAAAGACAAAATGCAACGGTGTCAGCAATGCCGTGAGTCGCTCGAGAGTGAGCTTGTTAGCGCACCAGGTACACTTTTAGGATTGTACAATTATGATTATGTGTTTCTTAGAGAATAAGATCCGTTGTGATGTGGTAATGGTTGGATTCTGCGCAGTATTAGGCGAATCATATGTGCTTCTTCCGACAGCTAGCGCTTCCCAAAGTATGTTATTGTTGCAAAAGTTGCCAGCGAGTTCAGGGATGCCACCGGAAATGGATGAATCAGGAGTTTACGGTGAAGATATTTATGCTAGTGCACGCTATAATTTGTCGCTACAACAGCAGCACGAACGGGAACTCAGACATCAGCAAGCACAACGTCGCCAGAAGATAGAACAACGACAGCGGCGTCAACAGCAGAAAATGAAATACAGTTATACTAATGGTGGAAAGTACTTTGAAGAACACGTGGGCCGTACAAGCCGTAAGGATGATAATCTAGAGATGGATGATAGTTTAGTGGCTGTTCCGACCTATGCCGACCTCAGCCATCATGTGTATCTCCTTACAACACAACAAGCGCACTGGTAGGGCTCGTACGAAACCATTTGTGCTGTTTCTTAATGCTAATTGTTCGAGATGATACAGTGCGGGACTGCCTGTTTCGACACCGGTTTGCAAAGAGTGCGTGGATGACATGATCACAATAATTGATAGGTGAGTTGCTTAGAAATTATTAAATTTTTTAGCGAAAAGTGAATCATTCTGTTATAGACGCGCTGAGCGAGCTCGGTACGAAAAGCGCTGCTTTGTGGGCTTTCTTCACAAGACGACAAACTCAAATGTTCATAACGAGAACATTAAGCAGATTGAAGACAAGATTCGTTTTGTACGTGTATTGATCTCAGCTTGACTTCGACATCTAGTGTTAACGATAATCAATTTTGTGCGTATTTCTGATTAGTACGAGCATGAGCTTAACGCATTGGAAGAAAACCTAAAGTTGATGGAGAGCGAGAGGGAAGCTATAGCTCAGCAGGAAAAAACCTCGAATGAAGCGGAGGAGGCTCTCGTATACGAAGAAGCAGAACTTTGGGGCCAATTCAACATGCTGCAGCTACAAGAGGCTATTTTCCAAGAAATTCGTGACACAGGTATTGCAAAAATTGAGTCAATGGAGCGCAAAGTGGCATCGGCCAAGCATTTGAACATTCTTACAGACATGTTTGTCATTGGTTATGACGGCACGTTTGGCACTATAAACAAATTTCGCATGGGCCAGTCAGCGTCATTCCCGGTGGAGTGGAACGAAAACAACGCAGCTTTTGGCGAATGTGCTTTGCTGTTGCAGACCCTAGCAAACATTGTTGGCCTCGAGTTTTCCGAGTACGTCTTACGGTTTAAAATTTGACAAAGAAGAAGTTTTCTCGTGTCTAAAAGCTTTAACCGTGTTGTAAACCAGCTTCAAGATTGTACCGTTAGGCAGCTTCTCGAAGATAATCAGAACGAGCAATCTTCGTTTGGAATACTGCCTGTACGTTGCGACATTATTATAGCGTTTGTGGCGATATTTAACATGACTAATCCTGTTTTTTGATAGACATGGTTCAGATCAGCAAAATTTCGTTGAATCACATTTCAACTTGGGGCTAGGTGCTTGGATCACCTGTCTTGGCCAATTGATGGACTTTGTCCGGTTTCGAGACAAGTCTATTCGGTTACCTTACAAGGTTTCAAAGCATTCCATCGGCGGGTATTCAGTCCTCTTTCTGAAAAATAACCACAAAGAATGGACAAAAGCGCTTAAGTATGCGCTGACCAACCTGAAGTGGTTGCTCGCGTGGGTTTCAGCGCGTGGATACTGCATTCCTGCGCCGAAAAGGACTTCCTCTACCGCTGGCTCGGTTGCACACAAAGCTGCTATCAGTTTTTCTAAGGCCAACCTTCAAATGGCGACACAACACACCGCGCTATGATCCGACCACTACTCGTAAACTGTACTTTAAAGAAAATGAACATGTACATGTGACTGAAGACTGACGTCTAATGTGTCTAAAGTACGCCTTTAGTTTTGCTACTTACCAGAGCGTCAATCCATTTTGTTTTGTCTAGTAAATATATGGTGGGTCGGCATCGTTTTCTAGACCTCATCTTATTACCTAAATAGTCTCGCTAAGCGGTGCACTTAGCTCATTCCGTGAGTTTTTCGGTCTTGTGTGTTTGTCTTCGAGAGGAGTGATGTTTTTCCAGTGCCTTGACGGTCTTTACTGCATCATGGTCAGTAACGTTGGAGACGCTTGATATCGACCGCTTCTTCCCAAGTTTTCCGCTCAGGTCTACGCTGAGGCTACCCGGTTCTGCTTTGTTCTCGACTTTCTTCTCTGCTTCCGGCTCTTCTTCAGAGTTCGTGTCGTGTGCTTCACAAAAGAAGTACATCAGCAGTCTTGCATCTTCAGACTTTGGTTGTGGCATGGGGCCTATAGTGAGATGATTCGATTCACAGCCTAACTTTGTGTTTGGCAGGATCTTGCGACCACGGACTGAAACAGCAAGCGACGATGGCAACGGTGCAGCCGGGACATGCTGGGTGCCAGGTCCAATGCCTCCAGCATTCAGCGACTCAAGAAAGCGAGCTTCTAAAACAGCCAACTCTTCACGAGCACGTCGAATGGCCTGGCGATTGGTGGCATTATTTTCTATGGCACGAAATACTTGCTTACCGATAGAGCTGTTGCCTTTGAGTTTCTTTGTCACACGCATAGCCTCGCAATTTAGGCGCTTGGCAAGGTACCAGCGCAGCGATGTGCCATCCTCAACGTCCAAAAAGCCGCGCTTAAAATAATGGATTAGCATATTCGTGAAAGCTTCCTCTTCTGGTGTCCACTTTCCACTGCGCAATCCTGGCGAGCACTTGGATTTAGTAGACCGCTTTTTGGGTGCTGTGGCACCAGCAGTGAGTCCTCCAGCGCGAGCTACTGAAGTAAGCACCACAGCGGCATTGCTGGCTGCAATGTTTATTTGCTGGTAATGCCTCGTCCGACTGATTGCGTCTTGCTTATCATGTGGATGCTGATAGGAGTGTTCCAGAGCGAGTTTCTCACTCGGGTGGTCTTGTGGACTGCTAATTTCGCTGTGAGCCAAGCTTGCAATAGCATGGGCGACTGATGATCCTGTGCTCATGCTTGAGCTTGAGGGTGTGCTTTCAGGTTTCGACTGGCTGGTGGCAGCATTGACAACGCTTTGGCTACTACTTACCATGGACAACATTGTCTCAGATTTGAAATTCGTGTCTTCTCGAATGCAAAAGCCTAAGAAGATGTGATAGATTGAAGCAAATGTCCTACTTAATGTCGTCTTGGCAAAGTCAAGCGACGAAAATATTCCAGCAACTGCCTTGACGCGACTTGCTGTGTCAATTGAAGTTGGAGATTTAGCAGTGAAGTGGTGGCTTCAAGTAAAGCGACAGAGAAAAGAGTCAGCCGAGCCGGAAAACACACGTCCGCCATTCAAACGCGGAGGATGCAAAAAAGGAGCTATTTGTAATCGCACCTGGCTAGTTTACTGGAATTTTGTACCGCTGAGACTTGAGCACAAATCACAGAGATTGATTAATCAGGATAGGAATGGAAACTGATGTTCTCGTGCGTTGCTCAAGTTAAACTTAGGTTACTTCTACGGCCTTTGAAAGCCAAATTGAGTGGGCTAAAACGTATTAATATTAGTAGTACTTGGACGTGCTTTGATTTCGACTACTTTTCTTCTGGTTCTGAACGCTGTCCCATTCTCCCACACAAAGCGATTGGTTATAATTATAGACTGATATGAACTTCAACATGGAAAAAATTTGGGCTTAATTATTTAGGACGGTTGTGTTTCGGTGCCTCCCCACAACTAGTAAACGGATCAGCATCTAGCGCAGACTTTTACTTGAGTCAACGACTGGTCGCAACTCGTGCAAGACGACGATAAAGCATTTTGAAGTTTCCTAATTCGATATTATTTTAAGGTGGAAGTCTTACGAATGGAGCCAGGTGTTAAGTCTGCTGACTTTAGTTTAATTATAGCACTCGCTCGTATGCATTCCTTTTATGGGCAATCTTGACAACTACAGTAGAGCAAAATTCCTACTAATCAAAATAGAGAATAATCACGTTTAGAAGCTCAAAAACATTAGTCAATACTCAAAATGGCAAAATGTGGAATGCAACTTCGTTTTCCTGCTGCGGTGAAGGAAAAGCCAGCCAGTACTCAGATATTACACATATTTCACTCGTAGACAAAATTAAGTTGTTACAGGAACTAGCACTTAGCACTAATTTTGTGCTCAAGTGCTAGTTCCTGTAACAACCTAATTAGAACAATGATATCTCAACTTAAATATTAGTGCTTTAGCAGCGTACGCCAAAACACGGTCTAAGAGCTCGGATGCAAACACAGATGCTGCAAAGCATCATTAAGTCATTCACGAAGTTGGAAAAATTTCTATTAACTTTTTTATTCTACTGTAGTTGCCGTCAAATAACCACAATCTCCAAGAGCTGCAGACTTGTATTCGAACATATAATGGTAGCCGACGATTTCGCGGCAGCAAAATTTATCTATGTGCAACTTACGCTAATGCACAAGTTTCTACATTCAATCTAGAGAGTCCCAACCCAAATCCAACAAATTAAGCCTCGCCAACACTAGTCAACATAACGTTAGGAACAACTTACATATTAAGTACAGCGACAATTTGAGCAGGAATTTTTTTCGCGATTAACTTCAGTCCTTCACAGCTTTTCGAAATAGTTAAGTGGGGAGTCTGCGTATTTTGTAATTGTTTCTTTGGCAATAGCTAGCACTTTGTTATGGACTTGTTCGATAGTTCCTGTGGCGTCAACAACGTACCACTTGGGTGTCGTCCGTTCCATAATGTTATAAAAGTTTTGTTTCACCTTCTCCTGAAAGTTTAGAGTTTCGTATCGTTCCAACCCAAAATCAGCTCTGTTGGACGCATGCAAGACTGGAACGTCCAAAAAAATGACAGCGTCTGGTTTAGGCAGCCCAATCTCTGGCGCCCAGCACCAATCTAGCGACATGCCCTTTTTGGCGGCAGAAAATGCCACGCCACTGAATGAGTAGCGGTCCATGACGACGTGCTGACCATTGGTGAGAAGTGATTCAATTTTAGTGGCTGCTTCCCATCGATTGGCAGAAAAGAGTAAGTGAATGGCGTGATCGTCCATTTCGTCGGAACTCGTGAGGTAAGAGTGAATGCTCTTGCCAATAGCGGTACTGCGATCTGGGAAATGCAACAGCGTAGAAGATTGAGATGAAGTAGAAGAGTTTAGTGCCTTATCAAGAAGTTTTGATTGTGTCGTCTTGCCACAGCGATCCACGCCTTCAAAGAGCAAAAAGATACCACGTCCAGTCATTACCGAGTTGTCGACTTGAATTTAATATCCAATATCAAGAAAATTCTCAGGACGGCACATTTCGTGGTGGTCCACGCTATTAGTAATGTAATTATCCTATGAAGAAAGTATTCTTATAGGAAGGCACCCGAAAATCAACGAGTCTACTCTTCCTCGTAGCAGCGGAAATGCAAGCGATACCAGGCCATCAGAACCAAAGAACTGTGGACAATGTACCGGCATAAAATCTCAGCATTCTCAAATCTTCGTGTTGGAAAGCGAAGTTAAGTCGCGGTATTGCGCATTTTTTGTGACGGACTATAATTTAGTCTAGTCTAAATATATCACTTTTACATTTTCTTCTTACAGTTGACTAACATTAACTACGCGCCCGTTTTCTTTGCGCGCATAGTTACTTTGGCTTTATAGGTAGTAGTAGAGAGGGGCACGCATCGTCACGTGGAATATCAAGTCTCGTTTTTGTGGATACGTGTGATTACGGTTCGATTATTGTGGAAGAAGTACTGGACTGGTCGATTACGCATATTCAAGTGGAGGTATACTTTGATTAAGTGATTTAGACGCATTTGCACTCGATTACGCTATGGCTAAGAGTGAAGGCGCACAACAACACTTCGCCATATGGCGGACACGAGGCGGATCGCGAAAGGTCACCCTCTTTACTATCTCGTTGCTGATGCTTTATATGGAAGTGACTAAGACTACCTGTGCGCCTGAGAAAATCAATATTGAGATATCTCTCCCTAGTAGAGCGATTTATGTTTCTAACTTAGTGATTTTTTGTACTAGAGATCGGCTTTGTTCTGTCAAAAGTTTCCTGCGGGAAGAAATATTAATAAAGTCATCTAACTGTTTCTGGAAGCTTCTGCTCGGTATTCCATTCCGACGCAAATTTTTCAGGGTCCTCGCAATTGTCTCCAGATCTGTCCACCTTCGAACTACCCACCTGTTGCGATGACCGACACCGTGAACCTACCCTGGATCGTGTCGTGTGGTAACCCAAGTGGTTTTGAATTCCGATCCTTGTCCGGTCGCAGACGCTGATCGGCCTTATCTGTAAGTAGATCTGGATCATGTATATGAGGTGGCCGCTCGATTAGCCTCAACGTTGACGTGTAATTGCGAAACTTCATGAAGTCCCAGTGCGTCTTCGGGCGCATGGGTACCATCCACTAGTGGGATATATTAACCGAATATAATCTCGATCTACCTACTCCGATTTCGGATCGTGTCGCTATGTTGTGGTGAGTGACGCGTAGCAGGCCGACAGTACCGGGAACCGTTCTCAGCTGTGTAAGTTACGCTTCCAACGCGATGATCTTCTTGCGAAGTTGTGGTTTAGCCAACTCATTACTGGTAGCTCCTTCGGTAAGTTGAACTTTAGTCGATCTATTTCGGCGGCCGGTGATCACGATCTTGCACCAATGCTTGGATCAAACGCTTGGCCTTGGCTCATCACTTGATTAGATCGTACAGATCACACTGAATCCTCTGATCGGTGATCAATTCGGTAACTCGTTCCGATGCGTTTTTCTCTTGCGGCGTCTACATCTTTGCCCGTCCAAAATGAAAAGTTTTGCATCCAAAGTGAATAGGTAGCGAAGTAAAAAATATATTTGACAACTTTTGCATCCAAAGTGAAATAGGTAGCGAATTAAAATATATATCTAACAAGGGCGTGACTGGGTACACACACACCCTTTGCTGCGTACACCCCCCTCCCTTTTATGTCCAATGGATAAGTTTGGGCTTCAAAAATGAACCTTTAAATTAGGCGGCTGATCGGGCCACACACCCCAAGACATCTGAAATATCCGACGTTAGAAGAAGCATCTTGAAATCAACAAAAAAATGACGCAGCCTTACAACTTTCGCATTCCATGGACTCGTTAGAGACTATAGTTATCGAGGATAACTATAGTCTCTAACACGCTAGCATAGAACCCGATAATGAAGCTCCTAACGCTAGTCGTCGCAACTGACGCTGCCATTGATGAAGTAACAAGCTCCGCAATTGATAGATCTATGTGTAGCAGTCTCAACGGACCTTTCTGCGCTGGACTTGGATCCGTATATGCAGGGGAGCCGCTACATGCGAGACAAAACCTCGATTTTGAATGCAAAAAAGGTCAATTCACTAAGGCAACCAAGCATCGTATCCTTTTTGGGCTCTTCATACTTGTTTACTATGAAAATGATACCCGCCGATTTTTGATATATATACAGCAGATGATAGCGGCCGCGACAGCGAGGAAATTAAGGATCGAAAAGGTCTTGATGCAGTACCGAATAGAAGCGGGTTTGAGTGATACGGAAGCATTGAAAGACGATAACATCTTCGACGTTGATGCGGCAGTGGAAAAGATAATGGCTCTTTGAATGGATGGGATGGCAACGAGGAGAGTTTATTGGATGATTCACTCGCTTTCAGCTCTTACTTTGGCGCTCTGAATCTGCTAGAAACGATGGACGGAGACGAGTTAAAGGTGCTTTTTCCGACGATTGACATATTTTACTGAATTTGCTAATGCACTCACGAATTTTACGAAATACCTGTGGTCAGGAGTTTTTCGATATGGCACTGGCGGAGCTATTGGTCTCGGTCGAATTGGTGGTGAAGGAGACTTCACCTGGTGTGATGGAGGGCGTGCGCACAGTTGTTCGACAGCTAGAGGAACTGAAGGATTATTTTAAATATAAATTTCAAAGGCTGGACGAGTCGCAGCTCGCGAGCATCCAATCCGATTTTGCAACCCATCGTCTCGTTAAGCTACAGCAAACGTTTGAGAAACTCGAGAGCGCTGGAGACACGCAGAACCGGAAACTGGCTTTTGAAACCGATTTACTTGTTTCAGCTGGCTCAAGAAGAGAGGGTCGCAGCAAAAGAGAGCAGCAGAAGATATCGAAGCGGACTCCACTACAGCCGTCACTGATGCGCTGTGAATTAGTTTCGGAAATGCAGCGTCTGATGTAGAATCAGATCTGAGGTCTTATGCTAATTCGCGCAAAAAAGTTCTTTTCATTTTACCAAAGGTTCATTTTTGAAGCCCAAACTTATCCATTGGACATAAAAGGGAGGGGGGTGTACGCAGCAAAGGGGGGGGTGTACCCAGTCACGCCCATTTAACAATTGTTCATCCAAAGTGAAAATCCTTGAAACCAATGTGAAATGGAACAATTAAATAAAAGCAAAGAAGAGAAATAAGCCTCAATTTTATCAATGTAGTGACTATTGATTAAAAATCATCGTGTCCCCATTTGGCTACATTTAGGGTGAATCCGAAGTACGAGGACTAAGTACATATACGCACAGCTTGTGAGTGTAGAGGTACAGAATAGCGATTTTTTCACGTTTCGCTGGATCAATGGCAAGCAGAGCAAATTTCATCTGCTACATTTGCGCACATGGTGCCAGTGTCCTGAATGTGCTCACTCGACGGGTCAACGAGTTGTGAATTCTGCCGATATTAACCGAGACAAACTGGACATCAAAAAAGTGTTTGGAGCGTTATGTTGTGTCGATGCTGACCTTTGACTGGTCATTATAGTTTTTTATGGTACGCAGTGAAGCGCGACACGCTAAATATTGTGTGGAGCGACGAGAACGAGTCCAATTTCTCCACTAAACTGTTGCTTGAAAAAAACTATTCGGAATGGGCAGCCATGATATGTTTAAGACGTCGTTTGCTCTTGATGCGCCAGTTCCATCTGCGCAGTATGATCGTATGATGGACACAAGCGACGTCGAGGGTCTTTACGAAGTTCTTCGCCAAATCGTAGAGAACGGATTTGTGGTAATTCGCTATACTCCGTCCGTAACCGGTGAGGTAAAACAACTTGCGGAGCGCATTGCTCCCATATCGCACTCTTACGTTGTCAATTAAGGCTTTTTAGTAGTCCCGCTTCATTAACCCCAAGCAATCAACCAATGTGGTCGAGTCCATTTCAAAATCGAACACCGAAGTGTCCAGAACTGAACCACCATCGCGCCCAGCCGACCAAAAAACGCAGAGAGTACTCCGCGAACCTTCGCCTGGGTGCCGATTGGGTGACCGATCGGCATTACAGGACGCCGAGTCGATTGGTCTCGTGTCTCACCTTGTGTACCCATTGGTATGGGTGGCTACACACTCAATGGACCGTTACTTTGGTAGAGACTTTAGTGAGTGTCGATATGGGGGTACCACGTCTGGGATACTGATATAGAATTCCAACGAAAAGATGACCCAATATAGCCGATCGGTAAACGAAGCGGAAATCTTCACTCCGAATGCAATTAAATCTGGCACTTGACCGCCCGTGGCAGTGAGTAAGCCAGCCAATAGTAAATAAAGAAAATCCTGGCAATTGATTGCAAAAGCAATGAGTAATCCAGCCAATGATAATTTCTGGTACTTGATCGCAGATCGCGATGAGTAATCCAGCCAATTTCTGGGACTTGATCGTAGATCGCGATGAGTAACCCAGCCAAAATAACACGTCTCCTTAACGTTGCCGAACTTGAGGGGGTGAGTGAACGTAGTGGGCGCCTCCCGTCGTGGAACTTCCGGTGGAGTTCTGTCCTGGCCGGGCTTAATGAGCGAGAGGGGACCCTGTTAGCCCTCTTCTCCCAATGACTCCGATCGGAGCGGCGACTTTGGCAACCCAATGTAATACAAACACTGTATTTTATATCCAATTAAAATCCAATATGTAAACTACGTGTAAACCGTGTGCCTTACCTCAAATCTGCGTACAAAACACTCCCAGCACACGATTGGCCCAAACCACTCCGTCCTTTTAGCCAACCCGATCGATCTGCCCTGACAACTGGCACACGGGTACAAACTGGTCAATAATTTTCACTTGCAGTTCACCATAGCCGCCCCTGAGTCTGGTCGCAGCCGCACAACGGCATCGGCCCGATCTTACAAAAAGACTTCAATTCCATGCAATCTTCCGAGTCCAATGTACCAGGTTAATCCACTTGACCTCCGATCGCCACATCTTTCACTAACATTTGTCTTCGTAGGCGATCGGTGCCCGCACTCTCCGCATCGTCAAACTTCTGACCGATCGGACCATTCGGACGGCTCGGGAGACACTCATATTGTCGAAGAACAAGATGAGCCCCGAGTCGAGGTCGATCGGTCCCGACAAACCATTGATGCACTCCGAGAGGAGTTGAGAGTTGCGCACGAAAAGCAGATGTTAATGACCCCGCGTTCAAGAACATGCGTCGAGACTCAAAACGACTTTCCAAGCTGATCGACGCTATTCAAGCTGATCGTTCAAGACTTGATGGCCGATAATAAACGTCTCATGGCCTTGGTCCCGCAACAAAACCGATCAAGTATACCAATCCACTGTTAACTCCACTGTAGATAGATCCTCACTTCTTCTGTATGTAGATCCACTGGTGATCGATATCTTCCCGACCGTGCAGACACTTGTCGATACTGTTCGACAGGTGTACGGCCACTTCGATCTGCTCCAAACGATGTTGGAAGAGTCGATCGTCACTCGTTACGACATGCGTCGTCTCCAGATCAACCGAACGTATCTTCATGAGCTGCACGCAGTGGTCGTTCGGCAGATCTCGGAGCCTCGGGGCGATCGGTCGGTCTTATATTCCCAACGACGCGAGATGGATCGACAGATCGCTAAGCTAAAGCTCACGATCGACAGTCACTCCGAAATAATTACTGCCTCCCAAGATCGGCTCGGCATTTGGACCCGACAGTCGAATCGACTCTGGGGAATCGTCCACGGGTGCCGTGATAAGTTGGCTACGTGCCTATTCAGTTGCTTAGTCGCCGATCGCATTCCTTGCGGAGTATCATCGAGCACCCTCGCGGACCCACAGGCGCATTCTGCTGGCACTATTTCCCAACAAAATTCGGGCGGAAATTCTCACCGTTCATTGGCTGAAATTCCGCCCCCCCCAAAATTCGCGCATACAACAAGAAGCGCAAGGGTGCACCAAGAGGCGCGAGGGGGAGGTACCTAATGGCTTATCCGGACTACGACTAGAAGCCAGCGTCACCCCGGAAGAGAGCCAAGACATCGGCGAAGCTTTTGCATACGACAGCGGACCCATCGAAGCCAGTACAAACCACGAAAAATCAAGCGCCCTCGGCACCAACTGTTGGACAGTCCAAGTCAGGATTATCTTCGTCTTACTCGGACTCCGAGGGTGGATCGAGGGATTCGATTGAGATGGATTCTGCTCTAGCAAGGTCCCGATCCATCCAGCGTCGCCGATCTGCTTCCACAATTGAAACGTCAACGCCAGGGGTAGACCCAGTGGTGCACCCGAAGGGTGAAAGCATCCAAGAAACAGCGAAGCCGGCCGTTGAGGCACCCAAGCAAACTGTTCTGCCCGGCACTTCCGGCCTATATCGTCACACATCGTCAAGAGCATTGCAGATTGCCGTTCCTCCGCCTCCTTCGGGTCTGGATGCCGACAAACCATGGTCTCCGGGGCGGATGGATCTGTTGCGTCGATCTGTTCCGATCAAGCAACAGCTGTCCCGCGCCTTATCACGTCCATACTACTGGCTCTTCCCACTGGCGGTCATATAACCGGGTGCAACCGAGTGGCGACCCGATCTTGTCACCGGATCGCAGGTCGCCCGTCTGTATGCCGCCAAGCCGTGGGAAGTTTTGCTGAGCCGTGACCTGAGTGTAACGTTCACACTGACTCCATGGCTCGCCTTTTTCCTGGGTCGTATTGACCAATATTACAGCGTCGTATTGACCAATATTACAGCGTCCTCTGCCAAGCGATCTGGGAATCGACCCACTACCCGGTGCTTCCCGCTGGAAAGGTGAAGCAGGAAAAGGATCTAGCGACGTTCCAGAAGCAACGGAAACAACGTCGGAGTCGGGCGGGCGAAGCTTGGTTGTTGATCGGCCAATTCGTGTTGGAGGGCATGCGGGAAAAGACGTATGACATTGATGTCTTCTGTACCCCGTTGTCCTCCATATGGCTAGGCGTCGCGTGGAGAAAGGCGGGGATCCGATCGAACATGGAGCTTGGTACCCCGACTACCACTGCAACACCGTAGTTGACAACTTGCTGGACGGCGTGAACCCGATGGACAAGGAGCAGCCTTGGCGAAGTCAATTTTGTGAGAAGATCGAAGATCACCCAGCCTTGGCGCAATCAATTTTGTGAGTAGATCGAAGATCACCCAGCCATGACTGTCAGTCTGCTATGGGGTGATCGCTAACACTAACGTGGCAATCGCCGACCGGGCAAGCATTCATGCACTAATCATCAATAAAATTTCCTTTTTTATTACTCGATAGTCCCATCTTTGTTGGCCTTTAATCCCGTTAATCAAGGTCCACACTTACCACATCCACTTGCATCCACATCGAATGAGTCGTTATCATTTCCACCGTAAAAACGCATCCACATCCTTAAGCCACTTTTTCATCACCGAAATATAATCAATTTATCTCAGTTCTCCATACACACCCGTAGTCGTAATCACAATAAACATCACAAATTCACACCGATCGATATTGCCGATCAGCACTATTGCAAATCTTATTTTCCCACTTCTTAAGTCTGTGTCGCCCCATAACCATCCTGATTCAGTCGGTTTCGTTTGGACTTCTTAGCCAAATCGCCATAATCAAGATCGGATTCACCGATCCCAATTATTCCTTTGCGATCCTCCAAGTGGATCGGGTGTTCTCGGTGCGGTTGGTCGCAACACGTCTTCTGGATCGATCTGACATCCAAATGGGCGGTCAGATTGGCATCATCACTGTCGACATCAGCAGCACCCTTCCCGATCAGCCAGTATTTCTTATCCCATCTTAATTCCTTGGGCTGATCGGTCCGATAGGGCGTGTTGTCGGCTTGCTTATCGTTCATAATCGCCTCGAGCGGATCGGTTAACACTTCATGTAGGATAGACATACTCCAGATCGGATTTGCCGATCTGTCAGCACACTTCTCCCCGCCCCCGTGCATATCGATCGGTCCGACCCTGTCAAACGGGCAATGCTGACCATCGTTGACGGGCTGCCCTTTTGTGGCACCAACTTGAGTGGATGTGTCACCATAATCGTCTCCACCGATACCGCGTCGTCCCCATCTGCCTTCATTTCCACTGTCACCCGGTCTTGCGATACAACTGCCTTAACAACTCTCGGCACATCTTCCTTCGAGTCCACTGTATCGGGTGACTGCGCTGATAACCTTGGGCGCATCTTGGTCGCCACGTGATCCGGCCTTTTCGTCCTAGGTGGGTGGTCTTTCTTCGGCTGACTTGTCGTCACCGATCCGATCGGTGGTGACCTTACGCGCAAAGCTTTGCCACTCAATGTATCGTCTCGACCCGATCCAAACAAATCCCATCCTCCACAGAACTTTTCCTTCGGCCAGCCACATACCGACGATCGTACCGTTGCCTAACATCAGTGGTTTATTACCGATGTTAGTAACTCGTACGCGATCGCTTCGATCTCCACCTTACACAAACGTCGGTACCCAGGGATCGCCCCTGGTCAACCACAACTTATTTGTACGATAGTCTTTTCCCACCGAGATATCTGCCGATCGACCCACAGGAATGGTGATATCTTGGTTCCAGATCACTAGATCAGTACGTGATCCGTTTAAGGGGCTTCAACCAGCCAGTTGGATTTGGACTTTGTCTGGAAGCGTAAGTACTCCATGCGACAGATCAAAGCGTATGCCTGCCGGCATCATAAACTATACCAAGCGTCTTCGCCTTCCAGCTTACCAAATCATGCGCTAAAGAAGTAAACCAATGAGCCAGATAAAGTAATCTTCACACGCGTTCTACCTTCGGTCATGTAGGGATATTCGCCAATTCCGACGCATTCTTTCCTCTGTGCATAGTCAATCTGACATCCGACCTTACGAGCAAAGGTGGAGTCGATAATCGAGACTTCTACTCCAGGTCAAATAAAATCTTCGCCTTTTCATTGCTGATCTTCCCGAAGGCTTTCGCCTGTTGAACCATTTATCAGGAGCGTAATACTTCCAATATTCACGTGTCTCGCCAGGAAGCAGGTCCAACTGCATAACGACCTTCGATCGGGAATATTCATCAGTCGTAAGACTGTAAATAGGATTATTCATATCGCCTGTCCTTTTTGCTGTAAAGTTGCCGTCTTTTCCGACATATGCATAGATGCTAAACGTAGAACGCTCGTCTCGATCCAAATTCCAACCTGACGCATAGCGAGGTGATCAGGCATGATCGAGAACCCGGTTTTATGTCCGAATTATTTCGTGAGTTCAAAAAGATCGTGGGACAACGAAAGAGTGCCACTATTGCGTACCGTCCACAAGCGAACGGCAAGGCGGAAAGAATGGTGCAAAGAATCACACGAGCGATTAGTATGTATGTATCAGACGTCTGTCAGAAGGATTGGAGCTCGTATCCTTCGTCTCGATGAACAATTCGGTACGTACTCCTCTTGATGAGAGCAGTGACTTGCTGAAAGAAATTAATGACAATCAACAAAGTGATGACGGTGGCAGACGGAACATGCTCGTTTGCTGAGCTGTCTCGACACGTTAAAGAAGAATTATAGGTCATTTCTGGTCGATCTGGTTTGTCACGACAAACGGTGAGTAGAGTCGCGGAGCCATCGCTGTCGTAATGAGTCGAGTGCCCTAGACATCTCTCATCTTCTAGCCGCCACAATCAATCCTGCCTCCAACGCCTCACAAGCTATTGGGCGACCAACACCATCGAGGCGTTCACGGCCCGGTGGGTGCTCACCGAGGCTCCTTGTGACTCTTGTTGAATCCACGAGCGAATACACTTGCGATCAAGCTTGAATTTTCGAGAGGCAGGTCGAAGGCTAACCTTCTTGGCATTTTGGGCGATTAAACAACACAGGAAAATGTGGACCTGCATATTGTGTTTTGGTGTGTGTTAATTGGTCACAATAAATTCGATAAGAGATCGTACTAACTTCGCAAACGCCAATACAAAAATGAGGTAAAGGCCTCCTACTAGGTACGTTTAGCCTCATTTATTACACAAAAACACCCAGTCGTTGAGCGATCTAGTTTAACATCTGCTCGACATCCGGTGGAAACATTCCCGCGTATTTGTCGGGAACATACCACTTGCGCATCTGATTGAAGAAGTGATCCATCTTCCATTGTCCATCGTCATGGATCTCTCCACATGTCTTGCATAAAAAAAACACTGATCGGTGGGGTGGCCACGTCGTTCACATTTCTTGCACGTAATTCTTCGCCAGCAGCCCCTATCATCGTGCCTGGTTGACCGCAGTGTGTGCACTTCTTGTACGGCGAATCCGGGTACGATCTGCAATGTAGTCGTAGGGGAACCTGTGTCTGGAAGAGAGCTTTAACCATTCTTAAATTAATTTTATTTTTTAGTAAAATAGTTTAATTGGTAAAACCATAGTCTCCAAAATTTTTGTTTCCGTTTCCGGCCTTCCATTCGGCACGGCGTGACGTTGATCGGTCACTGGGTTCAGACTGGGCGACGAAAATGTGACGGTACTGTTCCTCGTCTGACCCCAGACTGGACCAGCCACTGCTCTCCCCTTCTGACCCGGTGCTCACACCAGCCACGATCGATCTGATCGTTCTGGTCGGTCTGGTCGCAGGTCTCTTCACATGATCATCCTGCATCTTCGATCGGGATCGGTTCGATCCGACATCAACCTTCGTCCTCATGCTACGGGAGTGGCGCAACATACGTAATATCTGTTCCACTTCTTCCACATCCCTAAGACGAAGTAAGGTCAGGTTATCGGCCAACTCCTGATCGTCCAGCGTACTGATAAAGTGTCCACACGTTCTTGGGCAGCGCCGATCGGCGGATCGATCTCCTTGATCGGGATCCCCGCACGCATCGCAGCCACATTAAGCCAGTGGAGGTACTCGATCGGCGTTTCATCGCCACTCTTCCTCATGTGATGATACCTTCGAGCAGTAGAAAAGACGGAGTGGCAGTACTTCCTTTCAAACTCCATGCAAAGCAGACTCCAATCAGACCGGACATCCCGACTTAAGCTGGATCCAGTTCGCAGCCGGTCCCTTCATCAGATTTCGGAAGATCAGACACCGTTCTTTGTTCGGCGTATGATCACGGAGGAAGGCAGACTTCGTTCGGCTGAACCATGATCGGGCTTGTTCCTCATCCGCATCTTTACCCGTAAAGTCTTTCAACTCGGTGCTTGCGGACATGGGATCCTTGGGATCACCGTAGAATTGAAATCAAACGCCGTCGTCGAGGCTAAATTCGCATTACGTGTCCCGCCTCTGCCCGTACCACCGTAGTCACCGTCAGTTTTCCTTGTCGACTCCATGTCGAAGTCGCTTCTATTTGCCGATCGGCGGGGGAGTCTGGGCGTGACCTGCGTTTTGTTTAAAAACCGGTCTAAAACCTTCGGACACCTTGTCTGCTGATGTTATTTACTGAATTTCGACGTCCACACAAATAGCCTCGTTATCCTGGACCGATCGGATTGGTGCACGAGGGCGCAGAGGTTATCGGCCTCGATCTCCGGCGTAACGCTTCATCATAGCTTCGAACATGGCTTGCATGCTTGCTTCCATCGATGGCGAGGTGACTGGATCGGTATTGGGGGGTGCCGATAGCTGTGAGCGCCCCTGGGGCCCCGACTGGCATGCCGCCCCTCGTTTCCGCACGTCCTTTGTTGTTCCGTGTGACTGGTACCGTGACTGGTATGTGGTGAAGTGCAAGTGAAAATTGTTGACCAGTTTGTACCAGTGTACCTGTTTTCAAGGCAGATCGATCTGGTTGGCTGAAAGGACGGAGTATTTTGGGCCAATCGTGTGCTTGGAGCGTCAAGAACACAGATTTTGGTAAGTCACATGATATTGCGCGTACTTACATATTTCATGTTTGTACATACTGGGGACCGTAGGGAGATAGGATTGGTTAGTTGTTATTTTTTGGCCTTTAACTCACAACAAGGAAGTCGTTAGCATCTTTGCTAAGTAAGTTGGTCGCCTCTGCACGCCGCGGAGTGTTTGGGAGAAGAGGGTTGAGTAATCCCCTCTAGCTCATTATACCCGGCCAGGACGCGTTACAGACGCACTTGGCCCGCCGGAAGTCCCTCGACGGGAGTACTCATTGGTCGGCTTCGCAAGCCCAAGTCACACACGTTTGGAACGTGTAAACAAGTTTTTGGATTGTTACGTGGAGATATCGTTCGTGGAGTTTGTTACGTTCTCGTTGGATCTCCATATTGGAATATTGGTCTGTTATTCTCGCATTGGTTGGGCTCTAGGATCGGTTAAGCGATATGCCCTTTGTAGTATACTTACTCTGAGTATAATTGGTCTGACCGTACCCAGGGTGAAGAGTTCCGCCCAGGGTACACTACCCAGCACGATCTCACATTTAAGACCCACATCAATTCACGGCGACGATCCACCAAGTGTTTAACTAGCCCATTCCATCGGGTACACAAGGTGAGATGGAGACGCAGAAATCGGATCAGGCGTCCTATGCTGATGATCGGTCGTCTGCTAGCAGCGGACGATCAGATCGGATCGTAGGCGAAGGTTCGCGGGGTACCCCTCCCCCGTCAGTTGGAAGGATGGGCACGATGGTGGTCAGGTTCTCGACACTAAGGTTTTCGATTTTGAACTTGACTCCACGACAATGGTGCGCGTGCCCGGATTACTTGGTGATCGTGGATATCACCGAGATGATATCTCCCCAAAAATTGATTACAATGAATTAAATGTGGAATCGTTCTGGAGAGGACATAAGGAACGGCTATCGCCTTATGTTGTCGTTGTCGATAAGGATGGGGATGTCCGATCTGGTCGGGTGGAGGACCAGATCGGGATTAATAAGTTTTTTTCTCCCCATAAGGCTCCCACCGGAGCCGATCGGGACTATAGCAAGTCTTGCTATAGTTCCGGAAAGGATCAGGACTTTTGTACTGATCCTATGCATTTCAATGAATGTTTTGATAAAAAAGTAAAAGATGAAAACGACTTGAAGGCTGATCAGAACGATCCGATCCATTTTCCCAAGGTCCCCAAGCAGAGGCTCAGAATGCCGTCCGATGAAGACGACTTGGAATAAAAGTCGCAGGTCGGGGATGGGGTTATCAAGGAAGAAGACCTGACCAGGATGTATTACATCCACGAGTTAAAGCGATTTATTCGTGAAGACCAGGTCATGCAGATCTTGAACTCCCAGATCCTCGATCGCCTTCTCGGACCCACCACCGAGCCGATCCAAAGCGATCGGCCGTTGATATTGGTGAATAACCTGCTGGCGATGTTTCCTGAGGTCGGCATAAAAGTGCTAAACCTCTCCAACGTGCATAAGCTGTTTGATTTGGACACTTGGAAGCTGGAGATGTCGATGTCGACCTTTCATGATCATTTGGTGCCGTTGGTGGGGGCGGTTCGCCGCCCAACTCCAACCGTGGCATTGAAGGTCGCTGAGGCAACGGCAGCACACGATGATGTGTGTTCCGATGATAAATAGCTGTATCAGTCTCCACCTGACTCTAATATCTCATCGGAGTTGGAGGTCGGTGTTGAGCGGATGACCATGGGGGTGGATCATACCCCCATGGGAGCATAAAAGGACGTGCGGCAGCATGAGGCTGCATGCCGTTCGGGGTACCAGGAGCCCCCACAGGTTTCATTATCTCCAAAGGAGGATGTCAACACGCTACACATGACCCAATCTAACGTCCAAGACATGTTTGAGGCAATGGTGGAGCGTTTCATGGGAGACCGATGCCGATCGCCTCCGCGCCCGCATGCCCAGGACCGATCGGCCCGGCAAAATGTCAATACTTGCCGGGATGTTGATATGGAGTCAGTGGCATCAACGGATAAGGCTACCCGAGGTGGCAGACCAGTTTTCAGAGGAAGGCGCAAGCCGCAGCCAGCCCGACGGCGCCGATCAAGCAAAAACAGCGATTTCGACATGTAGTCGATCGGCGATCCGGATGACCACTATGGGTCAGACGGTGCAGGTGTGGGCAGAACGCGCAGGGCTAACCTAGCCTCTACGACGCCTTTGATTTTGGATCTACTGCGATCCAACGCATTCGCATGGCTGCGACCACTGATCTCAAGGATTTCACTGGCAATGACGCCGACGAGGAGCAAGCCAGATCGTGGTTTGGTCGGGTCAAGTCTGCTTTCTTGCGGGATCAGACACCAAAGAAGGAACGGTGTTTGATCTTCAGAGATCTGCTGAAAGGACCGGCTGCGAACTGGATCCAACAGTTGAGTCGGATGTCCGATCTGACTGGGATCTGCTATGTTCAGAATTTGAGTGGCAGTACTGCAACTCCGGATTCTCTAGCGCCCGCAAATACAATCATATGCAGAAGCGGGGCGACGAGACGCCGATTGAGTACTTGCACCGTTTGAACTTGGCTGCAATTCGCGCCGGGATAGTGATCAAGGAAAGCAACCCGCCGACCGGTGCCGCAATGGAGCACGTGGGTCACTATATCAGTACCCTTGATGACCAAGATCTGGCATATCAGCTCACTCTGCTGCGCCTCAAAGATGTGGGGGAAGTGGAGCAAACGTTGCGGAAGTTGCAACAATCACGCAGCATGAGGGCGAAGGGCGCCGTTGGATCGGGTCGCTACAGATCTAAGACACAGATCGATCCGGTGAAGAGGCCCCTGACCAGATCGGCCCGTGCTGTTAAGGCGATCGCGACTGAAGACAGCACTGGATCGGAAGAATAAAGTAGCGGCCAGTCCAGTCGGGAGTAAGACGAGTACCAATATCGCCACATATTCGTCACGGAACCTGCCCCAAGAACCAGATCGACGCCTAACCAGGCATATCGGAAGGGCAGGAGTGGAAAAAAGTCCGATCCGGACCGACCTCGCAAGAAGTGTTCTCACTGCGGGTCGAGCAAGAACGATGGTGGTGACTGCTGAAAGAAGCTGATATGCAAGAAGTGCGAAAGACGCGTCCACCCCACCGATCACTGCCTCTTCGTGTGCAAGTCATGTGGAGAGATACACGAGGCCGGACAGTGCAAGATCGAAGAGTTCTTCAATCTGATGCGCAAATGGTATGTGCCGGGTAAGCACGCGGTGATGCTTCAACCTTACGTTGAGAAGATGTTAAACTAGAACGCTCCCAGGTTGGAATCTGGATCGAGCCGAGCGATCTACGTTTGGCATCTATGCATATGTCGTCAAGTAGAATAAAACCGACAATACATGTTCTATTCTCAATTGCGTCGATCGGGATCATCCGGTCTACAATCTCACGACCGATGAATATTCCCGATCGAAGGTGGTCATGCATCTGGATCTGCTGCCTGGGGAGTCTCGCGGATACTCGAAGTATCATGCGCCCGACAAATGCTTCAAGCCGGCAAAGGCGGAGTAGATAATTGAGACTTCGGACCCAGAGTCGAACAACATCGATGCCTTCTGGTGGTAAGATAAACAACCAGAAGGCATCGATGTTGTTCGACTCTGGGGCCGAAGTCTCAATTATCGACTCCGCCTTTGCTCGTAAGGTCGGATGTCGTATAGAGGACACCCAGAGACAAGAATGCGTCGGAATCGGTGAAAACTCTTACATGACCGATGAAGGACGCGCGTGAAGATCACGCCATTGGGTTCGTTGGTCTACTTCTTCAGCGCTTGGGTTGGCAAGCTGGCCGGTCAGGATGCCCTGTTAGGCATGGATTTCATGGTGTCGGCAGGCATTCGCCTTGATCTGTCTCATGGAGTGCTTACACTCCCGGATGAGGTCCAGATCAAGTTAGATGGTCGGCGGCCCCTATACGGATCGAACACCGATCTGGTCTGGTGGGACCAAGATGTCACCGTTCCAGTCGGCCAATACGCCGATACCCCGGTCGACAAAGGTTTTCGATCAAGGAAGTTATGGGTGACCAGGGTCTATCGGTGGGTGTCGACCTTTGTGAAGAGCGCCGGCCGATATTATTTTGTTCGAGTCACTAATATCGGTGACAAGACGCTTACACTCGACAACAATACTATTGTTGGCATGTGGGCGGCGGAAGGGAAAGTTCCAAGAAAGATGGGGCTCGTCTCGATCGGATCGAGATGGTATGTTGAGTGTCAGAACTTGGCATACCAAGCGACCACCGATCTGATCAGCGATGATGGATCGGTGGAAGAAGATACCTCACCTATGGTGGAACGATCCAGCTATGTAACCCCAAAGAAGATGTTCGTTCGAAGAAAGACACCGCGGTCGCCGGACACGTTGGACCATCAAGCAGATGAGCCAAGGTTCGTCAACGTGGTGGCGTCACATGAACAGGCGACAGTGGATCCGGAAATAGAAAAAGGGAAACATGGCATTGCTGTGGCGGACCACGATGGCGCGTCTAAGCAGATCGATGTCACTGAAAGGCAGTCCGACGCTCGGGAACAGCAGTGCTCAACCGATCAGGACGGTTTGGGTGACATTGCCCCGGAAGACGACCAAGTTTGTATCCATGAGGGCGGGGATAAATATATTCAGGAGCTGTACAGCCAGATGGAAGTCCTCCTTGAAGTGTCTGCTGATCCTCCCGAAGTCACCTTGGACGATCTGCAAGTGGGTGATCGGGATGTAAACAGTCCCGATCAGATCGATCAGCTAAAGAAGATCATATGGAAAAAGAAACATCTGCTGATCGGTAAAGGCAACACCTTACCCCCTGCTGCTCTCGGAGAGAACTGTGACATCGACGTGGGTGATGCCAAGCCGATCGCCCAGCGATGCCGACGTGTGGCGCCACAGTACCGCGAAAAACTGTCCGATATTATTAAAGGACTGTTGGCTACCAATATCATTAAGCCGTCGACCTCGCCGTGGGCCTCACCGATCGTGATTGTGATCAACAAGAACGGCGTAGACATCAGGTTGTGTATCGATTATCGGTTGGTAAATCGGTTGACCAAGCTTATGGTGTACCCGATGCCTGTGGTCAGCTATCTGCTAGAAGATCTCGAGAAGACCCTATGGTATTGCTCACTTGATATGGCAAGTGGATTTTGGGTGGTTTCGATGACCGATCGGGCTCGCGAGATCTCCGCATTTGGTTCGCCGTTCGGTCTGTTCGAGTGGAACCGTATGCCGTTCGTTTTGAAGAACGCACCCCAGATCTACCATAGGCTGATCGACAACGCATTGTATGGACAATTCAAGATCAGACCGATCCGGATCCCACCGAAAACCATGATGTATTTACAGAGGGTGAACCCGATCGGGAAATGAGACCGTCCGTTCTGGGTAGGCGATCGTATATCGACGACATTCTTATCCCTGCTTCGTCATGGAGCGATCTGTGCGAGAAGGTCGAACGGTTGTTGGAGACATGCGATCGATCGAACCTGTCGATCAGTGATGTGAAGAGTTTTTGGGGAATGTCCAAGGTCGCCTTTTTGGGTCATGGTGTCGATCAGTGGGATGGAAGCCAATCCCAAGGATGTGGAGTCACTGAGCAACCTCCCGTTTCCCAGATCACTGAAGGCAATGCAGTCCTTCTTAGGGAGCTTAAATTACTACAGCCGCTTCATTGAAGACTTCGCGATTTACGCGGCCGTTCTGTACGAGCTCGGGAAGTCGACTACCATATGTTGCGCGAAGGAGATCGGGAAACTTTACGGGAGGGCTGCGACTCTGATATGCCCGCAGATTTTCCGCAGATGCAGGCAGAGGACCACATGAAGCGTGAAAAAAAAGTTGCTTTCGGTATGCTGAAGTCCAAGATGGCGACGGCACCGATTCTCAGACACCTCGATCCGGAAAAAAATGCCGATCGTCATTGTGTACGCTAGTAAGTGGGCCATTTCTGCCACTCTAGTGCAAGAACATGATGGTGTGTACCATCCGGTCACTTTTACGAGCCGAAAGTTGAAGCCGAACGAAGTTAACTATGGGATCGTCGAAAAGGAAGTTATGGCTTTACTACGGATTTTGGATGTGTGCTACAACCTACTGGTCGGACGATCTGTAAAGGTTCTTTCGAGAAAGTCGACATTGGCATGGCTGTTATCAGCCAATGGGATGGACGGTCGGCTCGGCAGATCGTCAGCGATCCTGTCGCAGTGGTCCCTCGAGGTCGTCATGTGCACCAAGGGAGAGGAGGAGATATTGGGAACATTGGCTGCCAGTATCACCCCTCGGTCTGAAGTGGATGAAGCTCTGATGGCGATTGCCCCAAGGAAGCAATCTCGACAGTCAATCTCGCTGCCGCCACCGATCGTCGATCGGGATGAGGAACTCCTGGTCTTGAGTTTCGACGGATCGGCTAGCGTGAAGAACAAGGTCGGCTCCTTAGTGCCATACTGTGGAAGTTACCACAATGGTCTATAGTAGCAGCCGCCGCCGATTTCACGCCTGATATAACGGTCAACGAGGCGGAATATCGGGGACTCCTTCTATGTCTTGATCTGCTGTCATCACAAAAGAAAGGGCGGATCATCATATGTGGTGACTCCAACCTAGTGATAAGGCAGATCATCGGGGAGATCGACTGTAAGGCACCACGGCTGAAGTTGCTGAATGATCGGGTGATGCAGGGACTGAAAGAATATCCCAACCACGAGCTATTGCACGTGAAACGGGATTGGAACAGAAGCGCCGATCACCTCGCGACCCAAGACATGCGGGACCAGATCGGGGCGACGATCACCGAGGAGGCAGTTCTACATGAACTTATGAACATAGACAGGATCCCAGAGCTGATCAAGCCCAAGGACAGCCTGATCAGGTGCATGTGATGGCGACAACTAGATCGCGAACTCGGAAGTCTCGCCGATCGTTCCCAAAGGAAAGGCTGAGTGAGTACGTTGTACAACAGCTAAGGGCGGAAAAGATCCTCAATGCTCAGGACGAAGAAGAGTGGATCGTCAACTTGAAGGCCTATCTGCGCGGTGAACTGTCCAAGTTAACAAATGATCAGGCGAAAGAGTGTACCAAGATCGCGGACAGTTACGATGTGGACGACAATGGATTGCTGTATTACTGCCGTGACATTGATCAAGACAGTGCCGATCGAGATCGACTAGCGAAACTGGTGATACCTGAGTTGCTACAGACGGATGTCCTTCATCACTACCGTGTGAGTTTAGAAGGGGGACATCAAGGCATAGGCAGGACATACCACAAGATCAGGGCCCACTTTCACTGGAGAGGACTTCTTCGGAGCGTGCATAAATATGTGGGCTGTTGCACAGATTGCGAGACCGGAAAGGGCAGACAGATAATCACGGTCCGATCGCCCGGAAATATCGAGGCTACCTACCCTTTCCAGGTGATAGCAATGGATCACATACCGTCGCTGCCCAGATCGATACGCGGTAACACTGAACTGCTGGATCGGCCTATTCACTGGTCTGGTGATCGCAAAGGCTAGTGCATCCCGATCTGCGGAGCAGATCGCCCAGAGTTATGAGGAATGCGTGTTCAGAATGTTCGGCGCCAGCGAAGTTATCGGACACGATCGGGAACCCGGTTTTATGGCTGAGGTGTTCCGATCGTTCAATAACATGCTAGGCCAGAAGCAGAGCGCGACGATGGCATATCGTCCGCAAGCGAACGGATCGGCTGAACGCATGGTGCAGACAATAACAAGGGCGATTAAGATGTATGTGGACGATCCAGACCAACGTGACTGGGATGATTATGCACAGAGACTGGTATTCGCACTCAACTCTTTAACCGATAGGGTCCGAGGAAAAACACCTTTCTATCTGGCGTATGGATGGGACCCTCTATCGACACTTCAAGCGTCGATACCGATCTGCTGCACTCGGACCCGCGATCGCGATGCCCGTCGTTGGCGCATGTAGGTCCAGAAGCATTATCATCATGCGAAAGAAGTCGTCAATGAAAAGTTGCGTCAGTCCACGCAAGATCGAGCAGATCGGAATAACGATCAGGTCCGCCTTCATGGTATTGAACCAGGGTCGAGGGTATGGTTATACCTCGATCGGGTCAAGTAAGGCTGTGCAAAGAGGTTGGATCATATGTGGCACGGTCCTTTCCGTGTAACAGAGCTTATCGGTGAGCATGCTGCCCGTCTGATCACGATCAGCACGGATTACAAAGTTTTTCCGATCGTGCACGTGTCCAAACTGAAGCTGGTCAGAGAGTTCCCCGATCGGCCTAAAATGCCCTGTCTGGTGGACGAAGTGGAGAGATTCAATTTTGATGAAGCTCTGCTACCGGAAGACAGTTGGGAAAGGCCATTGGAAGAGGACGAATTCGAGGTGGAAAAGGTGCTAGATGTCCGATCGGTCAAGAAGACAAGTTTCGGTCGCACCCACCGAGAATATCTGGTCCGTTGGAAGGATCATGACGAAACAACTTGGATCGACGAACTCAATCTGAATTGTGGAGAACTGCTACGATAGCTCGAGCCAGAACGAGTCAGTCAGAATCGCTTCGCAGTGATGCAGACTCATGAAGATGAAGATCAAGACACACAGTAGCACCGATCATAATATATCGATCGGTGTGAATATGTGTAAGGTATGAATTATTGTGAATTAGTGTGATGAACTGTAATGAACTGGAGTAGTGGAATGACGAACGTGGTGATGATTCTCGCTATGTGGATGGAAACTGTGTGTGATAACGTGTTGGTGCAAGTTTGGAGAAAGTGATGAAATTTGGTCAAGTGATTGGGTGATCAGGAATTTGGAAAGAATGATGACATGTATTATGGATTATCTGGTCAGCTAACTGCCTCATCAAGAATCGAAATCACCCCACAGACGGCCGATAGTCAACGCCGGATGGTCTTCGATCTGGTTCTGGTGCTGATTGAGCCAGGGCTCTTTCCGATCGATCTGGATCAAAGCGTCCTTCAGGTCTGCGATCGGCTCGTCACATTGAAGACCGGGATACCAGATGCCGTCCTCAGTCAACGCCCCGGGGCTCTCAACGCGACTCTTGGCCATATGAAGAACACCGGATACAGGAAGATGTCGATGTCGCACTTGCGGGCCAGCATCCCTTCCAGAATAAACTGGCATAGGGCGAGCCAAGCCTCGCCTGCCCGACTCCGGCGCTTCTGAAACAGGATCAGGTCTTGATAGCGTAACTTCCGACCCGCGGGAAGGAGGAGATAATGGGTAGACTCCCAGATCGCCTGGCAGTGGTCTGTATTAAAAGCACGAAGTCGACCCAGAAGCGAATCTATCCAAGGAGTCGACGCGAATATGGAGTCCAACTTGGCGCTAAGCAGCACTTACCATGGTCGATATGCATACAGACGGGCGATTTTCGGTCCTGTGACTAGATCCGCCGGCACGCAGACAGTTCAGGGGTTTTCAGAGCTGGAGGAAAAAGCCAGAAATCTGGTCGGGACATCTACCGTGCTAGATCTTGCTTGGTCAGGGCTGATCGTTGCAAGCTACCGATCTTCCCCGGTGACCATGGCAAAGTGGCATCTGAAGTCAGCTATGGAAGAGGTCGATCTCCGATCGCCACTCCTTTCAATCGGGCGTGATGGCGTAGCCCAGATGTTCCGGGCTGGAACGAAGGCACCGATCCGGTTGACCCAAGCGTCCGTGCAACACCATCACCCTGGGAGCTGATCACCTTATCATCCCCCGATGCAGGCTTCGCTGGAACAGGACCTCGGCGTTGATCGGATCGGGACTTGGACAAAGCAGTGAACAAGAACTCAGAATCTCCCGATTCGTCCCCCGAGTCCTCTCCGGAGGGGATCTCCATATGCTTGGTGTGAGCAGCGCGGGGTCGTAAGGGCGCATGCGATTTGACGGTGATGGACGTGTCACCTGCGTCCGATCTTGGGATTGGAAGATGCGCCAGCGTCTTGGCTTTCTTTTGAGGCACCGCTCGCTTCTCCTCGAGTTCGGAGTCGCACGCTACGCGCCTCGCGCCCTTGAGCCCTTATACGCGTCCTTACCCTTCTTGGAAACTTTTGGGATCCAATGAATGGTGTCGCTTCCGATCTTGGTGCAGATCGATCAGAGCGGCCGATGCAGATAGGTCAACGCTAGAGCCTGCATACGGACGCCGGTACAACAAGTCGGTCAACTGTTGGTAGCACCGATCTACGGCTGCCCAACGACGGTTTGAATACTGGGTCTAGGCGTCCGATCGGCTCTGGAAGGACTTGACCTTCCCGATCTGGTCCCTGACCATGACCTGCAACTCGCCGATCTGCCTCTCAGGTCACCATGTTGGGTGCGGAGCAAAGTCCGATCAGACTGATCCTCCAACCTCTGACGGTTGACCAGCGCGAGCTGTTCCCGGAGGTGTGACCTGTAGGCCTCCAAAGGAGACAGATTATGCCGTGCGCCGATCAGACCGTCCAAGATCGGTCGGAGATGATCGCAGTGGTCATGAAACTGCCGATCAGCCGCGAGTAAAGCGTCAAACGCTTTGGCGATGTCGGTGGCATACGATCTGCACGCGAAGGAAGGTTAGAGCAGATTCAAGTCGAAAAACAGACCGATCATCTTACCTCTCGTTGTTTGTTGGGCTATCTGGGCCCGGAGATGCGCGTTTTCGGCGATCACCTCCTGCAACTTCGTGGACATGGGGATCAAGGTATCCACTTCCTTACGCAGTGGCAAGAATGACGTATTCTTAACGTCCGACTGCGACTAAAGCTCCCGGACTGTCTTCCGAAGCTGATCGACCCCGATCTGATGCCCATCCGGTGTGTCGGAATCTGTAGTGTTGCGAGGGCTGTGAGATCGGGCTGATCTGGGAGGCGAATTGACATGGGGCGATTGGGGACACAGGGCATATGCAACAACGAACGTCAAGAGAGGTTACAAGATGATCATGTGCACAAGAACAAATACCTGGCGAAGATCTGTCCATCGGTGAAGTCCGCTACTGCGAAGATCTGGGATGTGGTGAGATCGGGTCGCTACCGTTGCGCGGCTACGACCAGACTCAGGGGCGGCTGTGGTGAAGTGCAAGTGAAAATTGTTGACCAGTTTGTACCAGTGTACCTGTTTTCAAGGCAGATCGATCTGGTTGGCTGAAAGGACGGAGTATTTTGGGCCAATCGTGTGCTTGGAGCGTCAAGAACACAGAATTTGGTAAGTCACATGATATTGCGCGTACTTACATATTTCATGTTTGTACATACTGGGGACCGTAGGGAGATAGGATTGGTTAGTTGTTATTTTTTGGCCTTTAACTCACAACAAGGAAGTCGTTAGCATCTTTGCTAAGTAAGTTGGTCGCCTCTGCACGCCGCGGAGTGTTTGGGAGCAGAGGGTTGAGTAATCCCCTCTAGCTCATTATACCCGGCCGGGACGCGTTACAGACGCACTTGGCCCGCCGGAAGTCCCTCGACGGGAGTACTCATTGGTCGGCTTCGCAAGCCCAAGTCACACACGTTTGGAACGTGTAAACAAGTTTTTGGATTGTTACGTGGAGATATCGTTCGTGGAGTTTGTTACGTTCTCGTTGGATCTCCATATTGGAATATTGGTCTGTTATTCTCGCATTGGTTGGGATCTAGGATCGGTTAAGCGATATGCCCTTTGGAGTATACTTACTCTGAGTATAATTGGTCTGCCCGTACCCAGGGTGAAGAGTTCCGCCCAGGGTACACTACCCAGCACGGTCTCACATTTAAGACCCACATCAATTCACGGCGACGATCCACCAAGTGTGTAACCAGCCCATTCCATCGGGTACACAAGGTGAGATGGAGACGCAGAAATCGGATCAGGCGTCCTATGCTGATGATCGGTCGTCTGCTAGCAGCGGACGATCAGATCTGATCGTAGGTGAAGGTTCGCGGGGTACCCCTCCCCCGTCAGTTGGAAGGCTGGGAACGATGGTGGTCAGGTTCTCGACACTACGGTTTTCGATTTTGAACTTGACTCCACCACAGGTACAGCGATCCATGGTCCACACCGACCTACAACTCGGACGAGCACTTGGAGGAAGGTGGCGACCCATATAGCGAGCTATTGTCGGAGAATGACTTTTTGACAAGTGATCGCACGAGGTTTGGGGCTTCCAACGCGATTGTGGGAGTTGGGCGGCGCACCGCCCCCACCAATGGCGTCAGATGGTCGAGTAGCATTGACATAGTTTGTTTCAACTTCCACGTATCAATTTCGAACAGCTTGCCAACACCATTGACATCCTTGACCTTTATCCCAACCTTGGATATGATCGCCAAAAGATTCTTAACCAGCTGCAGCGGCCGATCGGAGTCGATCGTTTCGGTAGTAGGCCCATGTAGACTATCCGGAATTAGGGGCTTGACAATTCGGATGACCTCGTTTTCGCGAACGAATTTCTTCAGCTCGTACATGTAGTACATCTTGGTCACCTCTCTGTCATCCACAGTCCCATCATCGATCTACGACTTTTCCTCCAAGTCGTCGTCGTCCGAAAGCATTGCGAGCCTCTGCTTGGTTTTCTTAATTAGTAATTCGGGCGGATCGGGGTCATCCGCCCCCATAGTGTTCTTCACATGCAATTTTTGGTCGAAATACATGGGATCAGGACCCTGTTCCTTATCCCTTCTGGGACTATAGCAAGTCTTGCTATAGTCCCGATCGGCTCCGATCGGAGCCTTGTGGGGAGGAATAAACTTGTTAATATCGATCTAGTCCTTTACCTGGCCAGATCGATCATCGCCATCATTTTCCACGACCACAACACGAGGCGATAAACGTTCCTCGTGCCGATCGGCTCCTCCAGGAGCGGTATGGGGAGTCCTAAATTCATGAATTTCGATCTGATCCTCCCCTTGATCAGATCGAACATCACCATCATTTCCAACCAATAGCGCGCAAGGCGATAGGCGTTCCTTGCGTCCTCTCTAGAAAGTATCCATATCAAACTTGTAAAATCCAAACTTTGCGCAATATCGCGGTGATATCCACGGTCACCAAATGATCCAGGCCCGCTCACCATTGTGGTGGAGTCCAGTTCAAAATTGAGCACCGAAGTGTCCGGAACTTGACCACCATCGTGCCCAGCCGACCAACTTACGGAGGGGGTACCCCACGAACCTTCGCCTGGGTGGCAATCGGGTTACCGATCGGCATTACAGGACGCCGAGTCTATTAGTCTCGTGTCTCACCTTGTGACCCATTGGTATGGGTGGCTACACACTCGGTGGACCGTTGCTTGGTAGAGACTTTAGTGAGTGTCGATATGGGGGTACCACTTCTGGGATACTGATATAGAATTCCAACGAAAAGATGACCCAATATAGCCGATCGGTAAACGAAGCGGAAATATTCACTCCGAATGCAATTAAATCTGGCACTTGACCACCCGTGGCAGTGAGTAAGCCAGCCAATAGTAATAAAGAAAATCCTGGCACTTGATTGCAAAAGCAATGAGTAATCCAGCCGATGATAGTTTCTGGCACTTGATAGCAGATCGCGATGAGTAATCCAGCCAATTCCTGGGACTTGATCGCAGATCGCGATGAGTAACCCAGCCAAAATAACACGTCTCCTTAACGTGGTCGAACTTGAGGGGGTGAGTGAACGTAGTGAGCGCCTCCCGTCGTGGGACTTCCGGTGGAGTTCTGTCCTTGCCGGGCTTAATGAGCGAGAGGGGACCCTGTTAGCCCTCTTCTCCCAACGACTCCGATCGGAGCGGCGACTTTGGCAACCCAATGTAATACAAACACTGTATTTTATATCCAATTAAAAACAAATATGTAAACTATATGTAAACCATTTGTCTTACCTCACATCTGCGTACAAAACACTCCCAGCACATGATTCGCCCAAAAAAACCATCCTTTTAGCCAACCCTATCGATCTGCCTTGATAACTGGTAGACTGGTACAAACTGTTCAATAATAGTTCACTTGCACTTCACCACACCAGTTTGGTTTAGGTTCCAGAATGGCGAAGTCTTTGACGTCGTGAAAGAGCCTAATCCTGTAAAACTTTAAGCTGCTTGCTGATTTAATGTTCGAGCCTAACTGTTTTGTCTCCTGGTTAGGTAAACATCGCATTCACAACTGCGTTTTTGAAGAGCCACATCGATTTGGCATACTACGGATCTCCTCCTGGATTTCAGCTCTTGCATTCATTACGTTTTGATGAATCTGTTAAAAGTGGTGAGTCGACAATTGTTGATGTGTTCGCTGTAGCTTAAGAATTTTGTCTTCTTTATCCCAAACACTTCGCGACATTTTGCCGTGTTCCTGCGACGTTCAAAAAGCATCATTTTTGACACGCAAGAATCCAACTATCTTGGAGTACCAGCGCGCGCACATCCAACTCAATCATCGCGCCGATGTGGTCGCTGTGCACTGGAGCCCTCCGTTTGAGGGCCCACTTCGAGTACCGTTCGATGATGTTATAACATATTCTTGAAGGTTGTTTCCGTCCATCGTAGCACAGTAGTATAGGAAACTTGGTGTCGTAGATGTCCAATAATAACAGCAATATTACCAAATCGTCTCAAGTCAATATCTCAGCAACCAATTATAGCTAGGTTGCGAGAGTGACACCCGTAGAGAGATTGTAATGTGTCCTACAAAGTAGATTTAACCAGGTACTTGTTCAATGGAATGTGTATTGAGAAGTGATTAGCTAGTCTAAGATGAATATGCATAAGGAGTTGAAGGTATACTATACCTCCAACAGCTGTTGTGTTACCTACATTACTTATCAGTGCAAAAATAGGCAGTACTCAGAATCGAGTATGGATACCGTATTTTTAGCAGCTAAAAAGTAAGAAATACAGATTGCTAACTAAAACAAATAGTCCTACCTAATTTCAGTAATTAAAGTATACGGACTATTTTTAACACATATTATGACGCCTATCGCTTATTTCACGAACTGGTCGAAGGAGGCAAGCATCTGTACGAGTTTAGACTAAAACAAGGGGACAGGATGTTTTTTAATCAATAGTCACCACGTTGATAAAACTGAGGCTTTTTTCGCTTCTTTGTTTTTATTTAACTGTTCCATTTCACATTGGTTGCAAGAATTTTCACTTTGGATGCAACAGTTGCTAAATATTTTTAATTAGCTACCTATTTCACTTTGGATGCAAAACTTTTCATTTTGGACGGTCAAAGGTGTAGAATTAGGGTTAGAGACTCCTGACACGTCAGCTCCGCCTGATCCAAGATCTTCAGAACATCCGAGGCCAGATCACCTTCGCCCGAAAGCGCCCAAGTGATTACTAGCTCAGCCGCTGTGATCTGGCTGGTTAAGTCGTCCCGTTCATTTGGAGCATTTCCTACTCTTGATTCGCATCATCTATCGTAATCAAGCAGAATTGAGTAAAAGACGCACAAGCTCGATGACGTCTGATTTCATCTTCTTGCCCGTTGAAACTACGGTATATCTACATTTACTTTGAAACAAATAGTTTGTTTGCTGTCAACGACTGCGTAAGCAATCTCAACAATTGACTGCTCTCATATTGCGATATTTTTCAACCTCATTCAACATAGTGCTTCGTCATAGACGACATTGCGAATTATTCGTAGTTCTGCGGACTCAGCTTCAAAAAGGAAGGAGTTGTTCTCAAGTGCTGTCGACCGTGAAAACGCGACGTACAACTGGCCATAACATCTGAGAGACACGTTTTGTTCCGCCTCTTCCATGGATAGCATACGCGTTGCTATTGAAACCCTCCCACCCCAGCGCTTAACCCGAATCCCCTGAGCGGTATCGCAGGAGCCCACTCCTGTCGACCTTCAGGGAAAAGAAGCACTAAGTGAAGCGGGATATATGCAGAGTGCAATGCTGAAATGCTCTGGAGGCGTCCGTCGCGACACTTCAGAATAATGTCGCGATCGGAGATTCTGCCGTCGTAACCATCTCCCACCATGATGGCGCCGACTTGCTGGCAGTCGGTGTGTTGTACCTCCTTCAGTCGTTCGATTGCAGGCAAAGAATACGGAGTTTCAGATCCACCACCTGATCCACCTCCATCCGCTGCCGCACCTGCTCGTACAACTGCACGTACAGGATGTTCTATTCGAGCATGGCTTGAAATTCCCCCATGATGCGCCGATCCAGATGCGGAAAGACATTCATGTGAGTTAACCCGTTGAACCAACGAAACGAATTGGGAGGATAATCCCACCACTATAACACTCCAACGGTCAACGAAGCCGCGCGCATGTTTTTCTCGCAATAATATCAAACGTAAGGATACAGTCAACTCCCTCTATTGCAGCAACAACCGTATACAAACTTTTTGGCTGCTATAGCGGATGGCTGTTAATCGTGTATAACATCTTCAGCCTGTTCCCGGCTGTATTGGCTGCTATAGAGAAAATCTCTGCCATTTACAAAGATCTGGGATGTTACGAAAGTGGCCTCATATCTGAATTCTACCTAATTGGCACGTCCTTTGCCTTTATTTCCCTTCACAAAGTAGCTGTCCAAAGACTTCTGCTTTGACGCGGCAGTCTTGATCGAAAGGACAAAGCGTTTGAAGCGGCGGAGGAGCTTATCCAACTCCTCTGCCTGGTCAAACTGAGATCCTTTCTCCACCATGCCAGCCAGCAGAAACTCGGCAGCTTCATGCAGCTGTCCCCAAGGCAGGGACACCGGCGGCTTCTCGTCACCACTTCCCTCGTCATCGTCCTCCACCACAGCGGGATCAGATGACACCTCGGCCAGGATTTCTTCGTCGGATAGATGCTCGATGATGGGCAGAGTACCGTCGACTTGGAGGTAGGCCTGGGCATCCATGGTGGAGGAGGTGCTGTGCTGTGGAATCCTTGCCAGAAGCGCCGAAATCCTGCTGACTGGGTCGACGTCATCCGCATTGACTAGAGAAACGACGTCCATGCGACCGCGAGTGGGAAGAATACCTGTCTTCTCCCAGCAATGGCGAATTGTTGAAGCTTGAAAATCGTCCCATGACTAGACGAGCATGTCGATTGCTTGGCGAATCGTGAACTTGGCCTTGGGATCAAAGGGATGGTCGCCGGTGGCTTCAAACTTGTCAAGAAGGTACTTGATGTAGCGAGTGTTTTACTTGACCTTGAAGTTGTCGATAATCCCTGCGTCGGCTGGTTGCAGATGCGAAGTGGTGTTCGGAGGGAGGAAAATGAACCTGAGGATTTAGGGATTGTCAGCATCTCCGAGTCAGTTGCAACAAGGAAAAAAGACACTTACCGTTATGTTGGTCAAAAGACCTTTGTAATCGTCAACCGAATGAGGACAGGCATTGTCCAGCAGAAGAAGGATTTGGCGGCTCTGACGCTGAAACTGACGGTTCAAGTCGAGAATCCAGGGTTTGAAAACGTCAGCCTTCATCCATGCTTTCTTGTTGGAAAATTACTTGATGTGCGGTAGCTTTGTCATGTCGATATTAAGGTAGCAACGAGGTTTGGCAGAAGTTCCAATGACAAGCGGTTTCAGCTTCTCGGAGCCTAAAAAGAGTTTGTCTTAGCACACGTCAAAAATTCTCAAAAAGAAAGCACTTGCCTGTTGCGTTACACCCGAGAAGCACGGTGATCCGGGCCTTGTACTTTATGTAGCCCTTCTCTGAGCTCTGGGCCAGTGTCTTGTTCGGAGCCATTCGGAAGAACAAGCCAGTCTCATCACAGTTGAACACGTCGCTGAGGGCGAAGTTATCAATGACGTTTTGGAGCTCGAGTCGGAAGGGAGGAAGGTCTTGCAGAGAGGCACTCTCAGCCTCGCCATGGAGACGGTACGATTTGATGTTGTGGCGCTCCTTGAAACGATGGAGCCAACCGTCTGAGGCTGTGAAATCGTTCTTCTTTGCATCGGGGTTGTTGACGCCAAGAAAAGCAGCAAATTGAAGGGACTTGGCTTGAACGAATGCGTCGGTGAGTACAACATTGTTGGACCTCATCTGTACAAACCAGATTTTGACAGCTTTGTCAACCTGGAAAAGCCAGCCGTAAGCACTCCAGAAAGTTCTTAAGTGCCAAACATCAAAATCTTACCTCATCGTGGAGGGGGCCACGGAACCGCTTGATGCGCTCCATGTAGCCACCCTGTGCGCCTCCACTGTCTTGGAATTTTGGAGTACGGAGGTCTTTTGGCGATTCAGGATATCTGTGACTGTCTTGCGCTTCATCCCAAATTTTTCTGCGATATCCTTGTGGGAAAGTGCCGGATTCTTTGAATGCAAGTCGAGAATGGCCAGATAGATGACCTGTCTCTTCTTGTCTTTGTTGTTGTCTTCCATTTTGTGTGTGGTGAGCGGAAGGGTGGAAAATGTGCGTGGAAGAATTTGGGGGAAATTTTTTGGGGGGGTGCTCTCCTTTTAACTTCTCTCTGGACCGAAGAATTTGCCTATTAATTAATTGATTTTTCCGGAATTTTCAGCAGGAAATGCCCCTGATTAGTAAGCGCCCCCTGAATATTGTCTAGATTCTTCTACGCATTTTCAATCACCCTTTTCAAGCATTTTTAGGGGGGAAAATCCGGGTGGCTGTTATAGAGGGAGCAGAAATGTATGTATCGTATACTGGCCCATGGCTGTTGCTGTTATAGCCGAAAAGCTGCTATAGAGGGCGGAGTTTGGCTGTTGGAGATCCGTATGGTCGTTTTCAGGGCTGCTATACGGGAATGCTGTTATCCCGGAGGCCGTTATAGAGGGAGTTGATTGTACAGGTTCTTGGGGATAGGCATGTTGTCGTCACCGTTCCCTTCGTATACTCGAGCGTCTCTTGAAGCATCTTCTGCATTTCTTCCATGATGTCAGATTAATCTGGTCTGCAAGCGCAAGGTATCCATCGACTTGTATTTGCGGGTTATGCATATAGATCTGTGCAAATTTGGGCGCATTGTCATAGCCCAGTAGGAGGCTACCGTTGAAATGGTCAAGCTCCCCATACAAGCGGTAATTGTAAATAATGATTGTGCCATATTCCTGCACCAACGGATGTCAAAGCAAAGGCATTGTTGTATGTTCACGAAAGTTTCTTCCCGCCAAGTATGGTCTTCAAGCAGACGATGCAACACTGGTTATACAACAGCAGCAAGTTGATAAATGGGAGCGCGCACAGCGAAGATCTTGTTACGCGTTACTCAGTCCAGGGCACCGCATCGCACCGCATCCGGCTTCCATTTGACCCAGTTTTAGACGAAGCCGTAGCTCAATCCCGTCGAATACACGCCGCACTTGTGGTACATCCTGTTCAACCGGCCTTCATTTGGCGGGTGCACTTGTGAGGACTAAAACAATGCAAACAGCAACACTTCAAAGGTTGCTGTTTGCATTGTTTATTGCGTAAGCTGTATCTATTTTCTCCGTGCGCATTCGCCGCTTCTTTCTGTGCACCTGTTCGAGCTGAACGTCGCTCCTGTCTGTGACGGTTCCACCCCATTCAAGGACACTTGAACTCAACAACCACGGCGGCTGTTCAAGGACTGAGCAGTATAAAATTGTGTTTGAAATAGTATATATGCTGAAAACAGTAGCTAGTCTTTCCAGGAGCGTCACACTGACAGACAGACGGAAACCTTCAAGTTTAGGTACCTGTAGTACCGACGGGGTAAGGGCTGGTCACGTGATCGGGAGACGGACGGAAAACTTTAATATAGGTAGAAGATATAAAATCGCTATTTCTAGCCAATGATAAAGTCGAATAATTTTTTACTTAACTGTAGAAGCGCTACTTGTAACCAATTATAAAATCGAATTCATTTAGGTCCGACTTATAGTACAGTTTGACTTCGATTAAGTACGGGATCGCGTACTTAATCGAATTCTATACATAGATCGAGATATTCGCTTAGGTACGGGAGCGCGCGCATCGATGGATGACGACATGAATTCTGTTATTATAAATACTAGGGGATGGTACTTGTCGTTCCGACGAACTGTTTCATTGAAATTTCATTGAAACTACTGTATATCTACGTTTACTTTGAAACAAAAAAAGATTATTTTTGCTGTGAACGACAGCAAAAAATAATCTTTTTTTCTGCGTGTGCAATCTCGGACATTGAATGATCCCATCATTGCGAGATTTTCAACCTCATCAACGTAGTGCTTCGTCATAAACGACGTTACGCATTAGTCTTCGTTCTACAGACTCGCGATCGGATATACTGCCTTCATAACCATCTTCCGCCATGATCGCGCCGACCTCGATGACTGTCGGGTTGTTGTACCTCCTTGATCGTGTGATTACAGAAAAAGCAGACTGAGTTCCCGATCCACCACCTGATCCCCCTCCATTCTCTGCCGCATCTGATTGTACACATGTACGTACGGGTTGTGCTGTTCGAGCATGGCTTGAAATTCCCCCATGATGCGCCCAGGGGTTGATATCCGTCGTTCCGACGAATTGTTTCATAAAAACTACAGTATATTAACATTCACTCTGAAACAAAGAGGCAATAGATCTTTTACTGTCAACAACTGTGTGGTGAAGTGAAAGTGATTTTTTACCAGTATGTACCGGTATACCGTTGATCAGTTGGAGCGATCGTATTGGTTGAAAGGGGAGAGTATTTTGGTCCAATCGTGTGTCAGGAGTGTTAAGTACGCAGTTTTAGGTGAGTCACACGATGTTTCATGTAGTTTACATATTAGATTTAATTGGATATTAAATATAGTGTTCGTTTTTCTTTGGTTTACGCAAAAGTCGCCCCCTCCTACCACGGAGTCTTTGGGAGAAGATGGCTAACAAGGTCCCCTCTAGCTCAACTTTCCCGGCAAGACGCGTAAAAGACGCATTAGGTCTTCCAGAAGTCCCACGACGGGAAGCGTTTCTTTAAACGACAATCACCCTCGAGTCGCACCCGTTTGGAACGGGTTTTATCGCTGTATTGGTTGTGTCTACGCATTGCATCACGCGGTCCGCCCAAAATTATTGGTTGGGTCTACGTATCGAATCACGCGGCCCGCCCCAAATTATCGGCTGGGTCCACTTACTGCTACGCGCGGTCTGCCCCAAGTTATTATCGTATTTGTAGTGGCAATTCCCGCTCCATTTACACCCCGGATTTATTTGATTATCTTTCGTTGGACATTGACGTGTCGGTGGTGACTTTCTGCCCCTGACACAAGTTGACCCAGAAGTGGTACATTCCATATAGGTACCCACCGAAATTCATATTGCGCGACGGTCCACCGAGTGTGTAGCCTCCCAACTAATGGGTACACAAGGTGAGACGCAAGACAAATCGGACCAGGCGTCCTGCAGTGCTGTTCGGTCGCCCGATCGGCACACAGGCGAAGGTTCCCGGGGTACCCCCCCCGTAAGTTGGTCGTCTGGGCGCGATGGTGGTCAAGTTCCGGACACTTCGGTGTTCGATTTCGAACTGTACTCCACCACAAATTGATCTGGAAGCTTCTGCTATAATTTTACGGCAATTGATTATGGTGGCTGCGGACGGTATTCTCAGAGGTAATTAAGGATATGTTCGATCATGCATTAGGTTTTACGAGATTGTAGTACAGTAGGTGCGGCAGTAGTACCTGGTTTTTTGGATTTAGCTGCTTGAGGTAGTTAGGTACTCTGTTCTTAATGCATAATCAGACAGTTTTATTTCCCTGTCTTTTGGCAATATTTCCCAGTCAGAATATCGGATTGGTCGATATTAAGAAGATCCGACTTCTTCATTTTGAGGACTCTTGGTATATCAGGTGCCTGAAAAGTAACCAGATGACGACAATGGGCACAGATGGGATGGATATTGACCCACTGCGACGCCCACGTCAGCTAATTAGCACCTGATTACCCACAAAAAGTGTTGAGCAACCTTATGTTTTACCACGGTGAGTAATAAGCGTGAGTCTCGGGTAGCGAAATCCTAGCAAGAGATAACTACTTCAACGTAATATCCAATAGAACGAAAATTCCACAACGTAATGCGTGAATGTAATCTCCACAGTTCCAAATGTAATCGTAAGTCCCACTAATCAATTCACTTCCATTTGGTATTCGCAGCGAAACGTGATGGGCCACAGAAACAATCGCGAGAAGTAAATAGTCACCAATGAAGAAAATGCACGTGAATATATTTGAGTTAAGCTAATTATAGTCTGTCACAAAATATAAAATTGAGTATACCTATTTCTGGGACTTGTGCTATGATCTGTAATGCCATCGTACTTCAACATAACGCTGCATTTTAATAAAATGCTCAACTCGAGCCAGATCATCTTTACCTTTCGATTTCACGATGTTGATTCAGTTTAAGCGACAAGTCATCCTGGACGACATAGAGCCTATTCGAGGTAAACAGACAGCACAGTGTAGCCAAAGTACTTTCGAGATCTTCCAAATCAGTTTTTCACTTAAAAGCACCCGTAGCAGTCCAATAATAATCTAGTAAAAATCATTTAATTCGATTCCTTCACGAGAAACCTGTCCCTGGCATGTGCGTCCCTACCGGGTGTCGGCTTTAATGGGGACCTTAAAGGTCCGAACTACTACATCAACGACGCTACGAAAACCCGGGAATATTCCTTGGCCTGTTTTCCACTAAGTTCCGTGAACCGAATACCACTCCATGATCTTCATCTCGTGAATGTTTCGTTTGTATCGTCAATATTTGCTTGATACAAGATTAACGGCCATGCAGCGTATCGATCTGATCAAGGCGCGCGATTCGGTTAGTTGCAACATTTTTGCCGATCGTACCATTGCATGTCACGTCTTCCTTGTGGTACAGTCCATCGCACAGGTTTATCTGCTAACTTAAATTGTCTATGGGGCAGAGACGTTTCATTATGAAACGCACTTTGCAAGTAACCATCCCTGAGCCGGGTACATGCTTGAAAAAAGCGTGACAAAAAACTCATCTTGGTCTGCGAGGCTTCTATGTGGATCTCGAGAAAAATCCACTAAAACATCAGCACGGTTTCCAAGTTGAAATGAGTCTTTACTTTGTAGCATTGCTTGAAGTGTAAGCAGGTGTTTCTCCGTATTACGCGTCATCTTGAACGGAATCCGATCGTCCATTCGTAACGGCGCACCATTGCGTGTCTGTAACCGTAAAAATACTCCGGCCGCTAAGCATGAGACGTGGAATTCGACACTATACTGCAAAGAACCACCGAGGCCAATTGCTTTCATTATTCCGTTGTTACGCCGAGCGTGGCCAAGTTCCAGCAACAACTCGCTCACTTGTCGTAACTTTTTCTTTTTCAGCATTGAAGGCAACACCTCGGCAAGTGACTTGCACACAAAATTTGTGACCTCTGCAGCCATGAACAACAGCTTCATTTGCGCGAACTCACTGTTCTCCACTCGAGCTCGCTTTATCCATCCAATCAACTTAGTCACCAATGCCAGACCCAATGATTCCGTTAACACTGGAGCTTGACGTAGTTGTTGAAGAAAGAGAACTTGAAGGGTGAGCAGATTTCCTTGCTCCAAACTTGTCAGCTCAAATTCGTCGCCACTCAATTCGGGTACGTGCAAGCGCAAAGCCAAGGCATCCCACATTCCTCGACGCTCCTCAATGATCCACTTCTCAATGCTTTTCTCAGCTACTTGGCTCATCACGTGAACTGAAGCTAAAGCACGGCCACAAGCAGCTATACAAGCAAGCTCTCCACCTCGAAAAGCTATGAAATTCCACACAATTTTGCCTAGAACTGCCCCAATCGCTTCCGTAGGAGATTGGGCAGCATATAAACCCGCGTGTCTTAAAGGTTCTTCTTGATCAGCATCAGGATCAGGATGTTGATGGCTTCGGTAATGCAATGCTTTTTGACGAGACGCAACGTCACGTACAAGAGCATCAATTTCCACCAATACCACGTTGCCGCACTTGTTCCAATTCAGCACTGACGAAGATGATGCACTTTTGCTACTCGATTTCGAACTGTTTAGCATTTGCGTAAAGAAATTCTCCACCAGCGGCAGGTTACAAAACCGCAGCACTTCTGATATCGTGGCCGTCAAATCATCTTCCAGAATACCATCGTTCTTCTCGCTAAAGTTAGTGGAAACTTCCGATCCATTTTCTTTGCATGACTGGACAATTTCGTCGAGTTTCTCATATAGGGATATGCAACATGATCCATAAAGAACCATCAGCCATGCAGCATTATCAAAATTGTAGCGCTTACCATTCCGCGAAGCATGATTGGTTACTTCAAACACACCGAACATCAATTTTAAGAAGAGGAGTACCCGCTGCATACTATCCCTCTTAAGAAGTTTGTCATGATTCAGTGTCGTGATCTGGCCAAAAAGCCGAAGAGCTAATTGTAGTCTTGTAAGCGCATCTTGCATCACCGCTGCGCTAGGTACTACCGGGAAAGAACCACTTAAAGCGCAGCCTTTTACATTTCTCGTCGCTTGTAGGGTTTCGAGCGGCTCTTTGAACGCATCTAACATAAAATGCTGTAGCGTTTCCAAATCTCCAACTGTTAACTTCCACTTCGACCAAAAAGCTGATTGCTGTTTGATGAAGTTGACAAAGTAAGGTGGCAAAACATTTGCTGACGCTGCTTGACCAGATTGACCATGAAAATGTGGCAGATCCAAAACTAGCTCGAGGCACAGCTTCGCGAATTCCAGCAGAAATGATGAACAGACCGCCTCGCTTTGCGAGCTTAACCATTCGTTGGTTGATTTCCACGTCGTGCGACACAATACATCGCGCACTAACCATGACACAAACGGATAGGATGACGTCGTAGAGTGCAATGGAGGAACGACGGGGTCATTTAGTACAATTGCCACCGTCATCAGTTGCTGCTTTTCTGATTGAACGAGTTCACGCATCTGCTGCACAATCTCCAACGTCAAGCACCAATGCTCCCATGCCAGTCGCGTCAGAAATTGATGAAAATGTTTGCAAATGTGGGTCGGCGCATGCGGAACTAGCACTGTAAGGTAGTAAGACCAAATCTGGGACAGCTTTGCTGTTTGTGTGAGAGACAAATGATTAAGATTGGGTCTCAGTCCTGTTGCTGGCGAAGTCTTCAGGTACTCGGAGCAAGTGGCAACAAAACACGAGCAAATCGTGGTTCCCGTAGAAAGCGTATCTTGCTCAGACCATGGTGCATTAATTGTCGAACTTTCTGAGTTTGTGGCTGGCTGATACAGTGTTGAAAGCAAAGGCTCGAAAAATGCGATGATTAACTCCCACTGTTTTTGCTGTGGAGTCACACGACAGAACAATGTGACCAAAGCTAACAAACCCTTAAGAACTCCAAGTCGCTGCCAGTACACAATGGGATACTTAGCTGATAACACCAAAGCCGCACTTTGCATTTCCCGTTCACGGTGTACATCACCAGTCCTTTCAGTACTAAAGCTGTTAACCAGTCCGCCTTGCCATCTCAGCGATGTCATATGCTGGCTCAGAAACGTGACGCAAGACTCGACTTTCATTAGTGGAACTTCCTTCCAAGAAGAAAATGGAATAGTAGCCACAGCTTCCCACACTACAGCATCTACGGGACGTGGTAAAGCTGATAACCCAGTCGTGTTGGAGTCGCTGTCACCGGTAGTACATGGAGACGATTCGCGGTTGTCCACATCTAACGTTAAAAATCGATAGTCATCGTGGATACCAACTAAAGAATGCAAAATTTGTTCGATATGATCGTTCAGGTGAGTAGAGCATATCAGGTGTAGAACCTTCGCATATACACGTAATATTTCTTCAAGTTGATCACTGACGTCTTTCGATTTTCGGGTACTACTCGTCAGACTGCGATCAGCAGGAAAAGTATGGCTTATGTCGCCCAAGATCATGCACAAAACAGTATCGCGATCAAGCTTGGTAACTTTGTCGGTCTTCAACCACGCGCTAAAATCAAAGCGACGCAGCACGACAAGCTTTTCTTCGCCGGATAGCTTCGATGATCTGCTTGTACTCATTAACTTCGCAAACATTTCGACAAACTGCAAAGGCGCGGTCGCGGGGAAGAAACACTCACTGAGAAGGTTGATGCGGGACGGATCATCCAGCATAAGTTGAAGCAAGGTGCACGTCTCACGTTCGTCAAAACAAACAAAACTTAGTCCCAGCTGCTTGATAGATCGCCATAGAGCTTCACGTAAAGGTGGCACCATTCGGGACAGCTTCGAGTCTAGCTCGGTAAGAAGCCGAAACCATTCAAGGCCTTTTTCATGCAATCGTTCCAGTTCTTGTTCTGTCTTTTTCATGGGGGAAAGCAACTCACATTCCGATATATTAGTAATGTTCTCTTCATATGTGGCCTCTAACCCGTCGTCGATTGTAGCTGTTTCAATTGGAGTCTTAGTCCTTAGTGTTTGCTTTAATCGTTGAAGTTTACCGTGTTCCATACTAAGCGTTTGCACAATTTGCTCAATAAGCAAAATCTGGTGAGATAGCATTAATCCATCATCATCAAGCTGCAGAAATTGCGCAGTTGATACGGGTGTTAACAACGATTTGGCCGATATCTCACTATCGTGCCTGATTGTCGATAATGTTTTATTTGTCACCGACATCGAGCTCATATCATACCGCTCACCCTGAGCACGAATAGACTGAATGGCATCGTGTGCTCGAGGGTCCTTCATCCATTCTATGTATTCAAACCGAAATGAGGCAGGATTGCTACAATTACTGCCTTCTGGACACGACAGACTCAGCGTTACAGATCTTGCCTTGCTAATAAATAACTGCGAGACATTATCCATCATTTCAGAGTCAAGCGCCACTAAAACAGACAAACTTTCCGAGGATTTTAAAGCCATTGCTTTTAAGCCTGCCTTGTTCAATGGAACAGAGGGTAAAATAGCACATTCTTGTGGTGAAACCACAACAGATACTGTTGGTAACAACGTTAGGGTCGAACGCACCGGTGCAAGTGGCAAAGGTTTTGCGTCAAGACTGTTTAACCCCCTAAGCCCTTCAAAACTATTATGTTGTCGTGTAAGCTTCGATGCTTCTTCCACAAACGCGAAACCGTCCTCATCGCCACCGGTAACAGGCGAAGAAACCATGGAACTATCAGCGCTGTCATCGCTCTTATCAACAACTAGCATAGATGGAGCTGCTCGCCTCACAGCAAATCGAAACCCACACCGGCTCGTCCACAATGGCAAGTCGGACCATTTCAAATCGATGGCATGCAAGTTAAGCAATATGTCACTGAGACGCAAGACGTCTTTTAACCGGTCGATCTCGTAATGATGTGGTAAGCCCGACATTTCATCTTCCTTAAGCCACTGATTGGGATCTTTCTCTGCCAACCAAGCATCCATAGCTGCGTAGAGCTGGGAAAGTGCCACTAAATGTGCGTACTGCTGCTTCTTCAAGTCCTTACTCGTGTTACCATTTGAAGCACTGTCTGTCGCAGTTAACACAACTTGTGCTTGATTTGAGCAGTAGCTCACAAGTTTTCGCAATTTTAGTTGGAGTTGCTTTCGTATATGTATACGCTTCGAGGTTCGATCACTAATACGATCCAGGAAATGGTGCCCAAAGACCCGACATCCGCTAGCAGTTGCGAAGTATAATGCAAAAAGGACTTGCCAGTAGATAACCTGTGTCGGTTCAGATTCGGGCAAATGCAAACAATAATTGCACCAGCGATATATCTTGTATTGCGATAGAGAATCGAATCTAGTATGACCGAACTCTAAAGGGTTGGTGAACTGGGATGCCCGACTCGGCGTATCAAGAATTATTTCTTCTGCTTCTTCATCGAGGCATTTTCCGTCTCTTGATGCATTAAGAGCGGAAGCGAGCTTTCCTTTAGTCTTCGTCATCTTCTCCAACTTCTTCATCGTATTGGGCTCAAATTGAATCATAATCTGTCCTATAGCTAGAAACAAAGGAACTTCTTTCCGCGTTTCTACAAGCAAACTCCATAGGGCCAGATATGGACACCCGCCAACGTACTGTGCCACATCGACTGGACCACAGAATAGTGAAGCGAATGTTGACGATGGAGCGACTGATGGAAGGAAACTTAGTCCACTTATTGCCTCGTATTCAAAAGATTGCAGATTCGGTTGTCGTGCATTTTCGTCCTGCCGTGAAATGTGCTCGCAATAGGATTCGAAGGCAGCCTCGATTAAATCGACCAATTCATACAATATTCTGGATGAAGTACCGATGGATAAGTTCTCTGTATCTCCAACACTGGAGCACTCCATACTGCAGTGCAGCATAACATCGAGAACATGCCGAAACGCAGCATTTTCGTACCATAACGGGACGCGTAACAACGCCTTCATCCAGAATCGCATCGACTCCGAGAGCGACATGCTGTCCACAGAATATTCAAAGGACCGTCGAATCAAAGCGCACAGCGACTTCGTTGATTTGGAATAATCAAATCTCGAGACCATAGCAAACGAACCGGGTATGGCAGTAAATGAAGAATTTTGAACAGACAGGGCGGCACAGGTTGATGCTATAGTCGAAGGTGAAAGTGCTCCTGTGCTATTTTCACTTCCGAGAGCTGAGGAAATCCAGGACATTGCCCCATGAAAAATGGCTGAGGTTGTGACCGACATGGGGCTCGTGTGGGGAAAATACTCATTGATAAGCGCAGGCAGCACAATGGGGTGCAAATAGCGACTGCATTCCCGTACAAAACGGAGCTTCGTCAAAACCCGCTCTTTCGCTAAACTTTCCCACCCTCCAACATAACCCTTTTTTAAAACTTCTTGCATATGATGGTGTTCAACACTGTTGATGTATGAGAACTCATGCAGTGAGTTTAACAGGCTCAATAGCTCGTCAGTAGACAGATTTTGCATTGCGGCCATACAGATTTCCAGTTCATTGTCTACTGAACAACTTCTTTGTTCAGGTGCTCCATTCTTTATTTCATTCTCGTCACAAGATGGTTCTGCACTGTAATCACCTTTCCTAGTGTTTCTTTCGATTATAGTTTTGGCTTCCTCTTTGCCTTTGCCTTGTAACGTCGACGTTGATGATAACTTGAAAGAAAACTCTTTCATCTTGTTAAGTCTTGCTAAGACGGGAAGCAAATTTTCAAGCACTTTCATAGCTGCTGAAAATATGTCTAGCTTTAGCAAGACTAGTAAGGGTTCCCAGCGATCCAGACGATCACTGAACATGAATGTTGTCATTTGACAAATCACATACGCCACAATTGGCTCTGTTCGTGGAGTTCCTGATATCAATTTAATATCTTCTTCGCCTATTTCTTCGATATTGTGAGGCGTCAAAAGAATTCGATTATCCTGGTGAACGGGAGCACCAGTCTTTACATCAATGTCGGGACCCACGTTGCTGTGTCTTGGGTTGTGACCCGTGGGTCCAAGCTGACGAACTTGCTCTTCCAATGAAAGATAAAAAGGGAAAGATTCACGCGTTGGCAAAATCCGCAATACTGATGAGCCAGCAAACCACCTGCGCAATATCAACGCCTCCCGTGTTCGATCGTGGCGAAGGTCAATTAAAGGGAGTAATGGTTCCTGAGTCTTAGGAGAATAAAATCTTAGTTTGAGCATAAGTTTCCAGCACCACTTTTCGAAATCAACTGTGTCAGCTAGCCATAAAGCGCGTCGAATCGATTTGGCGATAGAAGAGACCTCAAGTTTCTGTGGCGACCCTCCTCCAGACAATACTGAGGTTGACTCTGGATCACATGTGTGTTCTTTACGAGTCTTGTATAAAACCAGCGCTTCGGCGACCATTAGAGCTACCTGCCGATGGAGCATTGCGTCAGTAAATAATCGTTGCCGCTTGAAGTCATGCTCCCAATTAATGCGATCGAGAAGAAAACGAGCCAGCGCACTGCGTGGTGCTGCTGTATCTTCAAGTAGTAACCATTCTTGTAGATTGAGCAGGTCATGTGCATTGGGCACCCAGCGATTGATTGGAAACGTTTCGAACACGTGAATCCACGTGGCTGCACACTGATGATACTTAAAAAGAAGCTTAATGAGAAGCGATACCACCCATGGGTGTGCTAAACAAATTGTACTAATAGGGCCTGCAGCCCTCTCACCGTCTTTGCCTAAAGCCAGCTTGCATGGCTCAACAGTATATCCTGCAATAAACAATTCATGAATAGCAACAGATACCAAGTCATGTCGGTCACCGTATCGACTTCCCCCCGAAGGAGGGCTAGCCTGGCATGATGCAGCAAGACTGGCTACCGCATTCAGCAAATACATCGCACTTTCTGAGTCCGATTCAATAATGAGATACAACTGTCGACGTGCTTGTATCGCTGTGTCTACACCGTGAATGTTGACTTCACCAAAGAACTGCATCCATCCCGATGCTGTTTTTGCCTCTGCAGGTATAGTTTGTTGATTAAATAGCAGCAGAGCCAATACGTCCCATTTTGCAGGCTCAGTCAAAGAACCAAAAGGCAACAAGTGCATACTCTTCCATGCGACACGATTGCAATCAGCCGCCATGAGACCATGCAAACTGGTAAGAAACAACTGGTCAAAAAGTGTCGGGTAGAAAGTCGCGTCTTTAATCTGATTTTCGTTTAATCGGCCTGATCCAGGAAGCTCCGCTGCATCAGAAAGTAATTGTTCCAAAAGCTGCGCTATTCGCGTGGGTAATTTCTCAAACTCATAAAATGCTCGCATACCATGAGTAAATTCTAACACCAATGTTAATGCTCGGCTAAAGCACTTTTTCACATCCAAGGTGCAGCCAAAAATCTGCTTAAATGCGAACGTGTTCGGAAACTGGTTTAAAACCGCAACAAAATCTTCGTCTGACAAAAAATATCGGTCGAGTAGTTCTGGATTTTCTAACAGAACCCACTCGTGAGAAACGTGTTCTTTGTTATCCGATATATGCTTCGTTCCATTAGGAGGTCCGCTGGACACAATAATTGACATTCTTCGTAATTCTTCGGGATGAAACACCAAATGCAACATCGCAATATAGTGATCCACAAGATCTTCACTCCATTCATTCTTCAAAGACCCATCTGAACAAATCATAGCTCGAGGAAACTGGAGGAATCGCAAGAGCCACCCACGTTCATCTGTTGAAACCCGAGGCAAGTACATAACATGCATAAGGATATATGGCATATTCTGCAACGATTTGGTACGCAAGAGATTCTGCATACATATTGAAATCCACTTCTGTAACGATTGGCGAAATCGTAACACACTAGTAAACCATTCATTTGAATTCTTTGATACTGCTGATGGTGGAATATATAACACCACGTCACAATTCACACACAAATCGCACCATTGACTGGACTTCGTGGGTATGTTCAAGCTGCCACAAGCGTAACACTTGATTTTACGCTGCATGCCTGAGCCACCAGCAGCGCTGAAGTGCATTTTTGCGTTGTCGCTGTGCCAAATAATCTCACCTCGAGAGAAAGACTGTGGCACGCGTCCAAACATTCCTTTTTCTCCCACAGTAACCTTCTTTTCAAAGAAAATAAGCACGTCCAAGCAATACTTTAAGTGGTCCACTGATGATGCTAGCTTTGAACCCTGAGGGAAAGCTTCGTAAAAGTTTGTGCTATCTGAAACAATATCCAGATCTTCGAAACCATAGCTGCTTCCATGCGTTGAGCTCATTTTGTTAAGGAACGCGACCAGATTCGGCTCTAGCAGCACACTGTTCAAATACTGCTCCACCTGGAAATAGGAATTCGCCCGGTTAAAAGTATGCATTGACGCTTCGACCGTCCGTAGCCGGCGTAGCTTATCCAGATGGGCTTTCAGCTTCTCGAGCTCTTGTGCCTCCATTTTTGCAGCTTGAAATTCCATATGCTGTTGAATTTCCACGTTATCGCCACAGCGTTTTGAAGAAGAAACGCGCTTTTTTTCCAGATTCCACACTGTTTTGAAAGCAAGCCAATAACCCAAATGAGCTGTGTCAACATCAAAAGACTATACGCAACTAGGCGTACCTTTCGTAATGAAGACATCAATTTTCTGCTTATACTCGTCCATCGTCGAAGCAGCGTTGAGCATTAAGTACTCCGAAAATAAATAACGCTCTACACGTGCGTATAGTTCTCCTTTGTTAGACTCAATGCGACGCATCTTCTTTTCATGACGCTTTTGGGATGCCTCGGCTCGCATCAAATTCATTTCGTAGTTAATAAATGGCTCTAATTTCACATTAAGATGTTTTTTCTCAAGAAGCTGCTTATAACTTGCTTGTGGACCATTCACTGTTTCTTCTCTACCCGAAATTGCTGTTGCCGAAGCCTCCGGTGGAATACTTGGATAAATGCCAAGTACCCCATCTTTATTCTCATAGTGCTGTAATTTGGCAATCGAATTCCACACTGCAACGTTCGTATCTCCTGCTGATGTTTTTGTCGATGCTTTTGCTGGCTTCCTCATCACATAATTTGATTTCTCTGAGTCGTATGGAGACGCGACGACGCGATCCCATTTCTTCGACGCAGCAGGTGAGAACGACGGAGGCGAAGGCTTCGATTGATCACCCACATTATTATCTTCACATTCCATAGGCGCTGATGGTATTTCTGCGTCGTTCCCTGCTGCGACTGTAATTTCGTGAAAAGTACGCGGTATCGAGCGCATTAGGGGTGGTGCACTCGGTTTTTCCTGCAACGGTATCATCGTAATCTCGGCTAGCACTTCATCATCAAAACTTGGAGCTGAAGGGGCCGACATAGAGCCATCCGTGGCGTCAAACAAAAGTGAAGGAGCGCTAGAGCTGTCTTGGGTCTCCGTTACGTAGTCTACATCTTTGCGGAAAGTCTTCACCTCCTTATTATAGCCATCACGAGGCAAAGAGCTGGACGCGTCAGAGCTCAACAATATCTTTGCTTTTGGTGTCCCTTCGTTTAGGAAGAAATTCATCAAGTCTTCTTCATCGTGTCGATCGTCTTTGCCAATTTCTTTCGGCCCCAGCTCAGTACTCGATGTTGGAATTGCGGCCTCTATTTTGTTGTGGCTAGCATTTCTTGATGCGTCTTGTGGCCTTTTCGCGCTTTTTTGTAAGTGCGGACGCTTCCGCACTGTTTCCATGAGGCTAGAAAAAAAAACCTACGCTGTAGCGACTTCCGCTACAAAAGTTGAGCTTCGATTCTTTCTTCTTGTCTGAAGCGCTGATGAAGCAGCAAAATGCAAGCAAAAAGGATAGAAAGTCACCGAGATTAGGAGGCGGCGATCAAAGTTCTCGCGATTGTTTTATGTCGAGAACTCGCCAGTTGGTTTCATGCTTAATAAGCATGGTGATTGGATAAATTTTGAAATGATTGAATTCGTTCTATTTACTTCTAGCATGTGTAGGTAGGGGAACAAATTTCATTACACTTTAGTTCTGCCTAACTACCTCTACTTTTTATCCTATTTTTTTACTTTAGAAGTCGAAGATGATCAGTGATTACGCAGAAAGTACCATTCTAGCATGTGTAGGTAGTACTACGTAAGGTGCACCAGGACGGAGAACTTTTATAGAGGTAGTTGTAAAAGCGCTATTTCTAACCAATTATAAAGTCGGATTCAATTAGGTACGATTTATGACCGAGGACGGACGGAATACTATTATTAATATCGACGAGTGGATGGTACTCATGATTCTGACGGATTGTTTCATTTTTTGAAACTACAGTATATTTACATGTACATTGAAACAAAAAAGAAAGGAGATTTTCTTTTGCTGTCAACGACTGCGGTGCAATCTCTCTCAGACAGTGACTGCTCACATCATTGCGAGATTTTGCAACCTCATTCAAAATAGTGCTTCGTCACAAACGACGTTGCGCATTAGTTGTAGTTCTGCAGACTAGCTTCCAAAAGGACGGAGATATTCTCCGGTGCTGTCGACCGTAAAAAAGGCGATAGGCAACTGGCCCTGCGAGAACACGTCCCTTGTGAGACATATGCCAACCTTGTGCAGCGTCTGTCCCTGTGACTTGTTTATCGTCATCGCATAGGCCAAGCGAACAGGAAACTGCTTCCGACGGACCGTGTAGGGCAGGCTTGACTGTTCAGTTGTTAGTGCAATGAGCGATAAAGCAAACGTACCCTGCATCATCAACCGTCAAGACTTCAGCCTCAATCACACGTGCGGAACACCGGCGGACAGTAAGATACGGGCCGTTGCAAAGCACTTCGGATGAATCCAGATTTGCAGGAGCTTGATTGGTTAGCCATCCTTCCGTTCCCGTCAATGCGGCGGCCATCCGCTCACGTCGAACCAGTTCAAAAAATCTGTCGGGATTTCGTTTGCACCCTCCTCGTTGTCAATATTTCGGCGCTGAGAAATTCCTGTTCTCCCCCCGGAACTATCTTCAGGACCATCGGATGGGTTCGCTATTTCCGGAGCCCAGTCAGCCAAGGAAGTTCTTGCAGTTGTACATAATCGACAACAGCATGGCGCTTGGTGGCCGCTTGAATGTCTTTCCCCAACATGAGCACTGTGTACACCGACATAATTGCAGAGTTTAGGAACCACAACTTTGTGGATTGGCTGCTTGGACTTGGGTCGGTCCGGCTGGGTAAAATTTACGGAGATCGGATTGTTGTCCGGAGTTGATGACCAGACATTGAACAAACTAATCAACATGATTTAGGATGGCATTGACGATGCCGCAAGAAACGAACGTGACCGGTTTGCCATCGTGCAATCCTTGTTGCCCTCAAATGACAATGTGGCCAACAGCCGTACAGGGCACCTTGGATTCGAAAGCCTTCGCTGCATGAATCGTTCATCCAACTTCGCACCCGGGGACGTGAACAACAGGGCGCTGTTGTACGCCCTGATGTTGGTGCGGACACCCGGGTAATAGGCATTTGATCCCGTAGCAGACTCCGTAACGGCTCTGGTGGTTGTGGAAATGGTGGGACATTGGCCACTTTGCCACGGTCGCACCACATGGTAAAAGTGGTCACGCAAGTGTTGATCCAGGACCCTCACACGCTCCTCAATCCAATGGAGCACCCCGCAGTTGTGGCAGCAGACGTTAGTCCGGTTGAGCACAAAGCGCAGCGAGGCGGAATTTTCTGGGATCTCCTGACGTGCAAGGGGTAGCACCGGTTCAACGGCGCGTAAGCGGACTTCCAGAAGCAGCCGTGGACGCTGAGCAAGTCTTGCCGCTGCCTGAGATTGGCGTCGTTGTTGTTCTTCTTCTTGCTTCTCAACAGCACGTTGTCGATCATGCTGCTCTCGATCCAGTAGGTTTTGTTGTTGTTGTTCTGGCGGCTCAACAGTACGTTGTCGAGCACACCGTTGTCGAGCGAGTCTGTTTTCGCCGTGAACACGGACTCTCTGCTTGCGGTGGCATTGGGGGGAGCTAATGCGGGAGCAGGCAGGGTGGGTTTAATTGCTATACGTGCTATAAGACCGTTTTATAAGGGAAAAAGTAAAACGGCTCTGTGGTGAAGTGGATTCAATTTTAAGCATATCGTGTGCAAGAAGTGTCAAGAACACAGATTTTGGTAAGTCACATGATATTGCGTGTACTTACATATTTCATGTTTGTACATATTGGGGACCGTAGGGAGATAGGATTGGTTAGTTATTTTTTTGGCTTTTAACTCACAACAAGGAAGTCATTAACATCTTCTTTGCCAAGTACATCGGTCTCCTCTGCACGCCGCGGAGTGTTTGGGAGCAGAGGGTCGAGTAATCCCCTCTATCTCATTATACCCGGCCGGGACGCGTTACAGACGCACTTGGCCCGCCGGAAGTCCCTCGACGGGAGTACGCATTGGCCGGCTTCGCAAGCCCAAGTCACACACGTTTGGAACCTGTAAATAAGTTTTTGGATTGTTACGTGGAGATATCGTTCGTGGAGTGTGTTACGTTCTCGTTGGATCTCCATATTGGAATATTGGTCTTTTATTCTCGCATTGGTTGGGCTCTACGACCGGTGAAGCAATCTGCCCTTTGGAGTACACTTATTCGGAGTATAATTGGTCTGCCCGTACCCAGGGTGAAGATTTCCGCCTAGGGTACACTACCCAGAACGGTCTCGCATTTAAGACCCGAATCAATTTACAGCGACGATCCACCAAGTGTGTAACCAGCCCATTCCATCGGGTACACAAGATGAGATGGAGACGCAGAAATCGGACCAGGCGTCCTATGCTGATGATCGGTCGTCTGCTAGCAGCGAACGATCAGATCGGATCGTAGGCGAAGGTTCGCGGGGTACCCCCCCCCCGTCAGTTGGAAGGCTGGGCACGATGGTGGTCAGGTTCTCGACACTACGGTGTTCGATTTTGAACTTGACTCCACCACAATACCCAGGTATCCCAACTTAAAACGACACCCCATTTAAAGTTCACCAAAATTGAGCTTATTTTCCAATTGGTTTTAAGTATATAAAGGTTTAGTGTTTAGGGTTACAGGTTTAGGGTTTAGGGTTTAGGGCTTAGGGTTTAGGGTTCTGGGCTATTTCTCCTTTTGATAAACATTAAATGGGGTGTCGTTTTAAGTTGGGACACCTGGGTGTCGTTTTACCAACTCTCTTTTTATAATATTTGTAATAACCAATGCGGATAAAGTCCAATTCAATTAGGTCCGACTTATAGTATAGTTCGAATTCGATTAGGTACGGTATCTCGGCCATCATTATTTTATATACATAGATCGAGATATTCCATTAGATACAGGATCATCGATGACGACATAAATTCTGTTATTCTATAGACTAGGGGATGGTACCCGTCGTTCCGACGAACTGTTTCATTGAAATTTCATTGAAACTACAATATATATTTAAATTTACTTAAAGAAAGAGTGTCTTTTTGCTGTTAACGACTGCGTGCGCAATCTCCGACATTGACTGCTACCATCGTTCCGAGATTTTGCAACCTCATTCAACGTAGTGCTTCCATAAACGACGTTACGAATTAATCGTCGTTCTACAGGTTCGCGATCGGAGATACTGCAGTCATAACCATCTTCTACCTTTTTGGCGCCAAATGCGATGACTGTGGGTTGTTTTACCTACTTCGGTCGTTCGATGGCACGCAAAGCAGACGGAGTTCCAGATGCACCACCTGATCCCCCTCCATTCGCTGCCACACCTGCTCGTACAACTGCACGTACGGAATGTGATGTTCGAGCATGGCTTGAAGTTCCCCAATGATGCGCCGATCCAGGTGCGGAAAGAAATTTATGTGAGTTAACCCGTTGAACCAACGAAACGAATTGGGAGGATAATCCCGCCACTATAATACTCCAACGGTGAATGAAGCCACGCGCCAATGTTTTTCTCGCAATGATATCAAAAGTAAGGATACAGGTGCTACAGACTCGGCATGTTGTCTTCACCCTGTCCTTCGTATACTCAAGCGTCTCTTGAAGCATCTGCTGCATTTATTCCATGATGTCAGATTAAGCTGGTCTGCAAGCGCAAGATATCCATCGACTTGTTTTTGCGGGTTATGTATATAGATCTGTGCAAATTTGGACGCATTCTAATTGCCAAGTAGGAGGCTAATCGTTGAGATTACCAATGCCCTTCATGTTGTAAATGTCGCTTGTGCCATATTCTACACCAACTGATGTTCAATCAAAGACATTGTTGTATGTTCACGAAAGTTTTGCCCCGCCAAGTCTGGTTTTCAAGCAGACGACGCAACATTGTATACGGTGGAGCTGTGATCCATGCGACTGGGTGGTCAGTTAGGGGCTGGATTCATATGTCTTTAGTGAAGACTTGAGGTGCCGTGCACATGAGCATCACCTCAAACAACGCTAACGCTCCAGTTGCGTGCACCATTGATTTGATTGCAGGATCCTTCCACCAGCCAGATACCGCGCTGAAGAGTTCTTCACGAGTTTTCGGGAGTTTGATTTCGAAGTATTTCACCGACTTGTGAGCGAAAGTCGTCGTTGTTGACGGGCCGGAATCACTCAACACATGGTTCTTTACATTCAACTTCGTCGCCTTTATTGAAATTTTTCAATAACTCAGCGCCAGAGCTTTCCCAGCTAATATCTGATTCGGAGATTATAAGAAATTTAAGGTCCGGAGAAATAGATCAGCAGGTGGAGTTGCGCAACTTTGTGGTGGATCGGCTGATCAGAATTTTTGAGGTTCGATCAGGCGTTCCCACATCGCCCGGACTGCCGACTAACGAAGGGGGTCCTCCGGTTGTCTTGTGACTGGCATATGTCTTCCTCACCTTGTGTACCCGACGGCTTAGGCGTGGGTCGCTCTTCAGATGACAGGGAAGTAGTCCGCGAGGTTCCGATGCAAGATCGAGATGAATTCGTAGCGAATCGACCGATGTGTCGATCAGGTGCGATAAAGTGTGATCAGGCTCGATCAGGCGTGATCAGGTGCAAAAAGTCGATGATCAGGACCTCTGGTCGATGATCTGGTGATGAATCGACGATATCTCAGATGATCACAGGTCGATGATAAGGGATGATCAAGGTCGATGATCGATGATCAAGGGGTGATCAAGATCAATGATCGATAATCGCAGATCGCTGATCGATCTAGTTGATTCAGCACGAATTGGCGCGATTTCGGGTTGATGATCTCAGGTCGCAGATTGCAGATCGATGATCAGGGGATGATCAGCGAAGGGGGTACTTGATCAGGTAGCGGAAGTCTTCACCACTTGATCGCCGAGCCTCTTAAGCCTAGATCGCTAACGGAACACCCAGTATACTATGTATTCCTAGCTTAGACCTAAGAGGAGGGGGTCGATCTACACTTACTATGTGCAGATCGACGGATTTCACACAAATACACATATAGTTCCCGTGGGGCGCTTAAAGCAGCCGAACTTCTAGGGGCCAGACGTGAACCAATGGGGGAAGAGGTGAGAGCGCACTGCTCGATCACTTTACCAAAAACCTTTACGAAAACTACCGCTGGAACAGCGAGCGGAGTTGAAGACAAGTTCCCAAGAACTCCACGTCTTTCGGTGTGCCAAAAAGTGCACTAGGTGCTCCCGCCCGGGACATAGAGGTGAATTTTTAATGAAGGGAGGTGCTAGGTGCCGTCCCTGTAGTTGATCTTATCAATAGGACGCAAAAGGAGAACTTTATTATTGCTTATATCCTAAAATCTACCAATTACCTAGTATCAACCAATCCGAACTACCCATCCCAAAGTGCTCCGTCGACCAGTCAACCTGATTTCTCAGTCTTCCGTCTCTTGCCGTTAAGTACCCGTACCTAGTGCCTCTTACAATCCGATGGCCCATCCGTGTTCACCGCAGTTGTACCCACAGTTGTACCCAAAGTCTACGGTACGATTCCACAGTTGGCCACGAAATTTACAGTATGCTTCACCACAACTTCCAGAACACTTTCCTTGATCTCACTCATCTCTGCCAGTAATGAAGCATTGAAAGCAAGAGGAGCCTTCGAGGACGCCGTGAAGCACCGCGTGTCTGGATTGCTCGTGTTCCGCATCGTGTTGCGGAGCCCAGCGACGCGGGCGTCGTCAGCAGCGAGCTGCGTCGGCTTTAGTTGGAGGTTACCGACAAGGCATGGCCCAATTTGTGGGTAATACATCATTTGCCTACTTTAATGGCCTCGACATCTGGAGCAACATTGCGGAGGCGGATCCGTGAAGCTTGCGAGCCAGAACGAGTATACGGTCGTCGTGCTCGGCGAAGCGACTTATACCGAGAAACCGGGCGACATTCCTGACCCGGCGCTCCCGCTCGACCACGAAAATTACATTGAAGCGCTGGCCAAGACAGACACGAAAGTTATTGTGGTGCTCTTTGAAGAGCGGCCGAGGTTGCTCGGGACGATCCCGGACCACGCGGTTGCGACATTGATGGCTTGCTCCCGTGTGAACTAGGGGTCCAGGCCGTGGCCGAGATTCTCTATGGCGTCGTGAACCCGAGAGGGAAGCTCCCGATCATGTACCCCAAGACGCCGGCCACGATGGCCGCGCCGTACAACCATCTCGTGTCGCAACTGTGCAACTATGACGAGTGTGAGATGCAGTGGACGTTTGGAACGGGCCTGAGCTACACTACGTTCGAGTACTCGGGCCTCACGCTCGATAAAACCAACCTCACACGTGCGGACGACACGGTCACGGCCACCTCCACGGTCACAAACGTGGGCGCGCGCGTGGGAAAAGAGACGTTCATGCTCTTACTCATCCAGCTGTACCGTCAAATCGCCGTGCCCGAGGTAAAGCGGCTCAAGAAGTTTGAAAAGATTGAGCTCCAGCCCGGTGAGTCCAAGGCCGTGTCCTTCACGCTCTAGGCAGCGTACTGGGGAGTCTACAAGCCGGCCATTGGAGAGGGACTCACCAAGATCGTGGAAGACGCCGACTACTACGTGGCTATCAATCCCGAGACGGGCTGTGCGGTCTACGACGAGAAGAAAAAATTCATGGATCCCTTGTGCGCGCCCTTTACCATCAAAACGGGCACGGGGGTGACCACTGTCAGCGCTGCTGGCCCGGAGATTCCTCCCATTTCGACGAGCGGGTCCGACGTTTTCAAGAAAACCACGGGCAACTATGCCAGTCCTGTGAACGCTACGCTCCCGGTCGACCTTCCCAAACAAAACCCGGGCGACGTTCAAACCTCGGGCGACGTGTTAAAAAAAACCGAGGGCGACTTTGCCAGTACTGTGAACGCTAGTACCGCGGCCGACGTTCCGAACGAAACCCCAGCCGACGTTGCCAGTCCTTCCGGACTAGCGAGCCCTAACTTCAGCCCCGTGAGTGCGACCCCAGCCGACGTTGCCAGAACGGCTGGAGTAGCGAGCCCTAACGTCAACCCCGTGAGTGCGACCCCGACTAGCGCTGCGACCCCTGCCGCCGTGCCTGCTGCTACTCCAGACAGTGCGACCCCTGTTGCCGTGCCTGCTGCTACTCCAGACGGTACTACCCAGGCCGTTTGATTCTTTATCCCTCAACCGTAGTAGCGAGACTTGTGAATACATGAAAATGCTTCGCTACTTGGGCTCGACTTTATTTTGCGCGGATTTTAGAAATAGAAAGGGATAACCTATTCGCACATGATGACGCGTGGATGACTCAATCATGTGCCGTTAGCAAAAACATCATGTGCGAATAGGTTATCCCGAAAATCGCGGATCAGTCAAATTCTAAACATTTTTGGATTTCCAACAACGACTTATACACTCCGTTTTCCTCATGCTTGGCCAAATATTCCATAAATGCGGCCAGATTTTCAGATCGATGATCTTGGACATAAGTACTGAAGGCTTGAGATATTCGTGACAATGAGGACAGATTCTCATCAACTTCCTCGAATGCCTCTTCCAGCCACTGAATTACGTCTTTGCGGTCGACTTTGTACTTCCCTCCTGGACCTGGATCGGATCGAATTTTCCACGAGACATATCGCTTCTTGAATGTCTGTTTGATTGGATTATTGGCTATCAAGACGCAGATTTGAATCAGACTTGTGCAACTGTGGTGGAGCGGCCGATCAAAGTTTTTGACGCTTGATCAGGCGGTACCAAGGCGCCCGGACTGCCGATTAACGAAGGGGGTCCTCCGGTTGTCCTTGACTGCTTGTGTTTCTGCTCACCTTGTGTACCCGACGGCTTTGGCGTGGGTCGCTCTCCAGGTGGAGGGGATGTAAACACGGCAATTCCTTGATGCAAGATTGGAGAACTTGTAATGAGTTGATCGAGGTGCTGATCAGGCGTGATAAGGTATAATCGAGCTCGAATCAGGTGCGAACAGGCTTGATCAGCAGTGATCAGGCTTGGGCAGGCACCGAAAGTCGTTGATCAGCTGTGATCAGACTTGATCAGGCTTGATCAGGCACTAAAAGTAGTTGATCAGCTGAGTTCAGACTTGATCAGGCTTGATCAGGCACCAAAAGTAGTTGATCAGCTGAGATCAGACTTGATCAGGTGCCAAAAGTTGATCAGGTACAAGTCGGTGCAATCTTCGAGTTGTTGATCGCGGGTCACGAGTTGCAGAGTGTCGATCAGGTGTTGATCGGCGAAGGGGGTACTTGATCGGGCAGTGGAAGTCTTCACTTCCCGATCACGGAGCCTCTGGAGTCTTAAACAGCTAAAGGAACACCCAAATATTTGTATTCCTAGCCTAGACCTACGAGGGGGGAATAAATCTCACTTAATCCACCTAGAGTTCCCGTGGGACGCTTACAGCAGCCGAACTCTAGGGGCCAAACGTGAACCAAACGCGGAGAGGTGAGAGCACTGCTCAATCACACTCCCAAACCAAAAAAACTTTACAGTAGAACCGCTGACACAGCGGGCGGAGTTGCGGAGTGAGTGATTGACACTCTACGCCTGCCGGTGGGCCAAAAATGCTCTAGGTGCTCCCGCCCGGGACATAGAGATGCGTAGAGGTAGGGGAGGCGCAAAGGTGCCGTGTCTGTAGTGCCCAAAGGGGTTGAACGCAAAATGAGAACTTTATTATTGCTTAAATCCTAAGAACTACCAATTTCCTAATATCCACCAATCAGAACTACCGTTCCAGCGTCCTCCGTCGACCAGTCGACCTGATTTATCCTTCGTCCGTCGCTGTTCGTCGGTGTTCTCTGAGTACCTGTACGTAATCGTCCCATCTTCATATGCCCTTTCTATGTCCCGACTATATCCACCACGGTTGTACACGCAACTGTATACGCCGTGGTACACAATCGTATACGATTACGTACCCGATTTTTGTCCGTAATCGGCCCCCTAAATTAGGGCCCAATAATTAGGCCCTATAATAAGGCCCGTTATTGGGCCCAATTATAACACGCTTTACGACAGCCGCCCCTGATCCTCGTCCCATCCGTACAGAGGTTGGGGCGAGGTTCGATCATGCCGTTAGATATCGTGGATCATGCCATCGTTGGTCGGCTTGTCCGCCATGACGTCATCGGCCAGGTGATAATCACCCATCAATCTGCCTGCCCCTTCTCCCGCCGATCAGGTCCCGTTCTATCAGGCTGTTACCATAGTGGTAAGCCCCTCGCGATCCAGCGATCACCCTTCACCAACCGTGTCATCTGCGATGAAGCTGTCTCGATCAGGCATTCCTGCATTTCCATCATGCAAGCGATAACGGACGGCACCCCGGCAAACACCACCGACACTCCTTCCCTGGATCGGGCCGCAGCTGATCAGGCGATCGCTTCTATCAATCTGGATTACAGCTTGCAAGAGGATCTACACGCGCGTGATGATCAGATCGCCACGTTATCTGACTCGCTAGCGATGAGTGAAGACACTGTCACGATACTTCTGCAGCAGCTCGCTCGTGCCAAACTCGCCGTGGTGGAGCGAGATGTTGCGATCAAGCGGGACGCCTTCAAAAAGCTCAAGACATTGCGTGATTTCGTCGACACCACAGTCAATGATCTCCAGACCAAGTTGAAGACCATCGAAAGCGCTATGGCCGATCAATAAAAACTCATGGTCGATCAACGCGCACAGATCCGGGATCTGGAAGGCCGTCATGCCCCTGATAGGTATCTGCAATCCGTGCATGAAGACACTATCGCTGATCAAGCGCGGGAGCTGGATCAACTTCAGCAGCGCCTAGCCAAGTTACAAGAAGAATACGATCGGGCTGCTTCTGGGAATCAGCGCTTGTTCGAACAGGTGCTCAGGCTCACCGCCGAGATTGATAGGCGCAAACACCAGTATAATCGCCTTTGGAAGAAGAACAAGTCCAATTGCCTGAAGATGGACGAGTATACTGCCATCATGTCCCAGGCGCAGGAACTATCTGATCGGTTCAAGGGAGTGTCTGACCCCAAACTGAGCTGGACGATCTGCAAGCCGCATATTCTCAGCTGGAGAACGAACATTCCGCCATGCAATGCCGCTTCGATCAAGTTTCCGTAGAACGCGACACGTTGCGCCATCAACTGCAGGAGGTTCAGGGAGAAGTCACACAGTTGCGATCGTTTAACTCCGACCTTCAGTCTCAGTTGGCTGGTATGTCGTTGCGGATGCAGATCACACCAGTTATCCGCACCCCTTCGGCGGGTTCTGATCAAGCTACACCGCCATCTGGCCTTACTCAGCCTCCTGACGGATCGACCAGCCGCGCCGCCCCTCGCCTAAAAGGCGTACTCAGCGTTCCCTATCCTCCTCTTGGTTGAAGCGGCCACGCCTCCTTTCTCCTATTTCGGAGGCGAAGACGGAAGACGATGGTCCCCCAAGTCCTGATCAGGACGATGAAGGTGGATTTCCTGGCCCGATCGCTTCTGTTCCTTCCAATCCTACAATTAGCGAGTTCGGGAGCGAGGATCTGCCTGATCAAGTCACTGCCGGGTCTCTTTTTCCGCGTAGGGGTGATTTCCGGACGTTGACCGCGGTATCTGATGATGCCAGTGACGCCGACATCCTGCCGTGGACTCCGGATCAGCTTGGTGGGTTTGATCTGCGTAACGTCAAGGCCCAAGTTGTCTTTGAATACTTGACCCGCCCCGCAGGATTGTTGTTCCCGGCTGCCGTGCACGCCCCTCCGTCTGATTCATGGTCCAGTCATTTAATCACCCAACCGGAAGTGGAGCTGCTGTATTCTCAATGCCCTTGGGGCGTTTTCATGACCATGTTGCCGCCCCTTTCTTTTCGCTCAGTCGGCTGGTTCGCCGACTTCGAGACAAAGTACCGGTCGTTTCTCGAACATCACGCGCTGGCGATCTGGGAGTCGACACATTATCTCCCTATCGCGAAAGGCCTTCGCGAGACGGATGACTTCTTCCGGAACTACTACAACAGTCGCCGCCAACGCAGAAGTCGTGCCGGAGCGACCTGGAAGAGGGTCGTGGATTTCGTCCTGCGGGGGATGATCGACGGAAGATGTGATCTCGAAATTTTCCTGGACCCGTCAATCACCCATTTTGCTCGCAACCGTCCTTTGAAGTATGCCCGGCCGACGATGGGGCGTGGTACCCAGGGTTCCTTTCGGACCCGCCACCCCGGACCCTATTGGACGCGTTGAAGGAGGTTGATAGCTTTGAACCTTGGCGGGTTCAATATCGTTCCTTCCCTGAAAGCCACCCTGGCCGTAAAATCCCTCGTATTCGTCGCAAGTTCTTTGGGTCTAGTTAATCGGTTGATCGTTCCGTCCTTAATCAATAAGCAATCTTGATCATGTCATTTCCACTGTGCTTCTTTACTTCCCAATGCATGATATAAACCGGTATTCTGTCGCCTTATCTTTCGTTACTCCATCACCTTGTCTCGCAATATCCATCGTAAACACATCACCTCAAGTCATTTATCACTTCCCCATCAATTTTGAGTTTCGTCAATCATTTTTCTTCAATCGGTAATTCTTCGATCGTACTTCATGATCAGTCTGCCGATCACGCATTAGTTGGACTCTTCGTCCACTTGCATCACGTCAAACCGATGACTGTTGATCCTTTTCCTCTCGAAGTCCTTGATCAGAGCATCACAGTTCAAGTCTGCCTCGTCTACCCACGACGGCTCAGCATAACCTTTCCAGTAAACTTGATATTCTCGTAACGTTCTTCCATATCTAGTCTTTCGACCTGATCGGACATCGGTGATACGATCAACTTCAAATTCATCAGGATCTAGCGTCCTTTCCCAGATGTCTTCAGGTAAAAAAGCTTCATCGAAGTCAAAACGATCCTCTATCCCAGCTGTTAGTGCAGTAGTAGGGCGATCTGGAAATTCCTTGACCAATTTCAACTTGGACAGATGCACTACTGGGAACATACGATAGTCGGTGATAGCTGTAACCAGTCTCGCTGCATGATTACCGATTACCTCATCGACTCTGAAGGGTCCATGCCACATGTGCGCCAGTTTCTTCGCGAACCCTTCTTTCACCCGATCAAGGTATAACCATACCCTTGATCCAGCTTCGATCTTGTGTGGTGCCACTTGATCATTATGCCTCTCAGCTCGCTCGGCTATCGCTTGATGCAATCGAGTGCTCACTTGATCACGGGCGTAACGATAGTACTTTTGCAGCTTATATCTCCACCGGCTAGCATCCCGGTCTTTACGCCGAATTCCGCCCAGTTGCAATGTCGATTCCAGCGATGATCGTGGGTCCCACCCATACGCCAAAAAATGCTGTTTCACCACGAATGCGATCGGGGGTCGAGTTCAGCGCGAATACCAGCCGCTCTGCATACAAGCTCCAATCTTTCTGGCCGACATATGATACATACATCTTGATTGCTCGCGTGATCGTCTGCACCGTCCTCTCCGCCTTGCTATTCGCCTGTGGACGGTATGCCATAGTGGCACTCTGACGTTGTCCCACTATTTTGTTGAACGCGCGAAATACTTACGACATAAAACCTGGTTCACGATCGTGACGGATCACTTCGCTAGCCACGAATCGTCGAAACACACACTCTTCATAATTTTCGGAACTTTCTGCGCTGTGCGATACGATCCAGCTTTCGCGATCACCATACCCGTGAACAGATCCGTCCAAATCAGCAGTTCAGTATGTCCATCCGTCGATCGGGGTAGTGAAGAGATATTATCCATGGCTATCACTTGGAATGGGTACGTAGCGTCGATATTCCCCGGAGACATGCCCTTGATCGTAGGTTTGTCCTTCCCGTCTCGCAATCTACGCATTGTCCGACAAACCTTTGTACGCTTCGGAATAGACCACGCCAATGGAAGTATCGTCTTATCCGCTGATATGTACGCCCTATGCCTTGGTGTCCTCCTTCTAAGCTCACATGATAGTGGTGGAGGACATCTGCATGTAGGGTCTCGGGTAAGACCAGCTTAATCGAAAGGTGCCGATCGTCTTGATCATCTTTGTCATCGTTGGCTTTTCTTTTAGCCATGTTTCCACAGTAGATCAGCAATACTCGTTCATCGACATCGTAGTTGTCAGCAATTTTCGCGCAGTCCTTAATCTCTTCTGCGCTCAATTGTGAGACGTCACCATACAGATAACTTCGCAAATCATGAATCCATTTCTCTTCGTCCTGTGCCTTTTTCACCCGTTCCGCCCTTATCCCGGCTATAGATATATAGGGCCACGTTGACGGTAGTGGCTGATGTAGGTTACGTGATCGTGTCATCACTAGTACTTGCGGGGCAGTGGGATCTTCATTCCACGTGATCACTTCCGGCAACCTGTTGATATCGGTCAATTCCTCCAGCTGTTTCACGTCATCGATTTCAAATCTTGTTCCGCCCTGCATAGCCCTAGTGGTGATGTGATCTGCACTCTTATTACACTCTCTTTTGACATTCACTAGATCATGATCCGACCATTCGCGAAGGAGATTAAACGCACACTGCTGCAACACTTGCAATCGCGGAGCTTTACACTGTATTTCGCCGCGCATTTGACGGATTACTAAATTCGAATCTCCACACACGATCATCCTTTCTTTGGGGTATCTCGACAGTAGGTCCAAGCTTAAAAGCAATCCATGGTATTCGGCTTTGTTCAACGTGATATCAGGTGCATGATCGGCTACCGCGGTCATAATCTTGCACTCCGGTAATTTCCATACGATAGCGCCGAACGCACCTACACGTCGCTTGACACTTGCAGATCCATCGAAACTAATCACGTAGAGTTCTTCGCCTTTTCCGACCGTAGGAGGTGGTACTTCAATCATCTGCCGCGGTTATTTTTTCGGTGCGATCGCAATCAGGGCCTCCTCGATTTCGGTGCGAGGAGTGATACTTGCAGCTAACGCCCCCAGTACCTCCTCTTCTCCCTGTACACATTTCTTGATCTCGAGGTACCACTGTGATAAGATCGCAGCCCATCGGCCCAATCGTCCGTCCAACCCGTTGGATGCTAGTAACCATCTCAGTGTGGCTAAACGCGACAAGACAGTGATCGTCTTTCCAACTAGCATCGTGAAGTAAACATCCAAGACCCGTAGAAGCGCCAGAACTTCCTTTTCGACGGGGCTGTAGTTCAGCTCGCCGTTCTTCAACGTTCGGCTGGCGAATGACACGGGATAATACACTTGATCATGTTATTGTACCAGCGCGACGGATACTTCCCACTTGCTGGCGTAAACCACGATCACTGGCGTTTAGTTCTGATCAAAGTGGCGCAGGGTTGGAGCTGACTCAATCTTAGCCTTCATCATGCTGAATGCTACTTTTGCCCTGATTAATCGATCACCTTCCTGATCCATATTCTCCTTGCTCAATGATCGGCTCTTTAACTCTTGATAATTGATTTCCCTTAATTCGTAGAGCACAGCGGCATAGATCGCGAAATCTTCGATAAACCGACAATAGTAGTTCAAACTCCCTAAAAATGGTTACATGGCCCGTAAGGTACCAGGGAAAGGCAAATCAATGAGAGCATCCAATTTTTTCGGATTTGTTTCCAAACCTCGGCTAGAGACATGATGCCCTAAATAGGGAACTTCGCTTCGCCCCCAGTACTATTTGGCCACGCTGATCGATAAATTCCATTGATTGCACTTCTCCAACAAACGATGCACCTTGTCACACAGGGTATTCCATGTAGGTGCAGGGATAAAAATATCATCGATATATGATCGCCGCTGCAGTACAGACGGGCCCGGTGTTTGGTCGGGCTCTCCCACCGTAAATAACTCATTCCGATTCGTCAGCACCGTCCTTAACCTTGATATACCCATATAATGCGTTATCAATCAACCGCTGGTAGATTTGCGGAGCATTCTTTAGGCCAAAAGGCATCCTATTCCATTCGAACAATCCAAACGGAGTGACAAAAGCCAAAATCCGACGCGCTCGATCGGTCATAGATACGACCCAAAAACCGCTCGCCATATCCAAAGAGCAAAACCACAGCGCTTTATCCAAATCTTCGAGTAGATCAGAGATCAGGGGCATTGGATATACCATCAGGCGCGTGAGTTGATTCACCGCGCGATAGTCGATACATAGACGAATATCAACCCCGTTCTTTTTCACAATGATCACTATAGGTGATGCCCAGGGTGACGTAGACGGTTGAATGATATTGGTAGACAATAGCTTTTTGATCAAAGCCGATAACTTCTCGCGAAATTGTGGAGCCACATTACGACACTTTTGGGCGATCGGTCGAGCATTGCCTACATCGATATCACAAACAACTCCACGTGCAGCAGGAGGTAGTGCGTTCCCCTTTCCGATCAACAGATGTTTCTTCGCCCAAATTATATCGCGAAGCTGATTAATTTCTTCTGGCGTGTTGACCAAGGGGTCTCCGACTAGCAAATCGTCCCTAGTTACTTCTTCGGTGCTTGCAGATACTTCGGGCAACGTAGCAAGCTGCTTCTCCAGTTCTTCCAATGCAAATCTCCACCTTCATGGTAACAAACTTGATCATCGATAGGGATTAAATCAACTTCGCTAAGATCGGCTGAGATAGGGTGATCGCGCGTGTCTTGAATAGACGTATCTCTCGCAGTAGGTTGTTCAACTCCGTGATCCGGGGTCGGACCTTTCATCTCCGGTTCCTGATTGCACCGCGCTTGCACCTCTTGCACATTTTGCGGCCCTGCGGTTACCAATGCCACAGATGTGGTGATCGGGTCCGTAGGGCGTACTAAAATACTTCGACGAGTAGGATACTACCTCTTGTCGACTAGGGGACCTTTATCGACACTTTCTTCATCTTCATTCACGGAATCGATAGACGCTTGATACGCGAGATTTTGCCACTCCTTGTAAAGATTAGACCCTATAGAAACAAATCCAGGGCGACGGGGCACATCATCTTTGTTCATCCAGATGCCTAAAATCGTCTCATCTTGCACGATGATCGGATGATCAACGACGTTCGTAACACGCAGGTATCGCAAATTGCCCACGCCCCTAGTGATAGTGGGGACCCAATAGTTTCCACGAGTAATCCACAACTTTCGATATCGCTGGTCATAAATTCGAACCTCGGCAGATCGACCTACTGGGATCTGTTCGTACTGATTGAGTTTCATATAATTACCACTCGATCCGTACAGCTGTCGGCGCCCCTCCAATGGGATGATCACCTCATCAGGCAAACTTAGTGCACCGTGGGCGATGTCTAATCGAACACCAGCTGGTATCATAAAATCCATACCCACTATAGCATCTTGACCAACAAGTCCGCCCACCCATGCATGGAATTAATATACCAACGAGCCTGTTAACGTAATCTTGATTTTAGTGCGCCCTACCGTGAGGTATGAACTTTCTCCAACGCCGACACATTCTTGCGTTTGACTCGTGTCGATCTGACAACTCACCTTACGAGCAAAGGTTGAGTCGATGATCGACACTTCAGCACCAGAATCAAATAATAGCGTGGCACGTTCGTTATTGATTTTACCACTCGCCTTGGCTTGTTTAAACCATTTCTTTGGCAAGTGCTACTTCCAATATCCACGTGATTCACCCGGAAGTAGATCAACTTCAATGATCACCGGGGACTGAGAAAACTCATCGATATGGAAATTAGCCAAGCGTGGTAAATCAGGCTGATCATATTTATCATTATCTCTTTCTGCTGCTTGATAAGCCCTTTTCTTATCCACATATGCAAAAATACACAAACCAGAACGCTCTTCTAGTACCAGATTCCACCCTGGCGAGCGTCCTAGTTTAACAAATCTTCAGCTTCCTTGGGCAGCATTCCAGCATGCTTGGTGGGATTGTACCACTGGCGGATGCGGTTGTAAAACTCTTCCATAGGGCACTTTCCCGCATCGTGAACTTCGCCGCAGGCTCGACAGACGTATAAACAATGATCAGCCGGATGTCCCTTCTTGCCACACTTGAGACAGGTCAGGCGCTTCCAGCAACGAAGATTATCGTGCCTGATCAACCCAAAATTACTGCATTTCTTCACCGCCCCTTGATCGAATGCACTTGAATCACTTCGATTACCCGATCGGGACTCGCCAGGCTGATCGAGCGCCCCTGGTTGGTCGCGGATAGCAGCAATCACGTAACTGCGCTGATCTCCATCGATTCCACTGTCGTCGGCACCTGATTCTTCACTCCCCGAAGACACCTTGATCGCGCGTACTGCCTTGGGCTTTCGCGCTGGGGCAGGTGCCCGATCATCGCCAAATTTATGGCGGAATCGGATGGTACCTACGGCCGCCGTTGGATGGTACCACCTATTACGTGCATACGCCCGCAATGTCTCTTCCAGGTCTGCCGCGGTGTGCAGCCGCAAAAGCGCCAGTTGATCAGCGAGCTCGCGATTGGCCAATGTATCCAAGAAAAGTTGTACATGTTAACGTAAAGTCGTGGGCGATCCATCCTTGATCGGCAAATTGGCTCGCAATCCCGCCACATTCAACCGGTGCAGATATTCGATTGGGCTTTCATCCGACCGCTGCTTCGTATAGTAGTACTGGCGGGATGCCGATTGTCCACTTCCACAATATTGCACTTCAAACTCATCCACAAGATTTTTCCAACTTGATCGAGTGCTTCTACTCAGCTGGCGATGCCAATTGCGCGCTGGTCCTTTTAGTAGATCGCCTAGTATCAGACACTTTTCAGGATCAGAAGCTTGATCCCGCATAAATGCTGACTTGAGGCGACTAATCCAATTCCGCGCTTGATCTTCATCCCCTTCCTTTCCCGAAAATTCCTTTAGATCACTGATCGCAGACATTCGAATCCTGTGGATCATCTGTTGATCAGGCATCCCAATATGTGCGGACGCAACGGTGGCTCGTCGTGGTAGTGTGATCGGCTCATCTGGGTCAATATACTCGCTCTGTGATCGCTGATCATGGAACGAATATACTGATTCCATGTCAACGTCCTTGACCGTTGCCGATCTCTCTGGCTTCGAGTGCTGCTGACGAAGTGAATGCACAGATTCCATGTCAACGTCCTTGATGGACGCAGCTCTTTCTGTCTTTATCTGGCAGCTTTTCCCGCCGACGACTCCAGGTGTCAGCTTGCGTCTTTCTTCAGCCAGAAACTTCTCCATAGCCTTATCAAAGAATGTCTGCAGCTGTGGACTTTGCGATACTTGATCATCTTCTGCTTTGATCGATTGAGGTTCCATCTTGGTAGCCGAAAACTTGGATTTATCCTTCTGGCAAACTGTCATCCTGGTGATTTTGGGCTCTATACTCCCGGCACTACTCGACTCAGCTTCAGATTCATCGCCTTCGGAAGGGGCAGATTCGTAACACGATGATCCCGTGTGTTCTGCCACGTTGATCAACGGGACCGCTTCAATCTTCAACGGAGAGTGCGAGGGTTCCAACTTAGTGGTTTGGCCCACGATAAGTAGCAATAGATGAAACAACTTCTGGGTAGCTTCTGACAGATCTTCTGGATCCTGATCAAATACCTCTCCAGCATCGTAAGCGCCTGTCGTCAGGCCTGCCTGCTTGATCAGGCGTGTTAGCCTCAGTACGATCGTGAGCTTTCCCTCCCATACGTAACTGGCTGAACGACCGGTCCGTTCAGCTTCCCACTGATCATAACCCCAAGTAGGATCATGATCGAATTCGTCAATAATAAATCTTCCATTTTTCCTTTATAAACCTTTCGGTAAAACGTCTCACCAGATCGGCTTCCGTTGGTGGTGTACTTGATCGACTTTCGTCGCTCTCCGACCCAGGCGCCTTCATCTACACCTTTGGCTGGTCGGTCTTGTAATACTTCGCCACCGGATCTCAATCCGGATCATTATACACATATTTTTGGCGGATCATAACGCAAGTTATGATCCTCATGGGCTCCCGAAGGAGCCTCGGGAGGTGGTTGAGGCTTCTACTCCTTTATTTCATCAAGATTCCTCTCCAGGTCCTGATGATCAGCATTTCCTTTCTTCTTCAGGCATGACGACGGCGAACTGCCTTCCATCGTCACAACCTCCTCCTCCTTTTCCACCTTTATCTTCACTTCTTCTTCCGCTTCCGTTTTCACTTCCACATCAGCTCCATCTTGCGTAGAATCGCGGTGATATCCCGCGTCGCCCAAAGATCCGGGCACGCGCACCATTGTGGTGAAGCGGCCGATCAAAGTTTTTGACGCTTGATCAGGCGGTACCACGGCGCCCGGACTACCGACTAACAAAGGGGGTACTCCGGCTGTCCTTGACTGCTTGTGTTTCTGCTCACCTTGTGTACCCGACGGCTTCGGCGTGGGTCGCTCTCCAGGTGGCGGGGATGTAAACACGGCAATTCCTTGATGCAAGATTGGAGAACTTGTAATGAGTTGATCGAGGTGCTGATCAGGCGTGATAAGGTATAATCGAGCTCGAATCAGGTGCGAACAGGCTTGATCAGCAGTGATCAGGCTTGGGCAGGCACCGAAAGTCGTTGATCAGCTGTGATCAGACTTGATCAGGCTTGATCAGGCACTAAAAGTAGTTGATCAGCTGAGTTAAGACTTGATCAGGCTTGATCAGGCACCAAAAGTAGTTGATCAGCTGAGATCAGACTTGATCAGGTGCCAAAAGTTGCTCAGGTACAAGTCGGTGCAATCTTCGAGTTGTTGATCGCGGGTCACGAGTTGCAGAGTGTCGATCAGGTGTTGATAGGAGAAGAGGGTACTTGATCGGGCAGTGGAAGACTTCACTGCCCGATCACGGAGCTTCTGGAGTCTTAAACAGCTAAAGGAACACCCAAATATTTGTATTCCTAGCCTAGACCTACGAGGGGGGGAATAAATCTCACTTAATCCACCTAGAGTTCCCGTGGGGCGCTTACAGCAGCCGAACTCTAGGGGCCAAACGTGAACCAAACGCGGAGAGGTGAGAGAACTGCTCAATCACACTCCCAAAACCAAAAAAAACCTTTACAGTAGAACCACCTACACAGCGGGCGGAGTTGCGGGGTGAGTGATTGACACTCTACGCCTGCCGGTGGGCCAAAAATGCTCTAGGTGCTCCCGCCCGGGACATAGAGATGCGTAGAGGTAGGGGAGGCGCAAAGGTGCCGTGTCTGTAGTGCCCAAAGGGGTTGAACGCAAAAGAGAACTTTATTATTGCTTAAATCCTAAGAACTACCAATTTCCTAATATCCACCAATCAGAACTACCGTTACAGCGTCCTCCGTCGACCAGTCGACCTGGTTTCTTGCACATCTGCCCAGTCGTACGTCTAGCCCGTTGTATGTAACGGAAAAGTGTCGAAAGGTGGCTCCGCAATTTCGCGAGAAATTATCGGCCTTGATCAAGGGGTTATTTGCCACTAAAATCATCCAGCCGTCTACATCACCCTGGTCTTTTAAGTGCTAGAAAAAGAGAGGTGGCTTTTGCGGACGGACCATCTCCGCCTCGACACTCTCACGGTTTGCAGCCACAACAACCTCAGTGTCGATGTATAGTCCCTGTACCCAAGGTCTCAATTGACCTTAAGCCGAAGTTTGCAGACTTCGACAGCTTAGAACGTTGCCTAGTCCTGGATTTGGACTCGAGTTTTGACCTCATTCTGGGCATGAAGTGGCTATTTATCCTTCGTCTGTCGCTGTTCGTCGGTGTTCGCCGAGTACCTGTACGTAATCGTCCCATCTTCCTATTCCCTGTCTATGTCCCGACTATGTGCACCACGGTTGTACACGCAACTGTATACGCCGTGGTACACACAATCGTATACGATTACGTACCCGATTTTTGTCCGTAATCGGCCCCCCTAAATTAGGCCCAATAATTAGGCCCTATAATTAGGCCCGTTATTGGGCCCAATTAATTGCTCCCAAGACAATATTTAACGCAGCCGCTTTTTCCATAACCTTTTCACAGAAATGGCTCGATGCCGCATCCCAGACCAACCTAACTTGGCATCGGGATAACACGATCGCAACCAGTCTAGATAAAGGCATCACCCCTCTTATACCATCCAATGTTTTGGATGAAAAGTTATCTGGCTCGTTCCATCCCAATTAGCGAAACGTCTGGATAACGTACCATCAGGTTGACCGTTCATTATAATGTAAGGCGAGATCAAACGTGATTCAAACATTTCACAGGCCACCATGACGGTACAGCCCTTCTTTTCGTCCTCACTTCTATTGGATCCGACGCGATGGACGTTCACTGGGGCAACCAAATGCGATTCTTTTGGATAGAATTGAAGAAACATCTCATCTGCGTTCATCAAACGCGTCACTCCAGCTGATGACATATTTTTCCGAATTAGTGCAGTTGATTCTTGACAAACTTGAAGCCAATTGATGGGGACAGTCTGTGAGATGGACTCTTTACGGATTGTGATATTGTAACAGGACTGATCCTGTTACAGGCTTACACTGTGCTGTGCGAGGAAGCGCGCAATACGGGAGGGGTAGGATTAGTTGATGACAACTAATCCTATATTAAAAGCAAATAGAATATTCGCTTAAGCTTGAGAACGCAAAATTAATAGTGTTTATTAAATGGGTGGTTAGCGGCTAACAGTATAGTAATTACCTAACTAACATAATAATATCAAGTATTAAACTAACTGTACTATTAGCTAACCTGTTTGATTCGGTATTTATACCGAATCGACTTTTCCTTCGTAGATTATAATAACTTATAATCTATTATTTGAATTTCAGACAACGCCTCTGAAATTCAACTGTGATATTCTAACTTGAATATCAATTATGTAATGGCACCCTATTAAATCACCCCCCCCCCACTTAAGGTGGTTGGACAATAATAATTCTTATTTTGGCCAATCATAGGTGGCACTTGTTGGTCGGAATTTCTCATTCACCAACTGATTGTCCATCGACTCGATGGTCGAAGTACGCGGCGGCGCTCTAAAGAGCGCTGCTGAAAACATCGAAGGAGCTTCTTCCTCCGCCTCAGCACTAGGTGCTGAGGTGTTGAGTGACAACAGTGACGCTGCATTAGCAGCGTCAACTACGCAAAGGTCGGAAGACGTACCGGCTTCGACCACAGATGCTGCTAAGGCGGCATCTGGCAATAAACAGGGAGATGTTGCTAATGCAACATCTCGCACGATGACAACCCCCGAATGGTGTGTTGCCAGGAAGGGTTCTTCCATGTTCGGAGACAGTTCTGACTCCGAACAAAGTGATTGGGGCACAGCTGTCCCCGCGAAAGGATCTAGCGAGTCGAAACTCGCTAGGTGTTCATCGCCTAACAGCTATGACAGCGACAATGATCATCACAGATGGTTGCGGGAGCGCAGAGCCCCACCTGGACCAAGTACGTCTCCACGTCGGGGTGGTTTAACCCCGGCGCGTGGCGTTGAAGCAGGCGGTGTTCCGCCTGCTAAAAGAGCTCGAACATAAGCGGCGCCTGCCGCTTCTGAAGCGTATCATCGTACGGAACCACATGTTCCGTACAAAGTGGGGTTTTCGACCCCTGGATGGGCTATTGCACCCAACAGTGGCGGTCACCATAAGCGGGACTGACAATATGCGCTGTTTGATATCAACGTGCTGGATGACTGCGAAGACATCCAGTCACGTCGATTCGATTGAAGTACAGACGATAGACGTCTGTACTTTATTGACCTCTTTTTCCAGGTTCGATATTATTCGAGCCGGAAAGGGTCAAAGAGGAAAAGGGACGATAAAGACGCCCTGACTCAGAGTTGGAACGCTTTTGTTGACAACTACAACAAAAGCCCAGATGATTACGTGAATAAAGTTCACGTAATGCGCGAGCGCTTTTTAAATCACTCGCGAACAGGCAAAATGGAATACATACGTTTTGCTTGCATCAAAGAAGGGTTGAACTGTGGTGTCCCTTCTCACCTCTTTTTCCCGCGGTGTCCGCAGAGCGCTCCTCGTCTTTCAGAGGAGGAGTTGCGGGGGTACGGTGGTTTTTCCGTACCCGCCGAAATTCAGGGCTTAATCGATGCCATAAATGCATCAACACCTAGTGTTGATGCTACTTCGCATTATGAGTTTAAGACTCCTTCTCAAACTCAGTTAAAAGGTCTGGGGCGTCGGCCCTCAGAACCTCAATCGGCTCCCAAGAGTCGAACTCTTGGGGGTAACCCAGCCAGCGTACTAAGTACTCGGTACGCTGCCCCTTCTTCGAAGGAACCGAGCGCTTCGAGATCAAGCGCTCGAGAATGAATCGCTTATTCCCCTGATTATCGATCAGGGGCGGTGGAGGTTGAGAATTCCCTCGCCGTTGTTGTTGCGGGGCATGGTTCTTTGCTCCGCAAACTCGAGGAGGGTTGTTCCTCCTTGAGCAGCGATATGTCTCACTCTGTGAAGACATAGCGGTCTCTTCGCGAGAATGTCCGCGACATCCTCGGGGCGCACACTGCCCTTCAGCAGAAGAATGATCTTCTGTACATCGAGCTTTCCCGCTGTAAGGAAGAGCTCGATCGGCACAAGGCTGATCTTGAGAAGTCGAAGGCGGAGGTAATGACTCTCCGCTCTGCTCATCAACGGCTGGAATCCGGTTACAAGTCTCTCTTGGAAGACTTGGAGAAGCACGGTATCTTCCGTGGTTCTGTGTCTCGTCGTAAGACAAAGACGAATGATACGGTTTGAGCCGCCCAACATAGAATGTTGGGTGGAGCCGCATTGCTGTGGGAATGTCTAAAGTATAGGCATTCCTCCGAATCTCTTGGACCTTGAAAGGTCCAATGTACTTAGGAAGCAACTTCCGTGTAGGGAAGTTGCTTATTCCATGTATAGGCAAATTAGTAGTACTTAATAATACCAATTCGCCTTTCCGAAAGGAGTTTTTGTTCTTCCTTCCTTGATTGTCTGCATTTTGCTTCTGCTTATCCAAAAGCAGAAGCAAGTGAATCTTTTATATAGCGTATTACAGCTTGGCGCTGTAATACGAATTCATATACTGCTTTATCAACAGTAGGTGCATTGCCCTCATTGTCTGCAGCCATTGCTGCAGACACATATTCATCATATGCAGCTTCAGTTTCATTTGAAGCTGCTTCCGCTTCTACTGTACTTTCCGTAGAAGTTCCATCGTTTTGTTCACAAGTTGCAGTTGCAACTTGCGCATTGACTCGCTCAAAATTTGAGCGGGTCCCTCCCCCACTTAGATTTGGGGTACTGCCAAGTAAAGCTGGGGTTCGTGGATGCCTTAAGGCATTCAGTAGAACGGTGTATGCTTAGTTGAAGCATGCACCGAATTGTTAATCGCAATTCAGTGAGTGGCAGATAGTCACTCCACTGTTCAAAGGCATGTGCGTATGATCGCAACATGTCTCCAAGAACGCGGTTAACCCGTTCCGTCTGCCCATCCGTTTCCGGATGGTTCGCAGTTGACATCTTCAACTGGGTTCCCAACAATGAGAACGTTTCTTGCCAGAAACGTCCTGTAAATCTCGGATATCGATCCGAGACAATGTCTTCCGGCATTCCGTGCAAACGGAATACCGTATCAACGAATATCCGCGCTGTTTGAGCGGCGGTTACGTTCGCTGATACTGCAGTAAAATGTACCATCTTATTGAAACGGTCTACAAAGACCACTATTCCGGTCTTCCGACTATTGTCGGGTGGAAGACCGAATACGAAGTCCATTGAAATGGAATTCCAACACTCTGTCGGAACCGGCAGAGATTGCAGCGGAGCCTGTGCAGACTGCGCAGGCTTAACACGCTGGCAAATCTCACAAGCGCGTACGTATTTCCGTACCCACTTGTACTGGTTTCGCCAGTAAAAGTCACGTGCGAGAGAAGCGTATGTCTTCTATCGACCTTGATGCCCGAAATCGGTGCATCATGATACTCAAACATAATTTGATGTTTGAGATCATCGTCGTTTGGATCAACGATGCGACTTTCATCTTTTTGGTCTGTGCTGTAAGGCAGCAGACCATCGTGCAGTCGATATCGATGCACGCAAGCGCGGAGGAACTCTGGGAGTTCGTCGCGTTTCTCACTTGATTGATTACGTAAGTAATCAATCAACAGACGTGTCTCCTCGTCTGTTTTGTACGCCTCGCGTACTTGTCGTATAATTGACGACGACAAAGCATTGCAACGGATTGCGTTTGCACTGGCAACTTCGGTTACGGACAGTTTTGTCTCGTAATCGGGCCTTCGTGATAGCGCATCCGCTATCACGTTCAACTTTCCGGGTTTGTATTCAACCGTAAAGTTGTATTCAGCAAAGAATGACATCCATCGATCCATTCTTTGAGAAATGTGTGGTGAATTCACGGCCGTGCGTAGAGACGCATGATCCGTGTAAACCACAAACGGTCTATCTCCCAAGAGATAGATCCGAAACTTGGCCAGTGCATACTTCATGCCAAGGAGTTCCTTGTCATGCACTGTATAGTTGCGCTCGGCTGGGCGCAACTGACGCGATTGATAGCAGATTACGCGATCACGATATCGTGATCACGCTGCAATAAAACACAGCCGAAGGCGAAATCACTCGCGTCGCAAACGACGCGGAACGGACGCTCGTTATCGGCTATAGCCAAGACAGGCGCTTCAGTCAAGCTTTGCTTGACTGCATCAAAAGCATCTTGGCATTGGGTATCCCAATGCCATTCAACATATTTCTTAAGCAATTGATAAAGAGGTCGTATTAACCCAGCATAGTTGCACGAATACTTGTGCAAATATGTTGCCAACCCAAGGTACTTTCGAAGTTCCTTAACGTTGTTTGGCGTAGGCCATTCAACGATCATCCTGATCATTTCTGGATCAGGACGCACCCCGTGCTTGCCCACAAAGCATCCAAGAACGGGTATATCAGGTGCACCAAAGGTGCACTTCCTTAGATTTGCATAGAGCTTATGCTTACGCATAAGCTCTAACACTCGACGTAGATGTTCCCTATGGACATCTACATCGCTTTTATCGTGTTCACCCTTACTATGGATGAACACGTCATCGAAATAACTCGGTGCGAATTCTCGCACCGGTCGTAATAGATGCGTTACGCATCTGTTAAACGTAGCAGGGGCATTTCGAAGCCCCTGCGGCATAACAAGTCACTCCCAAAGCATGCCACTTGGGGTGCTTACCGCCGTGAGAGGGATATCCTTCTCACGCATTAGGATTTGATAAAATCCATCTCTTAGATCAAGAGCACTAAAATGGTGCTCCCGCACATGCCATCAATGATGACATCTTTTCGCGGTATCGGCGTCTGCGCCGGTACCGTCTCTGCGTTCAGCTTGTTGTAAGCGTGAACGATTCTCCACCCACCTGTGGACTTTTTCACACAAAAGGTGGGGGTAGAGTGCGGTGAGATAGACTCCCGCAATTGGCCTGATTTACGACTAGCTTCGAAAACTCGTCGATCGCTTTTACTTGATCACGCGCAATGACCGTTGCCGCGTGACACAATACTTCGTGCCTGGCACGAGGTCAATTTAATGACAAGTTCCCTTATCCTTAGGGAGCTCGCTAGGTACTTCTTCTGGGAATACGTCAGCGTATTCCCGAAGTACCTCATAAAATGGGGAGTTCGCTTTAAGCGACTCCCAGTGTAGCCGGTGTGTATACGCACGGTGCGGCTAGCGCACAGAGGAAGACTCTTCCTTAAAGCGGTAGCTACCGCTACTTAGCCGATACGCCCTTGAAAAGGGCTTAGTAGGAGAGTTCTCCTACTCGGGGCCAAGATTCCCGGGTTGGTTTACGACTTAGCCTTAACGGCTGTATTCCCTTTACGGGGTGTAAGTAAAGGGAGGGCTCCCTCTTACCTACGACACTCACTGCGCGCGCGACCGGTCGAGGTCGCACGTCCGCAGAATAGAGTGAAATGTAAACTGAATATATTTAATATGTAATTAGCCTAAATTAATTTAAACTAATATAAACTATATGTAATACTAAATAGAATATTCCTAATTCGTACCTAGCTAAAATGTATTGTACACACCTGTGTACTGACACGTGGATGGCTGACACACCACCACACCAAGGGCCCCTTCCCTGTTTGGTTAAAATAACCAAAGTTTCAAAACCTTTCAAACCGGTCAATACTGACCTCAACCGTGGTGTACTCATGTACACCAACATTATATGTAACTCGAATGTAACCCCGTTACACCCATCTCTGCGCTTCAAAGCGCTGAACTTTGGTTTGATCATTGGGAACCTCGTTCCCAATGTTTTCCACCTGTAATGTGCATATTCGTTCACGAATATCCACTACATCATCTGTTGCAACGATGATACAGATCTGTTCGATCTGATCATCGTGCAAGTTCTTCATAAACTTCTTCCAGCTTAGCGCTGGAAGAGCCATCACCTCCGAAACTTCTTTCGGAGGGTGTTCCATCAACAGAGACTGGGTAGCTAATCCGGTCTCCGTTTGCGTCAAGACGTTGATCGTCTCGATGGAACTGTCCATGCAATCAGACGCACTCTTCTGATTGACTGCTACACGGTGATTACGATTCACCGTGTGCGAATACTCATCATCATGGTGGCCACTGCCTACCATGGAATTTTCTTGGCGATCAGATGTGCTCCTCTGATCGGCCGCCTGTTCTGCGACACGGTGGTCTTTATCACCCGTGTGCATGGCTAACGCAACGTGGTGGGCACTGGACACCACGGAGTTGTGCTCACGATTGCACTCGATCGTGAGTTCACTCTCATCAACACGGAATTCTTTCGTCGTGTTGGAACCTTCGGTCGCACAGTGGGTGTTTCCCACTGTGGATACTATTTCATTCTCACGGTGGTCTTTATCACCCGTGGATATCTCTCCAACACGCAACGACTCTTCCGTTGCGTGTGGTAGTCCCTCTGGACTCTCACCAGTGGAGGTACCTTCCGCTGATCGTGTCGGAACAGACCTGGTGGTGCCATCGCTATCCACCAGACTGTCCGACGCTTCGGTTGTATCTTCTGATACAGCCGGATTACACACAGGGTGATCAGATCCTGTGGGTCCGCCGCAGTCGATCGATAGGTTAACCCAGTCTATCGAAGGTTTAAAATTGGACATCCATGGGATTCCAAGTATCACATCGAACTTGTCATCTAAATCGAGGGCGATGAATTCATCCTCGAATGACAGTTCATTCAACTCGAAGCGTGTTTTAATCACACGCTTTGGAATAGTCACGGTAGCACCTGTTGCTAACCGGACTGACAACATACTTCGTGGGGTTTCTACTCCCACGAAGCTCAACAGCGTTAGACTCTGAGTTCAAACGAAATTGTTTGACGCTTCTATTCAAACAAAGCTCGCATGGGGACATCGCTCTCGTGCGGCTTAACCTCCAGGGTGATAAGAGGCTTATCACCACCCTGCACCTTTTGACAGGACATAGTCCCGTCTGGGGCTATTACCCTCACATGACCTATGTCGGCATGTGGGATAACATTCCCAGTAGGGCGCCCGCCCCTACTGGTGATTTACGTTTTTTGCACCAACAGGGTGATGTCCCTGTTGGTGTCGCCTTGCAGCGGACGTTCCGTCCGCTGACTGCGTGGCACCGGACGCGGTGCCATACACTCATGGGAAAAATGCCCCACTTTCGCGCATCGATTGCAGCGAATGTTCTTCTTAAATTTCGGTTGCTTCGAGTTCGAAGCAACCGCAACCGATAGGTCCATCGGCTCTGGACCTCCACCGCCCATGCTCTGGCGCGGGTGGCTGTTTCTTGAGACGAAGTGTGAACTTCGTCTGCCCTACTGCTGATTGTTGACATGCTGTTGCGGCATGTCAAAAGCGAAGGGCTGTTGAGCCCTTCGGCTGTACCCAGCATGCGATGACGCTGATCGCTGAATTCTTCACGGATGCTCATATCAATGGCATCCCTTATAGTCTTTGGCGGGTGCCGGTAAAGACTCTGTTTGACGGGACCATCATTGAGTCCCTTCATGAAGCCAGTGACCTGCATAGCAGGGGGCACCGGCTCATACACAATATTTGACAGCAAATATTGCGTCTTCTGAGCGTAAGCTTGAAGGTCAAACTTACCTTGCCGGAGTTCCATGAACTCCTGCCGACTACTTAGCTCCATTTCTGGAGCTTCAAAGTTGATCTTTAGCTCAGCTTTTAATTCCTGATAAGTCAGGAACGCAGAGTCATCAGTGGATCTGCGACTCATCGCCCATGCCCTGGCTCTGCCGCCCAGACATGTTGTGGCGAAGTACTCCTGTTGACGTTCGTCAACAATATTTTGCGCAGATATGGCATCTTCCACCTCTGCGAACCATCTACGAAGGGGCTCGCCCCCTTCGCCAGTAAAGGGCGGTACTCGCGCCTTTACCACTTCAACGCTATGCGTTGCAGGTGCCGTCCGCGCTGCCTCTTGCGCGAGCCGTGATGGTGTTTCGACGTGGTTTCGCCTAAAGCGATTCACCACCTCTATCGCTTCCTCCGGGGTCTTATCCAGGAGGAAAGTAAGGATGTCGGTCCCCATGGACCGAACCATTTCTACCGTCGCGTCTTTATTACGCGACGTGAAGTGAGGGAAGTGTTCCGTCACCACTTCCAGCGTTCTCTTTCGCTCGGCAGGCGTCATGTCTCGCGACATGATGCCGAGCGGCTCTTAATCTTCGCTCCGCTAGTTAACTAGCGGAACGGAACTGTGGTCGTTAGGACGGACCACAAAGTTCTACCAGGTGTAACAGGACTGATCCTGTTACAGGCTTACAATTTGTTGTGCGAGGAAGCGCGCAATACGGGAGGGGTAGGATTAGTTGATGACAACTAATCCTATATTAAAAGCAAATAGAATATTCGCTTAAGCTTGAGAACGCAAAATTAAGAGTGTTTATTAAATGGGTGGTTAGCGGCTAACAGTATAGTAATAACCTAACTAACATAATAATACCAAGTTTTAAACTAACTGTACTATTAGTTAACCTTCATGATTCGGTATTTATACCGAATCGACTTTTCCTTCGTAGATTATAATAACTTATAATCTATTATTTGAATTTCAGACAACGCGTCTGAAATTCAACTGTGATATTCTAACTTGAATATCAATTATGTAATGGCACCCCATTACAGATATGGTGTCTCTGATGTACTCTAGTGAGCCACTGCGGAAACGCTGGGGTAATGTTGCCTGAATGAATGCCCATTTTGAGCTCCCATTCAGTTCGATCGACTTCCGAATTGTGTCCAAACTTGGCAATCAGTAGATTATAAGCTGAGGATTTGCAGAGGGGATTTCCGGTCTCCCAACTCTCAATAACGTGTTCGATTATAAATTCTTCTTGTTCTTGGTATTTCACTTTTTTCCCAGACCCTGCAGTCTTGGAAGTATGGCGAAGATAAACGATATTATCGTGATATGTACTCATCTTCCTGTTTAATTGGCGGTTACCGTTCGAGGACGATGAGACATATGTTTTTCCAGATGTGCTGACGCTGAACTTTGGGTCAATCTCGACTTTACTTGACGGTTCGACGCCATCATAAGCCTCTGTACGAAGATGGTATCGACGGTAGAATATCAGAGACTGTAAATGACTCCACATAGTGGAACCATTTTTCGAAGTAGACCTTTTGACGAATCCAATTGTTGAACGTATTGATGTTAATACCGAACAACGATAAAGTTAGTTCGTCATCCGCCTTGCCGAGAGATTTATGGAGATAAAAGAATACAGCTTTAGAGTTCTTCTCCCATGTCATGGTCCGGTACAGCTCTGATGTCTTTTTCCCCCAATAATACTTTAGATTTAGCTGATTCTACTAATTCTTTCATCAATCGGCGATGCAACTGCCGTTGACGGGCCTCGATGACGATTTCGCTGGGTATTTTGGTGACACCAGTTCGCGGATCGTTTGTGATGACAGGCTGCAGCGTCTGCAGGTGCAACTCAGGGAACATTTCGCGACGAATTAGGTGAGCTAGGTTGTAGGTATTGTCTCGCCCACGCTTTCGCTGCTCTTGGGTGTCGATCCAGCGCTGATTCTCGGTATTGGAAAGGAGGAATCTCTTCATCGCGATATAGAGGAATGCGGACTCCGAAGTAATTTTTTTGCGAACTCAGCGGAACTAGTTGGTGATTTTTTTGTTAATGAAAAATGACCTTAATATTAAAAGGTGATCAGAAATCCCGGAATTGTGATTTTTTTGTGTGGCTTTTATTTTGTTAAGTACGGTAAAGTGAAAAAGTGAAAGTGATCAAATTAGATTAAATCCTAAAACATAATCTAACTAAATGTGTACATGAATTTGAGTATTACCCAATTTCCGTTTTCTGAAAAGCCGCTTAACCCAAAGTGTGCGACGTCCTCGCAAGCTTGAGCGACGACCAGTTTAACACGCTTCTTCCGTGGTCTTTGGATTACTTTTATGTTTAGTTTACCAGATTGATCCAGCAAACTATCTATCGGATTCGTTTTCAGAACTTCAGCCAAGTCCCGGTGAAGTTTCCATCGGGGTACACCTCTCGTCCCAGATCCGACATGATCGGCAAGATCCTCTAAATCTGGTGAATCTAACCACCAGAGAGCTGAGGTCTTATCCAACGTTTCAGTTAGCTGTATCTGGGTACGGGTAGTGTATTTGAACATTTTCGTTGCATCTAGGTGACCAGCAACACTGGTCAGGGTTTCCGAGGTGAAAAGTACGAGGTTAACAAGAACTCCAAAGATGTGGTGGAGTCTATTTTTAAATTTAAATATTATTTCTAGATATCCAAAACAAAAGACGGCCAACTATCTGTAGGGTACTCCATTGATAATTCCAGATTGGACCGATCGACGTGATCGATCCGATCTTCTCATCTTGATATCGTGGCGGACTCGAAAACCTTTCTCTTCTTCAATTCTCCCTCTACGTTAGTGCGGTACATATATTCGGTTTGTCGACGCTAATTTTTGTCTTAACGACGCAGCTACTCGACTCAAAACTCACCATACAAACCACTTGCAGCCGCTCCCTACTTCTCATGGCTCGGCGACAACCCAATTTGACGTAAATAGGATATATTTCTGCCATTTTCAGGATAGAAAATGGCGGACAAGACGTACCATATCGTGCTATCAAATATTTCTGTACCTGTGGTCTTAACGCTGATGGCTGATGGCACCAAAGGGACCGAACATTAAGATTCAACATTAGACATGAAGAATAAGAGCCCTACCCAAATAAAAGACCCTCTTGTTATAATCTGTGTTTCCACACTCCTGGGAAATCCGATCGTACCCAATTATCAGTTTTCTTTTCGCGCAAATAACGCCGCACTCATGAACGTCCAGGACGTGTCCATGAATAGCGAGTCGAAGCACGACGACCAGGAGACAGATGAGGATGTTCGCTCCATGAAAATGGAGTTTTCCACTCCGCGTCGCAGGCAGCGCAAAAAATCAAGCAACAGATTTGAATTCAGCGTCACCCCTGAGCCCTCCAGACGAAGCTTCTCGACATCTCGTGGTCGTTCAGCAGGTGCTGAATTAGAGGAATCGCCTGCACGATATTCTCCCAGTAAAGTGAAAGCAGCTGTGCGGTCATTTGCAGACTTTTTGCACTTTTTGGTAAGTCTGATAGAGAGCCATCGGAAAGACGGATGTGAGAGCACTTAGAGCTACACTTTTCTTCTTTTTGTGCCTTTTGGAGGAACAGCAAGAACATCCACAGGATAGTACGCTTATGCCAATGATAATCGAGAGATTCGCGGAGCTTGGAGCAGTGATCGAGTCCCAGAAGAGACATATCGACCGCTGGAAGGTACGTACGATTTGATGCTGATTATGTTGGTGGACGTATAGTGATAATAACACGTGCCTATGCAGGGAAAAGAATTGGATTTAGCTATTGAAGAAGCTCAGCAGAATCTGGAGCTTACTAAAGAGCTTGGAGAAGTAACTAGATGCAGTGTGAAGGTTTTAGGAAGGTTAGAGCTGACACTTGCCAATTCTTACCTTTCATGACAGACGATTCAGAAGCAGGAGCAGCAAATAGCTGAAAATTTAGTGGAAAAACAGAAGTGGGAAGAAAAGTACCATCTTGCTGCTCATGAGGTCGAGACACTGAAAATACAGGCCACATATCAGATCCAACAATTGCAGTCCGAGGTGTCGAGGCTACGGCAAGCTGGATTAGATATGGAGTCGAACTTGAAGGAGCAAGAATCGTCATACGAGACCTTAAAACAACACAATGACACGCTGCGGTCAGACGTGAAGCAGTTGGAATGTAACATTTCGGAGCATTTGCAAGAGAACAGAAAATTAGAGCAGCAAAATGCCGACCAATCTGATATGATGCAGAGTCTACACCAAGAAGTGAATGATCTCCATGAGCATCATGAGTCTGTACTGATCAAAGTCAAAGAGCTCAAACAGGATATAACAGCGTGGCAGGAAAAATATAAAGAGAAAGAGAAGCAAATACATGAGATGGAGAACGCGCTTATGCATGGTAGACAACAAGTGGAAAAGCAAGACGAGAATTTAGTGCTTGTTAAAGCTGAGAACCGAAAACTGCAGGAGCACATGGACATGATGGCTCAGGAGCACGAGAAACATCTCGCAGACTACTACAAGAGTCAACGTGAGGCTGAGCAAAGACTACGCCAAGCCCTTGAACAAGAATCAACGCGATTCCAAACTCTAAAAGAGGAGGCAGAAGAAATGCGTGGACAGATTGAATCGCAAGCTATGTCTGCAATGAATCAGCGTGAACAGCAACTGCTGGATGAAAAAGCTCGACTTGAAGATGAGCTGCAACACCAGATTAGCAAACTTGACGAGGAGAATGCAGAATTACGAGCCAAAGTTGAGGGTTTGAAAGACATTAACCGACGCAAGAGCATCGAGATTGGTCGTCTGATGGTAGTCTCACATGAGACTGAACGACAGAAAGAAATTCATAGTGCGGATACTCAAAGAATGCAGCAGCTTCAGGAAGAAGTTGATCGTGTAAAGAATCAAAATAAGAAATTGCTCCAGGATATGGCAACCAAGGATGCTACCTACGAAGAAACAATCAAGTCGCAGTCTGGTCAATTTGAAACTCAGTATAATGAGCTTGTATCCCAGGTCACGAATCAGATCAACGACTTGACGCGAGAAAATGAACAACTGCGAGCGGAACTGGACGACGCAGCAAAGAAAGTGGAAATGTACGAGGGAAAACTCTCATTACAAAGCGTGGAGCATGATGAGTGGCGTATCGAGTGCGAAAAACTCCAACGCCAGATGCACGACATCACTCGTGGTAACGAAGCTTTGAAAATCGAGTTCAACCGCCGTGCTCACGACCTGGAGCTGAAGAATAAGGAGAATGCTGAATTGCATGCACAGATTGAGCGATTAAAGTCTCCTGATCACGAACGGATGAAAGACGTTGAACGTATTCAACACGAACGTATCGAATTAGAAGAGCAGAACCTTGAGTTGCAAAGGCAACTTGAACTGATTCGGGTTGAAGCCGACTTAAGACTGAATGAAGCTCATCAAGTACATAATCACGCTCTCGAGCAGGAAAGCGCTCACGAGAACACAATTCGCTTGCTTTGCGAGGACAAGGAAGGTTTGAAACGTGACATGATTGCTCTGGCATCCGAGAGATCTGCGCTGGAATTTCAAGTTTCGACGGCACACAATGAGGTTGAGCGATTGAAGGCATCGGTACAGAAGCTTGAAACCGACAATATGGGACTCGAGTTTCAACTTAAAGAAGTAATGCGCCAGGCGACAGAGCAGATTGATACTCAAAAACAGCTGGCCGCAATGGCTCGAGATGAAAGCCGAATAGAAATGCAAAAAATGTCTGCCCAGCTTGCACACCGAGATACGCAAATGAACGAAAAACACGAACAGCTGCATAAGTTGCAGCAAACAATCACGTTGCAGGAAGAGAGGCTTCGAAATGAGCAGTACCGATACAAGCGCTTGCAAACGAAGCATGAAGAGCTGAGAATGGCGCTCGAGTCTCTTTATAGTGAAAGACATGGGCTAGACGATATGATGTCTAATCTGTTACGTGAAAGGCAGCCAGGGATGGAAGAGGAGGATCTTATTCAAAAGCTCGAATGGCTCATATGTGAGATGGATCGACTTGCAGAGGAACAGTGTGATAAGGTTATGGCTTTACAGGTAGATTCGGACACAAAACTAGCAATGGAACAACAATATTCAAGTGACGTCCAAGCCAGACTTGAAGAAGAGAACGCGAAGATCCAGCAACAAGTCGTCAGCGATAGTTTGGAAAAACAACAATCTCAAATTGTGCATCTACAACGTGAACGTGACGAGCAGAATCGTGTCGTCAAAGGCATGGAGGAAACAATTGCGGCGCTCGAGGTGGAGAGGCTCACCCAGAGCAGTGCATCAGACGAGCTGCAAAAACTTCAAGCTGCGAAGAACGAGTTACAAACAATGTACGATCGGCTCAAAGCCGAAATGATGACCCAACTTACAGAAAAAGAAAGCGAAGTAACTGAGTTACAGGACAATTTGACAGAGATGCAGGCTAAACTAGATCAAGAGAAGGAAATGTCACGGCATTTGATGGACCGCTCGAGTTACGACAAGCAAGAGCAACTAAAAAAGTCCCAGGTTGAAAAGGAATTGCAAGCTCGAGTGAAGGAGCTAGAAGCAATTGTGTCCGATTACCAGTTTAAGCTCCAAGTAAGTGAATCAGGCGCAGATACTGAAGACGAGGCTCAAGTGAAGGAGCTTGAAGCGTTAGTGAAGCAGCTCCAAGACAGACTTCAGGTTAGTGAAAACACTGCTGTACGTATGAAAAAAGATCACGCTCGCGTGGAGGAACTCGAGGAACAAGTGAAATTACTCGAGCGTAAACTGTCTGCTAAAAGTCGCGAACAGCAGCAACAAATTAAAGAATTGGAAGCGTCAGTGGAGCAATTTCGGCACGAGCTGCAAATTAGCGAGCAATCTATTGCAGCCAAGGAACAGAGCGCCATGCATGAAAAGCTACATCAAGAACGCAAGTATCGATCGCTGCTAAAGCAGTATGACGCTTTAGTTGCTGAAAATACCGCTAGTGTCACGAAGTTGAGTGCGAAAGAGGCTGAGACTGTCCATTTGCGCCAAGAAGTTTACCAGCTACAGGAGGAGATTGAAAGGTTGCAACGAGAAATCCGTGACAATACTGCTGCAATGGATACTGCAAGAAACCACCTCAATGTCTCCGAGCAGCTGACGCTGAAGCTGGAAAGCATGCAAGATGAGCTTGAAGCCCGTGCAAATGACGTTCGTAAGCATGAGTCTGACTTGGCTGTCAAAGACAACGAGCTACTGCGAGCGCAAGAGGATGCAGATGATGTGAAGCGTCATCTTGAGAACCAAATTCAGTCAAAAGAAGGCGAAGTGACGTTGCTAAAGCAAGAGAATGCTATCTTACAAGAACAGTTGGAGCGAGAAAAACTTTTATCAAAGCAAATAACCGAAGTTGAGACAACAGCTCGTGAAAAAGCGACGATGAAAGAGGATGAACCGATGAAGCGGGAGCAGTTAAAATCACGAATTGCTTACCTTGAAGAAGCCGTGTCGACAATGCTTAACCAGTTCCGACGTGAGGTGAGGAGACTCAACATTGACCTGGGGATTCAAGGGTCAACTATCGATGAAAAATACGTTGACGACAATGATGTCCAACGTGGAATCATGGAAATCTCCGCATGCCTTCGTCGCTATCAACAGCTTGAGACCCGCCAAAACGCACTCCTTGACCGCAAAGAGAGGCAACTCCAAAAGCTCAAGTTGCAATTTGAAGAGCTGGAAAAGTATGTTGAGAAAAAACAGCGAGATCCGCAGATGGACATCATGAGCATGGATGTTTCAAAGTTGAAGTTAGAAAACAACGAGCAGCGTGAAAACGCCAAACGTGACGTAAGGAGCGACGCAAGTGCCGAGTATTCCGTCATGGTGGATAAGTATGAGAAGCTCAAGCACCGCGTCGGTGAATTGAAGGAAGCGAATTCAAAACTTAAGGAGAGTTGCATCTCGAAGCGCGACGTAAAGGCATTTATGAAGAAGATCGACAAGCTTTCGAAGCAAGTGGCAGATAAGGATTTGCAAATCCAAGCTCTGCAAAATTTCAAGATGGCAAGATTGAAGGGCATTGATATCAATGTTTCAGCTGGATCACGTCGCTTCAAAGACTTGCCACTCGCATTGCAAGAGAAGGAGGAGAAGCTCATGGTACTTAATGATCACTTGACCGGTCTCATGGTGGATAATATGCAACTAAAACACAGCATGGAGCAGTATGCTATCCGGTACGGTCCGTTAGACACCACTTTGTCAAATGGCGTGATCGATAACTCTGATGTTCGATTTGATGATCACACCCGACAGCAACAAGCCATTCGGTAAATAAAGCCGGGATGTGGTGATATATCTATTAATCTATTGGTGTGAGAGAGCTGGTACTTGAACTAACTGACGTTGCTTCGTCTCTGGAAGATACGCCCAGAAGAACACGAGACACGCCACGTACGTCGTCCCGTACGCAAGAAAAGTCGCCTCGGTACCAAAGATTTCGAACAAAGTAAGCATGGACCCGTTAACGAGCAATGAGATGAGCGACATGGTGAATGTACAGAAGCTCATGTACCGTGCTCGGTTGTTATCGTCTTGAAACAATTCACTTAAGATGACAACGAAAAGGATACTTGGACCGATGGCAGCAAATACGTTGAGTATAGCAAAGGTGATCATAATGCTCATTGATGCCGTCGAAACACGAGCAAGATCATCGGTCGAATAGCAGGCAAATATCCCACCGCTTACCATAAAGCAGCCGCAGACAACAGCAAGACAAACGAGATACACTTGCCGTCGGGCAAACTTCGCGATGACAAATTGACCAGCAAATAGCACAGAGACGACAGCCACAAGCGAACATAAAAGTCCAAAAGTGTTTGCGTCTCTAAATGAAAAGGACGGGCTGGTTTTGGTAATGATCTCTGGTCCATAGAAGAGAGAGGCATCGACGCAGTTGTTCACGTAAGCCAGCAAGATACCAATCTTGAGCTCAAGGTGCTCACTAGAAGACGTTGATGGGCTTATACTGGACGACAGCGACGAAGATACTACCTCCTGCTTGTCCGTGCACTGATAGATCCCATTTTTTGTAGCGCATTTAATGATGACAGTTGTCGTCCCACTACTGCCAATGCTTTCTTCATCAGACGCATCTGTCACTCGATCTTCCACGTCGATCGACTTCTCCTTCCACTGGATCCATTTGATGCTCTCCGGAAAGTGAAAGTGAAAGTTGTAAAGCACATAGAGCGCTGGTAGACTACCAAACGCTAAGCACGCTTTCCAGTTTTCACTTACAGTGAGCATAAAGAGATACGGTACCGCTACTCCCGCGTTGACCCTAGAGAAACGGCAGCTATGAAATCATATCGACAAAACAACAGCTCGACTCTCGAACATTCCTTCTCCTTACCCAAGTTGGAAAAGTGTGAGCAACGCTCCTCGACTTGCAGCATCTACACACTCGCTTATGTACATGGGGATGAGCAAAATCGACAAACCATTGCCGATGCCTGAGCACAGTCGCCATAACACGAGCCACGAAAAACTAGAGCTGGCAACCCCAGCCAGCAGAGCTCCTAGAATAGACCAAAAGCACGCAAACATAGCTGTTGCTTTGCGGCCAAAGCGATCTGCCAGACTGCCGCCCACCAACATGGAAATCGCATCACTAAGCGTCGCAGTAGCACTCAGAGCTTCTTCTTGAGTCGATGACAGCGCTAAATCCTCGCGCATGTATTGCAACGTTGCGGCGAGGCTGCGGTGCACGAAAGTGTCGAATTTGAGCTAAAACACTGAGAACTTTGCCAGTGACACTCTTACCCACCTGACGTTGTAGCCGTAGATAAGACCACCCATGATGCTAAACAGCACCCACGAACGACGCTTGAAACCTCGAATTATGTCATCAAATTGCTTCTCCTCGGGCGCAGTGTCTTCCTTCGCTAAGGAATTACAACTACTCGAGCGTTGCTGCTCTCGCAGCCGTAAGAGCTCTTTCGTCTCTTCTGGCGCCATATGACGTTGCAAATATCGTTACGTATATTTTCAGCCTATCAATGTTTATATTCAGAAACGATTTGAAAGAGTGGGACGCCACTAGTTTTTTGTTTAGAGGAGGAGACCAGGAACGAACTGGTGTACCACCTGTTTGCTTGAGATTGAAGGAGAACGATCTATACGCAAGTGTGCTGAGATGGAATGTTTAGATGGATGAAATAATACGTGTGGTGAAAAGAAACATTTTCATGGACAACACGGTTGCGAAAGTCTGTCTATTACACATCCTATGCGAGTAAAGACAGTGCCTTCCTCCGTCCATGGATCTTGGATCTGGATTCTCAGACGATCCAAGATCCATGGACGGAGAGACGCCGTGCTGTAAATGTTGTTTTCCGAGAGGGATAACCTATTCGCACATGATGCTTTTCCTAAATAAGATGACTCAATCATGTAAACATCATGTGCGAATAGATTATCCCCGATTTTCTTGTAATAAACTCTTCAAATACTTGTTTTCGACACTTCGTTTGTAGTGTACGGGCTTAAATGAATTTTGAAAAGGCGATCCAAAAAGTTAGCAAAATAATCACAACTTTGGCCCATATTTTGCCACCTTTAGTATTAACCCAATCACCTTTGAAAAATAGGTCAGGTGTTTTTTTTCTGTTAAGTACGGTAATTGGAAAGTTGTGGTCGTCTCGACTTGGAGAACTGTCGCGGTTATTACAGTGGATTGGCTTTCTCGTTTCGTTTTCTCTTGGTAGTTGTGGTTACGCATTACGTTCTGCTAAGGACGTTAGTGGAGATAACGTTGATTAATAAAAGTTAAGTTTGATTTACGTTATTGGAGTATATTTTGTTAATAAATCACCGCTTGTTACGCTATTGTATATAGCTGGAAACGCGGAAGACTCTCGCACGAGTCTGGAAGAAAAAAGATCGAACAAAGCGTAAACTACACTAAAAAGGGGCGACCTTCCACGAAAAAACAAATACTTTTCCCAAAACCTTTCCAGTTAATTCCCTATTCCAAAAAATGCTGGCGAGTCGCGTGTGAGTTTCTATACACCTTAATAAATCCCGTCGGGGGAAGACTTCCAGCGATAAAGTGCACCTGTGCGCGTCTCTTCCAGGAATAGAAGGATGAACAGGAGGGGGCTTAGTGACCCGTTTGTTTAAGGGGGAAAATAGAAGACTTAAATTAAATAATAAAAAAAAATCCGTCAACATTTTTGCTCCGGCCGACCGTTCCTGGTCCGACCAACTGTAACATTTCTTCTCCATTCCGTGACTTCCCTATCGGCCAACCGGATCGGGGCGTACTTTAAACCCATAGCGATTCTGTCCGAGCTAATCATCTTCCTAATGTGGACCACATACTTAGATCGCATCTTCCGTTTCGCTCAAATTACCACTTCGGTCTGTACTACTCTCGAAATTCGTGGAGAGAAAACGACGACAGGCTATCTTAGCAGACAAAAAGGCGAGACTAGAAGGCGACCTGAAGCACGGTGTCGGCGTGCTACACCAAACCATAAACGATCAATATGGAAATTTTCAGGATGGGATTCGTAACACCGGCGTGCCATATCGACGATTGAGTATCCTGGTAATTGGAGAAGTGGGAATGAGGATGAGATCAGCCCACTACCGTTGCGCGGACCCAGGGGAGGTTGTGGTAAAGTGCGGTGAATTTAGAGATTAACGGTGGTTTAGTTTTGATTTTGATATGGTTCTGGAACTTTTTGAGCTCGGGATGGAAACTACTTCAACTACGCCAAACCAGACGAGGTGCCGGGAACAAAAATATAACCAGTCCATTTTGTTAATATGCATCTGTATATAACATATTTTACCACTTTTAAGTAGTACTTTTTACGCTGATGACGAATCCGTCTGCGCGCTTTAAGTTGTAGGAATCATCTGTCTAATGACAGAATGCATACACCAAGGGTGTATTTTGGATTAAGTGAGCCGGGAGTAAAGCAAACTTTGAAGTCAGTCCGACAGCCCGACCAATCTGTTTACGTCGGTGTGCCTCGGGATTGCACAAGCCGTATCGGCCCGTGGCAATCCAACCTTGGATTTTCTCACGAACTTCGATCATCCTGAGCTTATTGACGATCGTTAGACAAGAATATTTTGCAAGTTGGATAGCGCTTAGACAGAGAACATTCTACTTAAGACAGATCGAGTTGAGAGGTTGATGTAGGAAGACGCAGATTGTAATGTCCTTTGTCTTATTGTATATATGCGTAGCTACTGGACCGGTTAGAGTCCCTTTAAAGTCTTGTTCCCTGTCGCGCTATTGACAGGTAATCGTCTTGACACCAGATACACGAGGCAGTTGTATAGTAAAAGTGTATTATGTAAAGTTACCTAAGTGTTTATTCCCACTAATATGCAAGTTGAGAGTTTCCTGATATGCAACTTGACTGTCCGACGCGAGACGGCCGTCGCGAGATGGCCGTCTCACTTGCATCTGATTGGTCGAAAAACAATATACTCCAAGTTAAGAATTAAGCGTCATCCACAGTAAACTTGTGTACTCACGTATAGTCACGCTTTCAATCAAGACGTATACTTGAGTTAAACAGTTGATTTACGATCGATGGATCGGTGTGATTTTGAAGGTCTAATTGAACTGCTATTCTGATGGCGGACTAAGGCTCAAGACAAAATATGGCGAGGGCGAGATTGTCTGGCTGCTGAATCGACGAGGTTGATGCACAGATCGTTAAAGCGACCACCGGTCATGAATGTGTTGAAATGCAGCTTCGAATCAAATATTTCCTAAGTGCAGAAAATAATCAATCAACTGAAGACAACCCCATACCTGTGTCGTGAAGGTGTTGAAAATTGTAATAAATCCACTTAGTCAACAACAAAAAGAGGTAATAAGCTAGTCCTCCTTGTTTTACTTCCCGGGTACTTAATACTTCCGCCCGAACCAACAAATCAATCGAACACACTAGGGACACACTTCCAAAGACAGTTCCGGGATGCCCCCAACACTAGCGCGCTTTAAACGGATACTGCTCCACTTGCTAGGGCGTTTGTAACAGGGTTACATTCGGACCACATTTAGTAGGTGGTGTACGGGAGTACACTACGGTTGGGGTCAGTATTGACCGGTTCGGAAGGTTTTGAACCATTGGTTATTTTAACCAATCAGGGAAGGGGCCCTTGGGGGTGGCGTGGCAGCCAGCCACGTGTTGGTACACAGGTGGTGTACACTAAATTTTAGCTAGGTACGAATTTGGTAAGTTCTACTTAGTATTACATATAGTTTACATTAGTTTAAATTAATTTAGGCTAATTATATATTAAATATACATTCAGTTTACATTTCACTCAACCGACTACAGAGCACGACCTCGACCGGTCGCGCGTATAGTGAGTGCAGTAGCGTAAAGGGAGCCCTCCCTTTAGCTACCCCTTAGTAAGGGAGCCTTGTGTTAAGGCATTAGCGAAAGCTAATCGTAAACCAAAGTGGGAATCTTGGCCCCGAGTAGGAGAGCTCTTTCCTACTAAGCCCTTTTATAAGGGCGTATCGGCTAAGTAGCGGCGAACGCCTCTTAAAGGAAAGTCTTGCTCTGTGCGCTAGCCGCACCGTGCGTACGCACCGGATACAGCGTTCACTCAACGACTTCCTTGTATTACACTTGGTTTTTGTATTGGCACGATAAAGAAGATTTTTGAGGGTCGCCAGAGATCTTAACACTTCAGGGGAAATTTTGTTCTATTAAGTATTATCAACTCTTACATCAACGTCAATCACTTTTCTTACCCACTAATTCTGTGTTACTTCAGCGCTGACTTCAATAATGGACTCAGGGGCCGTTGCAACCATCTATTTCTTGATTGATCAGATTTGCCTCGCGATCTGGCCGTCGCAATCTGGCCGTCGCAACCCTATGTAACTCGATTGATCAGATTTGCTTCGCGATCTGACCGTCGCGATCTGGCCGTCGCAACCCTCTGTAACTTGATTGATCAGATTTGACTCGCGATCTGGCTGTCGCGATCTGGCCGTCGCGATCTGGCCGTCGCAGGTCGATGTTGATTGGTCGAAATTGCTCATCCAAAATTAAAATACTTAACCACTTGAGAACACCCAGGAACATCAAGCCGATAAACTTGAGCAGCCGAGGGCGCATGACTTTTCGTTGGCTATGCCGCCATGAATGCATCCACCGTTGCGCTGGTAAGTTGTGACTATGTCTTGTCTTTCTGTGGTGTTGCCGATGGTTAGTTTCCATAGTCTGGTTACTCTGTTATCTCGTGTGCCCTAGCGCCCTTTAGTGTAGGATTATGACGCCGAGGGCGCATGACTTTTCGTTGGCTCTGCCGCCATGAATGCATCCACCGTTGTGCTGGTAAGTTGTGCCTATTTCTTGTCTTTCAGTGGTGTTGATGATTGTTTGTTTCCATAGTCTGGTTGCTCTGTTATCTCGTGTGCCCTAGCGCACCTAGTTGCTGAACATTTATGGAGTTGAAGACGCTCAACTTAGCGTTAGAGTCACTGCCATGATGCTAGAGCCCAAAACAACTTTGCCAAGACATTGGGAAAGTGCGAGAAGCATCACTTGCTGCTAGTGATGGATAGAAGCATCTTTCTAGAAGACAGAAGCATCGCACTACTAACATCATGATACACTAAGTGTTCATATTGTTCACCTATTGGAGGCATGACACAATCTTTGACACTAATTTCAGTTTTTGAAGAAATCACCAGCGTAAAAAGTGTCATCGTGCTAACGTGTAGAGTTTGGCGAGATAAAAATATACCAAGAATTAATAAATGCCGCAGATCACATTCTTCATGCTGTAAATAAAGACTCCACTTCACCACAATCTCCCATTGCGTAACTTCAGCGTAAGAGAGCAAAAGGCACGCACACACATACTTCTTAATTGCCATACTTCAGATATTTATATTCTGAATCTTCATTCATAGTCGTAGCAAAGACGCATTCAACGTTGAATCAATAACACTGATGCGTGCAATGTTTTTTTATGACACATCTCTTCTCCGAACGGAGTACGTTCTGCATCTTCATGGCTTCGACAACCGCCAACTCTTGGCCCACTTCCACTTACTGATCCACCTCCACTGCCACAGAAAAGAGAATGCCTGGCATCGGCCATAGCAGCAACCCAGGCGTGTCGATCTTGGGCTTTGGCTTCATAAGCTTGCAATACGCAGCCTCCAACTCATTACGAACCACTATGTCATGCACGGCACCATGTGATTCAAGTTTGAAACCCTCAGGAAGTGTTTGCCACAGTTGCGATGCCAACGGTATATCTGCTGCTCCATCATGATTTGCGTGTTGTGCTTTAAACAGTGGTCCATTCAGTAACCACTCGACACTACCCATGACGTGCCATTTATTCTCCACGAAAGCCAGCGTCATCGTTTCGGTGCAGCGCCGACTGTTCTCCACCTCAACTTCCACAACCACAACGGGCTTTGATTTTCCAAATGATCCATCGATTCTCACGTGTAGCCTAGCGCCTACATTCTCAAGGTGATTTCGGTACGCGAGCGTCATCAATTCATTCGATGACAAGACGGGAGCAACAGCACGTAAGCGAGGAACGATGCCTCCCCGATGCGAGACAAACTCCAGTTCCTCTGTATTGAGAAAGTCGAACGAAGCGATGCCATTCGAGGAAGCCGACTGAATCCGACATGATATATGGCTGCTCGAGATAGCCTTCCTCAGATGCATGATTGCGCCAACAACTCTGAGATCCTCGGTCTCGGATGGTGTCAGTTTGACGCCAATAAAGCCTTCCGGGTACACCTCCTCAATGAATTTCGTGGTAATTTTTCCACTTACAAATCGAGGATGGCGGTAAACGTTTTGTAAAAATGAAACATTATTGCCTGGGCCGCGAATAACGTAATTATCTAATGCAACCTTCATGCGCTCCAAACATTCCGTACGGTCTTTGCCATGAGTGACGAGTTTTGAGATCATGGGGTCATAAAACATAGAGATATCACTGCCTTCGATTACGCCAGAGTCCACACGCACGCCCGGGAGGTGAGTAGGCTCCTTTTATTGAAGCAAGCGCCCGATCGACGGCAAAAAGCCACGCACCGGATACTCAGCATATAGACGACTCTCCATAGCCCATCAGTGGATATCTACTGGTCCATCCAACAGTTCATTCGGCAGCTCATGTCCAGCCGCAACGCGTATCATTTGCTCCACAAGGTCCATGCGCGAGATAATCTCTGTCACAGGATGTTCCACTTGCAATCGCGTGTTCATTTCCAAAAAGTAAAAGTTTTTATGTTTATCACATAGAAACTCCACTGTGCCCGCACTAACATAGCCCACCTTCTTGACCAGCATCGCTGATTTCTTTCCCATGGCCATCATCATTACAGGATCGAGCAACAGTTTCGGTGCTTCCTCGATCACTTTCTGGTTCCGACGTTGAATCGAACACTCTCTTTCTGGCAGCGCCACAACGTTTCCATGCGAGTCTGCAATTAACTGGATCTCAATATGACGTGGGCCTTCAATAAACCTCTCTAAGAACATTCTGGCGTCTCCAAAACTACTGGCTGCTTCTTCCTTTGACAGTCGATACCCCATGCGCACCTCCTCGTCATTGCACGCCACTCGCATGGAAACTGTAGCCGGTGCGTACACGCACGGTGCAGCTAGCGCACAGAGAAAGACTTTCCTTTAAGCGGCGTTTGCCGCTACTTAGCCGATACGCCCTTATAAAAGGGCTTAGTAAGAGAGAACTCTCTTACTCGGGTCCAAGATTCCCACTTTGGTTTACGATTAGCTTTCGCTAATGCCTTAACACAAGGCTCCCTTACTAAGGGGGTAGTTAAAGGGAGGGCTCCCTTTACGCTACTGCACTCACTATACGCGCGACCGGTCGAGGTCGTGCGTCCTGCAGTCTTTTGAGTGAAATGTAAACTGAATGTATATTTAGTATGTAATTATCCTAATTTAATTTAAACTAATGTAAACTATATGTAATACTAAGTAGAACTTACCAAATTCGTACCTAGCTTAAATGTAGTGTACACCACCTCTGTACTAACACGTGGCTGGCTTCCACGCCTACACCAAGCGCTCCTGCCCTGATTGGTTAAAATAACCAATAGGTCCAAACCTTTCGGACCGGTCAATACTGACCCCAACCGTAGTGTACTCCCGTACACCACCTACTAAATGTGGTCCGAATGTAACCCTGTTACATCCTCCCCAATCAAGACTATTGTTTACGCAATAAACAAAATTTTGTTGGAGAACTCCGACTGCCAGAACCACTGGATAACCATGAGCACCATTAGTGGTGCTGAGGATGGAAACTATTCCGATAACTCGGAGGTGGATGCCCTTGAGGATATCTCTCCAAAGGATGACCACTCCGACAGCGCCGAACAGCGATGTCGGTCATCCAATCCATTCCCCACACGTGGGGAAAACGCGCTAACCCTTGCGCCACCTCTACCAACTACGGATGATGCATCCGGGTCGCCGAAGGCGACCATCACCAATGAACCGTACACGGTTCATGAAGCCCGACATGCCGTACCGGCACGGAAGGGACCTCGTGACCCTCAAAAGAAGGCTAAGAACGCGGTCAAGAGGGGTTTAACCTCCTATACCCCTGGTCCAGCGGCTATACTGACGCGTGAAATTGCGCGCCGGAAACAACTCCGGGCCAAACTGCTTACGCCTAAGAAGTTCACTGCCAAGTCCTACAGAGCGCGCCTCGGGAAACAGGCACGCGGTGACCTCGTGGATATCCTCCACGAGGTTCCCTTCGTTCTCTTTTGGGACGAAAGCGTCGAGGACGCAAAACAGGCATTCCGCGCTTGGGCGGAAGGGAAGAAGCGCCTCCCCAACTTTGATGAGCTGTGCAACAGCTTTTCCGAACCCGACGTTCGGGTAGAGAGGACGTTACGCTTGGTCTACGCCCAGGCCAAAGCGCAAGGGCAATTTCCTGCCTCTTACTACACGCGCCCTGCTCTCGATGTGGTGCCGGAGAACAATGCGAACTCTGCATCTGCCTCCGCAAACTCCCAGCTACTGGGAGTGAAGGGGCTTCCTCCGCCCCTTTGATCGTTGAATCTCAGCGGGATTCTACCGCTCGAAAGCGTCAACGACGTCACGGCAATCTTGCCGCAAGGGATTCTCGGACTCCCACGAGCTATGGGAATGTGGATAACCTTTCCACTTCACCAGGTACTGGGTCTCACCCCGGTGGTGGCGTCGTGCCATCAGACGTTCCACATGGTAATGTGGAGTACCCTCCGTATCGAGGACTGGAGGAGGGGGTCGCGCTATTGCGACGTGAGCTCCACGAGCGCTGTGATCGACACAGCCGTCGCATCCAAGATGCCCATGAGGGACTCCGCAACGAGGGGAGTGCGAATGAACGCCTCGAGGGGAGGCTTGCCTCCCTCGAGTCTCTCGTTGCGGAGCTTCAGGGTCGTATTTCGACCCTGTCGGAGATGTTCTGACCTATCGTGCCTTTCGGCTATCCAACTTCCCACCCTTCTCCAAGATAGGACCCGCCTCCGGATTCTGGTATGGCTTAAGCATACCCACATAGAAGGTTGGATGCGTACGCATCGCCTTCGGGATGTCCAATGTATACGAAAAGCCCTTTCGGGCTAGCACCTTAAAGGGGCCCACAAACTTGGGGCGCAGTTTATTCCACAACACGTTGGAAACTGCATGTGTAGGAAGATTTTTAGCGTTTAATAAAACCCTTTCTCCTACTTTGTACACCTTTTCGTTACGCCTCCCCTTGCGGTCAGCCTGCTCCTTCTGCTTGTCTTGGTTTTCCGCCATGGCATCGCAGACGTGTCGTAAGACACTAAGGCGCGTCGATAAGAACTTATCGATGTGCTTTCGCACAGATACAGGGCTGAAATCAGGGAATCCTCACCCCTCAATCCCTGGGCCACACACACGTGGCGTCAACGGAACCCTCGGATTCACTAATCCGTTCACGTAAAACGGGGTAAACCCCGTAGATGCATGGACCAAATTGTTAATAGCAAAATTCGGCCATAGGAAGCATCTCACTCCAATCCTTTGGAGAATCCGGAAATAAGCTCCGGAGAATATCCTCAAAAACGCGATTAACGCGTTCCGTCTTACCGTCCGTCTGCGGATGATCCGCAGTGGACATGAGGAGCTTGGTGCCCAGCACCTTAAACAGTGCCCCCCAAAACTGTTCCGTAAAACGGGGATACCGATCCGATATAAGGGAATCGGGTAGACCGTGCTGTCGAAAGACACGGTCTAGGAACACTTTCGCTGTTCCTTGTCCATCAATTGACTCTGGAACCGCCGCCAGGTGAGCCATCTTGCTCAAACGGTCTACAAAGACCAAAATGCCGGTGTTACCGGCCTTATCCTTCGGAAAACCGAAGATAAAATCCATACTAACGGATTTCCAACACTCCGTTGGAACGGACAAGCTCGCCAAAGGCGCAGCTGAACTTGCAGAGGGTTTAACCCTTTGACACGTCTCACAAGTGCGTATATACGCACCGACCCACTTGTACATGTTGGGCCACCAATACAAAACGCTTAAAGCGCTGTAGGTATTATCCCGACCTAAATGACCCCCGGTAGGGGCGTCATGTGTCTCAAAGAGGACTCTATACTTTAATTCCTCATCATGAGGAACAACCACCCGCGGAGTGACCTCCGCGCTCGTGCTATAATATATCAAACCGTCACAGTACCTGTAACGGTGTAAACGAGCTTTAGCTCGACTTGAGAGGGTTGGCTCAGACGAGCCAAATACCTTTCCACCTAACTCGCTGATAAGCGCCGTACACTGTGGGTCTTTCTCATACGCCTGGCGTATGAGATCCACCACAGACGAGGTGACGAATGTCGCGTGAGCGAGCTCGTAATCGGGACGACGCGACAACGCGTCTGCAAGCACGTTTTGCTTGCCAGGTTTATATTTAACCTCACAGTTGTACTCCGCAAAGAAGGAGAGCCAACGGGCCATCCGTTGCGAGAGATGAGGCGACTTTGTCGCTGTCCGTAAGGACGCGTGGTCAGTATAAGCCACGAACGGCTTAGAGCCGAGTAGGTGAACCCTAAATTTGACAAGAGCATACTTCATTGCAAGTAGCTCCTTGCCATGAACGGGATAATTCCGTTCCGCAGCTTTGAGCTGCCTCGACTCAAACGCAATCACGCGTTCCGTTCCTGCATCGTCTGCTTGTAACAAAGCACATCCGATTGCGAAATCGGAGGCGTCGCAGACGAAACTAAATGACTTCACAGAGTCTGGGATAGCAAGAACGGGAGCTTTCAACAAGCTCCCCTTAACCGCTTCAAAAGCGTTTTGGTGTTTGGTTTCCCAACACCAATCAACGTCCTTCTTAAGAAGGTCACTTAATGGCTTTGCCATTTCAGCGTAGTTCTCGTTGTACTTGTGGAGATAATTGGCTAATCCAAGCCTCTTCCGTAAATCTCTAAGATTTACAGGCGAAGGCCACTCCACAATGGCTTTCACCTTCGCGGGATCCGCCCGCACTCCATCCTTACCGATGAAGCATCCGAGGAAAAGAATTTCCTCAGCACCAAAGATACATTTGGATGCGTTCGCATATAACTTATGCTCTCGCATACATTCGAGCACATCTCGAAGGTGTATTAGGTGCGTCTGAACATCAAATGAGTCCCCTTCCGCACGACTATGAACGAATATATCGTCGAAGTACGTCTGAGCGTACTTTCTATGAGGGCGGAAGAGTTGAGTCACCAAGCGATTGAAAGTCGCTGCTGCATTTGAAAGCCCCTGTGGCATAACAAGCCACTCTCACAGGATGCCACTAGTCGTGCTGACCGCTGTAAGCGGAATATCGGACGCTCGCATGAGCACTTGATAATACCCGTCCGCCAGATCTAAGGCACTGTACTCCGGACAGCCCGCCATATTGTTCTGGAGGACATCCTTCCGAGGAATTGGAGTCTGCATGGGTACAGTAGCTGTATTCAGCTTGTTGTACGCATGCACAATGCGCCACTTTCCGTTCGGTTTAAGAACACAAAAAGTGGGAGAATAATGGGGAGATTTGCTCTCCCGTACCATCCCTACCTCTTCTTTCCCCTTGAAGAATGCGTCGATGATGTCGCATTGCTCTTTGGGGAGAGGGATGCCGTAGCCTACCAACACAGGTGTTGGAATTACTACAAGTGCTACCAGATGTAGCAGGTGCGTACACGCACGGTGCGGCTAGCGCACAGAGGAAGACTTTCCTAAAGCGGCGATATGCCGCTACTTAGCCGATACGCCCTTATAGAAGGCTTAGTAAGAGAGAACTCTCTTACTCGGGGCCAAGATTCCACTTTGGTTTACCAGTTAGCACAAGCTAACGCCTTAACACAAGGCTCTCTTAATAAGGGGGTAGCTAAGGGAGGAACTTTTCTTACGCTACTTACACTCACTGCGCGCGCGACCGGTCGAGGTCGTGCGTCCTGCAGTCTTTTGAGTGAAATGTAAACTGAATGTATATTAAATATGTAATTAGCCTAAGTTAATTTAAACTAATGTAAACTATATGTAATACTAAGTAGAACTTACTAAATTCGTACCTAGCTAAAATGTAGTGTACACCACCTCTGTACTAACACGTGGCTGGACGCCACGCGTCCACCAAGGGCTCCTTCCCTGATTGGTTAAAATATAACCAATAGGTCCAAACCTTTCGGACCGGTCAATACTGACCCCAACCTTAGTGTACCCACGTACACCACATACTAAATGTAACCAGAATCTAACCATGTTACAGTCAATGATGGAGCGTTTCTCAAATTTCAACAGAGATAAGAAAAGCGTCGATAGGATAGAGACTAATAACACCAGGCCGACAGGTTGGCACAGATTTATTTGTTGGAAGAGTGTGTACCCATTTTGGAGTTTGCACTCTTCCGTATAGTGGAAGCCCATTGGCTGTTGCAGGTAGGCCATACATTTTTCATATAAAAAGCAGTTACAGTTTAAAGTTGCAGTAAGGACTGGATAGCGACTTAAGTAACTATACATAATATATTTCACTTTCTGTAACAGGACTGATCCTGTTACTGGCTTACACTGTATTTGTGCGAGGAAGCGCGCAATACAAGAAGGGGTAGGATTAGTTGATAACAACTAATCCTATACTAAAAGTAAATATATTAATATTCACTTGTTGCTTTGAACGCAAAATTAAGAGTGTTTATTTAATGGGTGGTTTAGAGGCTAATAGTATAGTAACTAACTAATTAATATGATAATATCAAGTCTTTAACTAACTGTACTATTAGTTAACCTGCAAGATTCGGTATCTATACCGAATCGACTTTTCCTTCTTAGATTATTATAACTTATAATCTCTTATTTAATTTCAGACAACGCGTCTGAAATTAAACTGTGATATTCTAACTTGAATATCAATTATGTAATGGCACCCCATTACACTTTCTGTTTTGCATTATAAAGTACAGTGCCAGACTGAATCTTTGCAAAGGCTACGACGCTGCGCACACCGTTCGACACTTTCCGCTGATCCTCCCACACTGAAACTTGGCCAGGTGGTGAGTATGGATCGTGTTAAGTGTTTGCAACCTTTTTTGTGCTATTTCAACAGGTTATGAGCCCAAGTTGCGTCAAGTAACCCAGTGTAGTTTTCTTGGTCGTTTGGAGCACTTTGCATTACATTTTTGCTCATTGTTACGTTCCGTGGAGCTTGGGGAAAGCCCTCTGTTGAAAGAGAAGCTAGTGCCGGACGTGATTGAAGTTTTTAAATAAGTTTGACATGATTGATTTTGATGACGATGATATGCCCTCTCCGGAGAAATTCCGAGAGCTATTGAGCAATTGACGTGAAGCAGCAAGAGCTGCGAATGATCTTGATGCAGGGAAAGCTAGGCCCGCACCAGCGAGGAGGTTGCCCGAACGCAAGAGAGAAGCGCCGGTGCGTATACCGGAAAGTAACTTCCGTGAAAGTTTGAGAAACTACCGTCCGTTCAGCCAGCAGATGGAACTGGATGATCTGGCCGAGGACGAAGGGGTGGAAGCTGGCGCAAATCCACGCCCGAGAGCTCATAATGCACCACGTGGGGCGCCCGCTGCGGCGCAAGGTGCAGACGGTGACGAAGCGCCCGCCGCACAGCCGAGTGTACCCGTGCAGTACGCCGGGTACAAGATACCGAAAATAAGCATCGACAAGTTTTCGGGACGCGAGTTATATCCCGGTCTCGGTGCAGGGTATCGCCAGTGGGCGTACCTGTTCATGGAAGCAATTGAGATCGCAGAGATGACCTCTGGATTCCAGTGGAGTGAACGATTGAAGGTGAACAAGTTCGGCGAGCATTTGGAGGGCACCGCCGCCGAATATTACCGCACAAATGTTGCGTGGTGGTGGCGGGTGCGGCCGACGTTGATCCACTTCATGGATCAGATGTGGGTGGGATTTAGGACGACGATATCCCACCACCAAGCCGCTGCGAAATTTGCAAGTGAAAAGGATCCACAACGCAGATGGACGGAGCACTATTTATACCTAGTAGCTCTGGCTCGCGAAAGCGGGTCGAGTGAAAAGTTAATAGTTGAAAATATCGTCATAATATGCCGCGCCGCGACTCAAGATAATGTTGATGGCTAGGTATGACCCAAGAAGGGGGAATTACCTAAGCCATGCGCAAGAGTTAATCGCATGGGTGCAGGAGCTCGAAGACGACATGGTAAAGTCGAAGCCCGCCCCTAAGTTGCACGTGCATGCGGCAACATCTGGTCAGGGGCGGCGCGTGTGCTACGGCTGTGGTGGCGAGGGGCACATAAGGGGAATTGCCCCGAAAAGCGCCGAAAAAGTGGAAGTGAACGCACCCAAAGGCAGAGCCGTGGTGGAAATGAAGGGTCGTCAAAGCGTTTCGTGCTTTCGACCATGGATGGTATTTTAAATGCTTGTGGAAATGGAAGCGCAAATGAAGACATCTAGATTAGCGATAGTGGAGCTAGTAGACACTTGGTGTCGAACGCCAGTTTGTTGGAAGACGCTAGGGATTGCAGTCCCGATGATAATTTTGCCTTGCCGGATGGTGGCACACTTCAGGCAACCAAGGTCGGGCGGCTTACGTTGCGGACGTGCGACAAAAGTGAAACGGTCGTTGTCTTGACCGAAGTATACTTCGCTCCGCAACTAGCCCGAAACCTGATCTCGCTTGGTAGGTTGCGCGAAAAGGGTTGCACAATGGTTGATGATGGCAGCAAGATGCGCCTCATGATAAAAGGTGAAAAGTTGTTCGACGTGATGACGTATGGTTGTGTCTTTGTGGCTAAGTTGAAGGCCGAAAAGGCGCAAAGTTTTTCGGAAAATTTCGGTGACATGGTTGTCAACAGTGTGTCGGAAGATGTCAGTAAGGACGTCCACACTGGCAGCCTACACCATTTTCATATGCGTCTGGGTCACCTGGCATACGATACCATTGAAAGGTTGGCCAGGGACCCGAGGTCTGGTATTGCCTTAACGTACACGAATAGGCCGAATTGACTTACGTGCGCCGAAGGGAATGCTACCAGAAGAGCGCAACCGAAGACAGATTTGGGTGGAAATTCACCAATTGACCACATTGTAGGAGTGATCTGCAGTGACCTCAAAGGTCCGATCACTCCCCGCGACAGACGTGGAAACCGATACTTGGTTGTATTCGTGGATCATCATTCGAGATACGTCAGAGTCTTTGCAGCACGCACCAAGGATTTAGCAGCGAAGATGTTCGGACACTTCCTGGCTTGGTTTTAAAATGAATTTTTGTGCAGGGTGCACGTGCTGCGGAAGGATGGAGGCGGAGAGCACCGAAACGTGGATCTGTTTTGTAAGCATACCGTTATCCGCCGCCAAATAACGGAGCCAGGGAATCCGGCCTCAAACGGGAAGGCGGAGCGGATGAACCGGACCATTTTCAATATGGTCCGGTGCATGATTTTTGGGTCAGGCGTACCCCTCACGTATTGGTCGGAGGCGGCTGAGTATGCTGCGTACATACTCAACCGTACTCCGACGAGATCAAACGTTGGGAGAATTTCGCCATTGGAAGTACTGACCGGCAAGAGGCCGGCAGTAAATGATATCGTGGTTTTTGGGTCCCCGTGCATGGTTTGGCGGGACCCGAAGAAGAAGACGCTGACAAAACATGCCGAGCGCGCCCTGATTTTGGGCAAGAGTGATGAAACCAAGGGTTTCAAGGTGCTGCTGATGAAGGACAGGGTGGTCGTGGTGACGAGGCACGTCACCGCGATCGAGACACTCAGTGCACAAACAATTGAGAAAAAAAACAAGATGTTGGAAGGTGAACGCAGCCAAGAACTCGAGGAAATGGCCGAGTCGCGTTCAAGAAATGCTGGTTCGAATGCACAAAATAAAGGGCGCGGAAGTCAAGGAATACCGGAGGCTACATACGAGCTGAGGCGCGCCAAGAAACCAGTGCAGGGCACGAGAAAGACCCAAAGGAAGACAAAGAATACATTGAAGGGCCAAGAATATGAAGATTCAAGGTCCAAGAGGGTGACACCAAGTGTGGAAATTCCCGAAAAAATTACTGGAATAAATGAAAATGTGGAAGGCGTTTTATGCGCGTATGCAGTATGTGACCCCGGTTGTGAGCAAACAGGTGGCTCGATGATACTTCCGGATCCGAAATTACCGTGAGGCTACGGTGTCCCACAATCAAGCATTTGAATACATTGAAGGGCCAATAATATGAAGATTCAAGTGGAAACCTGGGATGTTGTTCGCCGCCCTGAGGGTAAGGTACCTCTCCCGACCAAATGGGTATATAAGACGAAAGTCTGTGCAAATGGTTCGGTAGAGAGGTACAAGGCGAGGTTGGTCGTCAGGGGCGACAAGAAAGTTTTCGGGGACGACTATTTTACATTTTCCACTGTTATGGAATTAAACAACGTAAAGTTGATTCTGGTTTTTGCGCAAGTGTGGGGGGTAGCGGCACGCCACGGCGATGTGCCTAGTGCCTACCCCAAAGCCAAGTCTGAAGAAGATGTGGAGATTTACTTACAGGTGCCGCAAGGCATGGAAATCTCGGTGGATACTTTGCGAAATTTTGGTGTCGATTCTCAAACGGAGCTTGCATTGAAGCTGAGAAGAAACCTTCATGGTTTGAAGCAGACTGGGCGCCTATGGCACCAGTGCTTATGCGAGACATTTAAGAAATTTGGTTTCACGAAGTTCGTGACCGATACGTGCATTTTTGTAAAGCACAAGGACGCCGAAAAGGTGGTGGTCGGTGCATATGTGGATGACCTCCTGGTTACTGGAACCAGTGAGGGGATTGTGATGGAATTTTTTGAAGATATGAATGTATTGGAGTTGAAAGATTTGGGAAGCGTTACGAAGTTCCTGGGAATACGAATTCAAGGCGTCCAAAGACTGGATACGTATTGGATCAGGAAGGAACTATTAAAGAAATCCTCAAGACAAACAAGCTCGAGAAGATGAATCCAGCCCGAACTCCGGTGCTGGCTCTGGAAGATGTGAAGGAGTTTCAATAATTATTATTGGTGCATCCAAAGAAGAATTTGCCTAGTGTGAAGCAGTTCCAGTCGCTTGTGGGCAGTCTGCTATGGGTTTATCGGTGCACGCGTCCTGACATTTTGTTCGCCGTGCACCGAGCCACACGTAAGACCCATGCACCCACGCTGGGGGACTACAAGATTGCGCAGCGCATTTTGAAATACCTCAAGGGCACGATGGATTTAAAGCTGGTGCTAGATCACGATGAACATTTGCCCATGCCACTCCGGATCATGGTCTAAAGCGATGCAGATTTCACTGCTGACAAGACCGATCGGAAGAGTGTTTCAGCTATGGTTGTTTTTATTAATGGGATTCTCGTGCTGGGCCTGCAGGAAGCAGACTGCAGTTGCGCTTTCGACTGCGGAAGCAGAATTTGTTGCGGCGGCGATGGCCTGTAAAGAAGGATTTGGTTTGCGACAACTGGTCGCTGAAATTGGGATGCGCGCGAAGAAGCCTCTGATGTTCAAGATGGATAACCAAGCCGCGATACAGCAGCTGGAGGATGAGGCAACTGGATCAAGTTCCAAGCATGTCGATGTCAAGCTAAAATTTCTCAAGGATTATACGAAGAAGGGCATTGTTGTGGCCAACCACGTGCCAAGTTAGGATATGCTAGCTGACTTGCTGACGAAGGACTTAGGAGCGCAGCGGATCCAAGTGTTGCGTGCGGCGCTGGGCTTACAGTGATGGAGCTACAGCCTCCGGTCTTTCAGGAGGAGTGTTGGAAGAGTGTGTACCCATTTTGGAGTTTGCACTCTTCCGTATAGTGGAAGCCCATTGGCTGTTGCAGGTAAGCCATACATTTTTCATATAAAAAGCAGTTACAGTTTAAAGTTGCAGTAAGGACTGGATAGCGACTTAAGTAACTATACATAATATATTTCACTTTCTGTAACAGGACTGATCCTGTTACTGGCTTACACTGTATTTGTGCGAGGAAACGCGCAATACAAGAAGGGGTAGGATTAGTTGATAACAACTAATCCTATACTAAAAGTAAATATATTAATATTCACTTGTTGCTTAGAACGCAAAATTAAGAGTGTTTATTTAATGGGTGGTTTAGAGGCTAATAGTATAGTAACTAACTAATTAATATAATAATATCAAGTCTTTAACTAACTGTACTATTAGTTAACCTGCAAGATTCGGTATTTATACCGAATCGACTTTTCCTTCTTAGATTATTATAACTTATAATCTCTTATTTAAATTTCAGACAACGCGTCTGAAATTAAACTGTGATATTCTAACTTGAATATCAATTATGTAATGGCACCCCATTACACTTTCTGTTTTGCATTATAAGTACAGTGCCAGACTGAATCTTTGCAAGGGCTACGACGCTGCGCACACCGTTCGACACTTTCCGCTGATCCTCCCACACTGAAACTTGGCCAGGTGGTGAGTATTGATCGCGTTAAGTGTTGCAACCTTTTTTGTGCTATTTCAACATTGTTAACCAAACTTGGACACAGAGACAGTCAGATCTGACCGCACTATGGAGAAGGTTGATCGACAATTTTTTCTAGGTGATCGGGTGCACGATCACGACGCACATTAAGGTCCCATCCGTTAGCGACAAGAGGATGGAGCCGGTCAAGTCTCTAGATAGCACTTGGATCTAGATGATCATGATATAGGAATTCCCCGCAAAGTGAATATATGACTTCGACTCAAGCTTTTGCATGGAATGTCGGTAGCCAGACAGTATTATCATGCGCAAATGAGAGCTGTTGGTTCACGGATGGAACATCGTCTTAACTTGGCGGTGACACGCGCTAAAACTTTGCCTATCAAAGACGGGTCACCTGTGGATAGACGTGATTATGTCGCATATTTATCGATACGCTGGATGTCGATGACCTTGCTGATTAGCTAGCGCTACTAAGCTAAGCGACAGTGTAGAGCTCGAATAGACTCTACAATCATCACAAAGGAACAAGATGCGCGCTAACGTGAATCCATGGGATCAAGCCGATACCGGTAGACGCTGGTACAAAAAGCTATTATCGTCTATGCAGCCGCGGGCAGTCAAGATGATCAGGCCTAATCAAGAGAGCATGGTGCATATGATCCGAGGGAAGCAGTCGGATGAAGCTGGATCTGTCACCATCTGTTTACAGTCGATAGACTTCAGCTTCATTTGACCAGTCTTCAAACTAAGTGGAAGGATGTTGAAGATTTTATCAGGTTTTGGCTGATCAGGCCTTTCATCAACGCATGCAAAAATGCAGCGTCCAGAACGCTCGGCTCGATCCAGATTCCAATTGCGTCCTAGATTACATCTTATCACCGTCTGCTGGCAACATTCCGGCATGTCGATCAGGCTTGTACCATCGGTAAATCAATTTGAAGAATTGCACCATCGGGCATTTTCCTTCCTCATGGACTTCCCGAGAAGCTTGACACTAAACAGGCGGTGATCATCAGGGTGATCTATTTTAATACACGAACTACCACCAATCGTTGTATCTTTCTAAGTCGCAGTTTGAGTCCAGTTGTGAATGTGATCCGATGATGAAGATGATAAAGCTTATGTTCGATCGATCCTTATATGACGACCACTCGGATCGTTACCCCGATACACAGAGCCAATATTTTACGAGTTCAGTCCTTAAAAGAGTGAAAAGTGGTTCTTTATATCGACCAATCAGATATATTGAATTGAGATATTACCAATAAAACAAGGGAAATCAAGAACAGGGGCTGGACCAGGATGCAATAACTGCGACGTACTACCGAACGCCGACGTCTTCAAGACTGTGAACACCGTCGAGTACGAGACGAATTTTGGACTGACATACCGCTGTCGCCCGGAAATTGAGGAGCACTCAAGAAGCCACCGAATATTTCTGCAACGATCGGACGACATCGGCTAGAGTGTTCTCTCGCGTTGGAATCGATGAAAGGCCTTCGACAACGGTCGAATTATGCTTTCAGCCTCTTCCAACCGCTCCTCAAATTTCGCCTTGAGGGAATATCCTTTGAGTCGAACAATCTTCCAAAAAATACTCTAACGCCGTTCGCACTTGAAACAGCTCCCGTACAGTGAGCTCTATCGAGGATGATGAATCTCCAGGTACCATTATACGTTTCCGAAATCACATCGTGGATCAGAATGTTCCCCTTTACTGACGACACCTTGAAATATTGACGATGGTAGCGGCATCATGCGAGACCTTTAAAACTGCGGTCTTGAGCACCTGCTTCGCAAGATTGTTCACAGTGGGTGAAATAGAAAAGGAAGGCAACATTGGGTTATCTTGGTGAATGTAGTTTTCGGGCTTTGGAGCATGGACAAGCATTGTCAGTCACACATGCGCCGAGTCACTATGTTACAAACCAACTAAAGAAGCTTGAAGTGTATGATTTTTGTCGTTCGAAGCCGAACGAACGCGATCTACCGGGATCGTGTCACTCTCTTCGCCGTACGTTTGGTGGTCGTGGAGAATTTTCAATGATCCGCTTCCCTCTACAAACTTTATTGGTGATTGTTGAAGTTTCCACTCGCCATTTCACACTTGGTGATAACAAATCGATCGGCTTTTTGTCGATCAGATACACACCCAAGCAAATCCAACACATAACGTCCGACGGTCGTTCATGGTTCGAATGCCAGGTTCATAGCATCGTGCAACGTCTTCAAACCATCGTCCAGTTCTCTTGAGTCGTCGTCACTCATCGTCTGGATAAGACTTATTGCCCACGAAGGAGCTCTGGTGAGTGTAATTGGTCATGGGGTACTGTCTCGCCCCCTTTTTGCCCATGACTCCAATTGGAGATATTAGCAACATACTAGTAGAATAAACGAAAGAATATTATAGATTTATCTCGCTACTACAGTCTTGCATTCATATCTTTTTTTATTAGTTTACTCGTCAATGGCTTAAATATCAACGCATGTAAGCACACGGCAGCTTTACTAAATTTGCACATCCGCCGGGGATACATTTCGCATTCGTGTTAGCCGGCCTCTTCATTCACACCACATTACAAAAATGAGGACGAGCTGAATGCGTCTAAATCCTCGCTAAGCGTGGCGTCATGCAGCTCAACGTCATCATTATGGGCTAGTTTCTCTTGCTCCATCGCAAGCTGCGCAAGACGTAGACGTTCCGCGTCGCGAGCACGCTCTTCTCGAAGACGTTTCTCTTCAGCCAGCTTCGCTGTCTGCTCCTGTTCTTTATTACGTCGCTCAGCTAATTCGCGCTCTTTCTCCTTCTCGCGCTGTTCTGTCTCACGGCGTTTCAAAGCTAGAAGCTCTTCTGTGCGCTCCTTCTCTTTTTGATGCATTTTCTGCTGCTTTATCTGCTCCATGGATCGTGCTGATAGCCATAACGAGCTCGACTGACTGCCACCACTTGAGTGAGCCAGCGGCGACCCATTAGGGGTTTCTTTTTTAGCCAACATACTCCAAGCTCCGCGGTTCTCTACACGAAGAGGTTCCGATCTTGAAATCTGCTCGTCACGAATTTTCTTAGCGACATCAACTGATTCAGAAATAACAAACAGCGTTAGAATTGTAATGGTACTTTCACACTCGTGTCGCGAACACTCACCATTAAGAGTCAATGCGGAAGTGTCCTGTTGTGACAAACCAGGAGCACCCGTATGCGGTGGAGACTAACAAGCCACATTCAAAGTTAATGAATAAGTGATCGGTGTCCACCGTTACTTCAGACTCACTCGCTTAATTAAGTCTCATAAACCCACCCTTTCCAGAGGAGCGCCACCGTCATCTGAATCAGATTCACTATCGCTGTCACTATCCGAGTCTGACGACTCTGAAGAGCTAGATGAACTGCCGGAAGAGATGTCACCCTTCTTTTTCGAAGCACTAGCTTCAGTAGTGCCGTTTACATCTGTCGTTGAAATTTCTTCATCTGCACGGTGGTCGCCATTTTCCGTCGCACGGGCTACATTACCATCGCCATCGATTGCAGCCAATTGAATCTTTAGCTCTTCTTGACGATGCCGGATATTTAGTGCAGCCACCTGGGCGGACTTCAGTCGTTTTTCAGGTGGAGCCGTCTTGTCTTTTCTAGCTGGGCGCCTCCGCTTGCGACCAATCCCGTTTTCCTACACGTAAAATATATGAATTGTCATTCCAGCGGCTACAAAGAAATTTGGCAACAAACTTTTACCTTGACATATCCTTCCAGCATTCTCAAACACCGAGTGTCGAACGCGTTGATATCTAATTCAACTTCGTCATTCTCATTAGCCATTTTGGCAACAGGTACGGCTTCAGCAATGATTTGAAGGACACGATTTATTTTATCCTGCGGAAGTAATCTGATATCGGAGCTCAAACGAGCCTTGTCCATATGACTCATTGGTTCGTTGAGCTCCTCTTCTGTCAGATCTTCCATTTTGAACGGCCTGAGCAACACATCACAGCGAGCAGATTTTAGCAAAAGCGTAACACTGGATCGGAGATGTTGACACCAAAACGTACTTAGAAGCAGTCTTGGCAGTTTTCGACGCATTGGCCTTCGCCATGCTTGGTTGCAGCTGCTCTAGCGTCGCTTTTAAGCGTTCAATATCTTCCTTCAAGGACAAAATCAATTCATCACCAGACCCACGCCGCTTGGTGTTACCCTTAGTACCTTTACCACCCCTGATTTTCTTGGAAAAGTGAACTGCATCGGCCTTTCGATCTTTTTTGACTTTCGAGTCCGACTTCCCAGTTTTAGTTGAAAGCTTCAGGTTAAGACTCTTAAAACGTTTTTCGAAGTCTTCCATAAGTTTTCGTGCGTATATGTGAACTTGGCTGTGGGCTGCATTGTACAGCATTGCATTTCGGAACACCAGTCTTACATGATCAGCAAAATCAGTAGGACAATCGTAAAATCCGATCTCCAGGTTGTTTCGAATGGTGCCAAGATCCATTGGCTCTTTAATTACCTGCAAATAATCTGGAATGCCCAAGGCGACAGGATCTACGGGGGCCATGAAAGGCGCTGATTTGGGGTTTGACATCAGGCCTTTTAGAACACTCAGGCACTTCTTCATACTCGTCGGTGCTTGATCAAACTCAAGAATATTGTCTTCGCGAAGATGAGCAGGAATGGAGCGTTTTCGCTCTGAACGGCCTAACACCAGTGAGGACGATGAATAATCCGACAAAGGTGTGCCAACCTTTCGCGGAGCAACAATGGTTGGACATGCCATAGGTGTCATGACCTTGTCAACATCAACAGACGCCGTAATTGCAGCGACGCCGGGAGCGGAGATAGATAACGCTTTAACCTCGCGCTTCACCGCTGGTGATGCAACCCTTGCCAATCTAGCACGCCGCGGCATTGCTCTTTTAACAGAATCCTTGGGTTTATAAACTTTGTACAGACGTAGTTCATTCGTCTCCTTGAAAAGAAAACCGTGCAGCGTGAATTGCCCGAAGCGGTTCTCGCCAGACCCAGAAACAACAAACTGGGACGGATTGCTAACATCATGCACGAATCGTATCGAAACATTATTTTCCGTTACTGTTTGATGCTTGCCTTTTGTCGCTTGAATTTGAAATGAACCACTGTACATTCCTTGAAAAGGTATCGCTGATCGAACGTTCTCATCTGTTTCATAACCCAAAAACACCGGCGATATCTGACTAACTGCGGCATTCGTCGTCTGACAAGACCTTGCAAGCGCAGAAGAAACCATTGCGGGGTGCACAACATCTGCAGCACCAGTGCATGTATGAATCGTAACATTCTCCTGAGATTTCATTTCGAAGGCGCTTATAATACCGTTGGGTCCAAACGCCGCTTCATTCATACCCCACATGCCCGACCATACAGCACGTTTGTCTTGGATGTAATACTTTCCAACAAGCAGGGGTGCATACTGCAATGCCTCACGCGGGAGATCAGGCATCGACTTTGCCTTATTTTCGGCAACAAATTTCGTTTCTAATGCAGCTGCTGGCTTTGCAGTGCTAACCTGGTTGCTATTGGCATCTTTTGTTGCATGTGTGCCATTTAACTCTTGCTTTATCGCGGCAATGACTGCTTTACTGGAAGAAACAGGCGGAAGCTGTGGCGTTTGTAGCGGTTTTTGCTGTTCGATCTTCATCAAACACAAGCGCGCACCGCCAATGTGCTCCTCCGGCTCGTGTTCGAGACGCTTTCGAGGCGTGCCCGAGGTCCACGGGTTTGTACTATCGCTAGGGCTTGCCACTTCAATTCGCGCTGTTTGATATACTGCGTTCTTTTCGCTTTTCTCTGCCTGGCCTAGCGGTACTAGCTCGTCTTGAGTAACTGTCAGCGTTGGGTCACCTATGGTAGCTGTTTTTTTCTGCTTATGCACAGCAGGAGCTGAATTATATCTGGCCAAAGCGGAGAAAAAGTTGAAGTCAAGGGCCCGAGACGTTAGCACTCTTTTTGAGGAATGATCCGTGGCGAGCAAATTTGACAGTGTCTCCAAGAGTGATTGTCACTCCAAATAGGGGGCAGAGGCGTGTATTTGAGGGCCTGCCTGCCACTGCTCGCTTGCTTTCGAAAATGACTGAATTTTCCTTTCTGGAAAAACGAAGAGAGAAGACGGCCCCACGAAAAACCTTGTCAACCAATAGAACAACTTGATTTTATTAAGGGTCTCATAAAAAACCTCGCCTGCCGCCATATCATGTTAAGCGGGGATTGGCGCCAATCCCCGCCAAATCGATTACCCTGACATTGTAAGAGGCGATAGACTGACAAAAGATCCTAGACAGTCGAAATTTCATATGCTGACAACGACGGCGATACCAATCAGACTCAACTTCGCTGCTTTAAGCTTTTTTGCCGCCATTCGTCACACTCATCAGCGCCTGTCTACCACAACAATTGACCTATCTTGAAACTCTTTTCACCAGACCGACAGGAAAAGACTGCACAACCGAGAATCATTATTATTTAATAAGAGGAACCAATCATTTTAGTACAACATGCAACGGGTCGACCCACATTGCTCCCGCCAACCCGTCTCGAGTGATCGCCATCCATTTTCAAGTAACGAGTATGAAGTGAATTGAGACGTTGGGGGTTGTCGTAGCCTGGATTTGCCAACTCTATCAAGTACCCCAGGTGCAGAATAGTCAACGTAGCAGTCAATTGAGCAGGGAGTCCTGCGTCACCACACAATGTTGCTTCGTGCATAGAAGCGCCACTCGCACATCTTGCCACGTCAAGATTACCGTGAAGTGTTCTACCGGTATATCTGTAAAAGGAAATACTAAATACAAGTACTTAAGTATACCGCTTCATACCGGTAGAGTATATAAGATCTCGCTCAAGAGAATGAAAAGGTCTTAGATCCTTGTCAAAATGTACCTGCAAATCCTTGCCCAGTGTTTTCTGTCACCATAATGACTCGAGGAAAATAAGCGGCTAAACCGCGCAGAAATCAGGATGCTCGGCGGGCGAGGTCGTGGGCCATGTTCTTGTGATGTGATTCATTTGTACCGCCTCCAATCTCCAACAACTTTGAATCGCGCCAGAGGCGCTCCACGTTATACTCACCTACGTATCCATAGCCACCAAGAGTCTGGATGGCGCGGTCTGCAACGCGCTTCGCCATATCGCCGCAATAAAGTTTCACGCCATCTGTGTCCACACGATTGCCCACAGATTCCAGCTTTAGATTCCTGTGCGCATGTAGCCATTTTAGCAAACAACTGCTCCAATACTGACAAAAACTTCCAACCCACCTTGCCGTGTTGTACACGTAAGCACGCCCAGCCATGTATTCTGCATACGACTCGGCAATATTCTTCTGTATCTGACCAAAAGTGTTAAGCGGTCGGCCAAACGCTTCACGTTCCTTCGCATAGTTGCACGTAATTTCGAGCGCGCGCCTGGCAATTCCCAAACTCATCGCAGCCAGTGTCACGCGCTCGATTTCAAGATTGCGCATCATGCAGACAACAGCACTACCTTCAGCGCCAATCAGGTTCTCAACCGGCACTTGACAGTTCTCAAAAACGAGCTCCGCCGTACTGGACGCACGCATGCCGCATTTGTCCTTGATGCGCTGGCCTAAGGTAAAGCCTTTGAACCCTTTCTCCACGATGAATGATGAAATGTCTTGCTTTACGTTTCCAGAGTTACCAGTGCGAGCATATACTAAAAAGACATCGCCCAGCTCCGTGTCATTTAGAGCACCGTTCGTAATCCACATCCTTAGATGACAGTAACAATACTTAGCGCTCCACTACATGATTAATGATAGCTATGACACTTACTTCGTTCCGTTCAGCAAGTAAAATTTGCCGCAATCAGACTTCTTTGCCGTTGTACGCATACTCAGGACATCCGTGCCGACGGAGGGCTCACTCATGGCCATTCCACATATTGTTTTGCCCGAGCAGGCGTCGGGTAAATACTTTCGATTCTGGGCATCCGACGCATTGCGGGCAACGTTATTAACAAAAAGCATCGAGTGCGCCAGAAAGGATAAGCAAAAAGCCGGGTCACTGGACGAGAGCTCCTCGTGTGCAATTACCGCGGCAAGTGCGTCCATTTCCGATCCGCCGTATCTGCCAAAGTGAATGAGCTGGGCTTTAACGATTTCAATTTACAAGTACAGCACGAACTTTTCAGGCGCCGTGATACCCAGTAGACCCAGATCCCCTAGCTCCCGAAACAACTCGATGTTAAACTTCTCTTCACGGTCATGCTTCAAAGCCTGAGGATCCACTTTTGACTTTACAAAACCCGCAAGTATTTCACGCAGAGCCTTGTGTTCGGTGCTTGGAGTAAAGAGATCCGTCGACGACTGCTACGCAACATTTCTTCATGAATTTGGGATTGGTCTGTATAAGCAAGAGAAACTACGAACCATCCAGCGAAAAGATGAGGTGCGGTGGGTAGCAAGAAAAGGCTGGCGAATTCGATGCATCATATTGGGACGTAGTTAGAATGTTGGTGACTGACTGGTCGGTTCTTGTCGGATCGTAGTCAATTACTATGTAATTCTGTTAGATGTTCGTGACGTTTTAAACAAGATGGGGGCGTCAAGTTGAACCGGGAAATGTCAGAATATCACCGGTGCAAAACCAGTACATATATGGCCGTGCACCTAATTACTCAACATCTCATAATTGATATCTAATTCAACCGAATTCTACAAATAGCCAGTCTAATTTGAAGTTACGATTATCGTCTGAGATTGACATTTTCTTCTGAAGCAGTGCCGTTAGAAGAAATCCTCATGAATGCTGGTCACTGTGTCTCATCCGCTGGGTGGCCGGCCAGCTCGATGACTGTTTCATCGCTGTAGTCATAGTGTACCGCCTCGAAACTGACACTCGTGCATGGCCCTGTAATCTGGTCAACATTGAACAGCTTTCACTGTTGAGACCCCGCCGAGAGTTCGCTGCAGTGACATTGTGCGGCATATAAAATTGGCGGTAGTGCATCTTGAAACAGCGAGTAATTCCGTCGTGTATTTGGCGGTAGTGTTGGGAAGTTGTATTGGGATAATATGAACTTTGGTCTCTTACCTATTTTTGGTCCATTCATCCGAAAGGGGGACGCTTACAGAAAAGGACACAAGATGGAAGCGATCGAGGTTCTTGGCTCACTTGCGGCATCTATCGGCGTTTGAATTTCTGTGAGAATGGTGCGAAAGAAATGACATTCAGAAGTTAGAACAGGTGCAATGTGTGATGAGGAATTGTCGATGGCAACAAGTTTTTTGGCCTTGGTGAATCATATCCATGTTCTGCAATCGCGGAACATCGGCGACGTTATCTATGCAGTTGTTGGTGTCTTGTGGCAATGTGTAGTAGAAAATCCACCCGTCACATACCATTATACTTACATATGCTGATTGGAAATACTTCTTAATGAAATGAAATTGTCGAAGCTCCCAGAGTCATGATCGTCAAACCCTCCAACGAACCAAAAGCGGGAATGAACCATCTCACCATTGATACGCATATGATGCAGCTAATGCAAGAGGCCGCGATCATCATGGGTGCTAGCGATTTTTGAATATGTCCTGCGTGCCGCCTGTGGGTAAAAAACAGTACAAACGGAGAGCCCGATGAGGCCTGTGTCGCCGCCGGCAGAAGGCGAGACGGATATTCCCAGTATGCATCGACTGAAGTAGCGTCGGAACAGATTTCGCACAGGTCGTTCGTTGTCCAGTATGAAAATGGGTCCGCGAAAAGACTTCATCAACAAAAGAATGAGGGGAGGCGCCTGCACCTGATGCTTTCTTGACAACCTGATCCGCTCACAAGCGTAATGTGATCAACGCGGCTACCCTTTTTCCTCTTATGTAACTCGAATCAAATGTTTGGACTGCAAAGGACACGAACGGGATTACAACGGGAAGAATCGAACAATCAGATTCTCCTCCCCATTTTTCAGCCACAGTCTTGGGCTGATCAGTTCCTGGTCAGCTTTGTCATCTACCCAACCATTTTTAACTCTTTATCGTCGAAATGGGCATGGGAGGCCTTGAACAGGACTCTATATTGACATTACTGGTCATCTAACCTATGTTTTTGATAGGCGTGACCAGTTCTCATGTAAGAAGCGCGAGAACGTGCTGGACTCCGATTTATTCATACCTCAGCGAAGACTCCCAACGATTGGAATTATCTGAAGACCCCAAACCAGTGGCGGGTAAGTCCAAAATCTTGGAATGAGCCTTTGTCTCTGAGTGAAGTTCGTCCTTATAGTGACTCTTGACCTATTGCTATTTTAGCTAATTGCTGTACTTGTGCTTACGTCATAACAGAGTGAGATCATATTTTTATTCTTGACGGAAACTACCTGACCAGTCGAGAGCTTTGCTCGGCGGACGCCAGATTGCGACCAAGATAAAGGGCTGAGCTTTAGTTTGACCTCGTAGGAAATTTACGAAAGAGACCAAAATTGGAGCGACCGAAGATGCGTGGAACTCTTTATGTTGGTCAGCAAATGAATGGCTACTGTACGTGCAACCGGATTCTCTGTGTCTTCAACGTTTGGAGCAAGCACGTCTGATCACATTTTGATATCAGTATGATGCTATCGCGCCCTTTGCCTTCGCCAGTGTTGAAAGGTGTTAGCGTCCATCGTGGCGTAGTGACGTAGGAAACTCGAGTCGTAAATGTCGTATAATGTAGGTAATAATACCAAATCGTCTCAAGTCAATATCTCGACAACCAATTACAGCTAGGTTGCAAGATTGACACCCTTTGAAAGATTGTTGAACGTTCGACGAAGTGAATGCAACTAGATAGTTATCTAATGCAAAGTTTATTGAGAAGTGATTAGCTAGCCTAACATGAATATGCATGAGCTGTTGAAGGTGTACTATACCTCCAACAGCTGTTTTGTTACCTACACAACTTATCTGTGCAAAAATAGGCAGTAGGTACGGATACCGTATTTTTAGCTCCTAAAAGGTAAGAAATACAGATTGCTAACTAAAAACAAATAGTCCTACCTAATTATAATAATTAAGTATACAGACTATTTTTAACACTCCTCCTCAATGTGTATTTCAAAAAACCACACATGTTGAAGGCAGAGCGCGGCGCGTAGCTCTTCGAATTTTGATGCAGGTAGTGACTTGGTAAGTCCATCAGCAAGCATATCTTGAGTCAAACGTAGGTAGCTTCAATGAGTCCATCCTTTAACTTTGAAACAATAAACTTGACTCGAATGTCGACATGCTTCATCTTGGAACTAGTTTGGTCGCCCTTGATAATCTTGATAGCCGCTTGGTTGTCCATACAAAGTTGCATGGGCAGCTTCATCTTTACTTGAACTTCCTATATGAGCTCCTTGAAACCCAAAAGCATCACCACGTTTGTCGAAGCCGCATAAAATTCCGCTTCCATAGTCGATAATGAGACGGGACCTTGTTTCTTGCAAAGCCAAGCCACCAAAACGCTATCCAAAAATATGAGTCCACCTGAGGTTGACTTCCTATCGCTCTTGTAACCTCCATAATCCGTGTCGCTATACGCCTTGATGCTCAACTCGTTGCTCGCCACCTCACCACGCCCCATACAAAACTTTAGATATTTGGTACCTTTGAGGTAACACAAAATCTTCTTGGTAAGCTGCCAGTCAGCGGTGGTGGGGGCGTGAGTACGTCGAGTCGCCTTATAACGGCGTATACAATGTCGGGTCTGGTGCAGCGAGCGATCCAAAGCAAGCTGCCGACCAAATACTGGAAATCCTTGATAGTCGTTGAACAATTACTATTGAGGGGCTCACTTGCTTGAAGCAAAACATCTTCAAAGTCGGTGCCAATCGGCGTTCGAACTGCGTTTGCATCTTGCATCTTAATGATCGCATCGATGGTCACCTTTTGATCCAACCTGTATCCGGAGTTGATGTCAAAAACCACTCGCATACCGAGAAATTTCGACACCATGCCGAGATTCTTGATCTCGAGGCATTTGATGTCTTCAAAGAATTTCTCCACGAGCTCCTCCTTTGTACCAGTAACTAGTAGGTCATCACATAGATGACTACTATAACGGTTTCACCATCCAAGTGCTTGACGTATAAACACATGTCCGTCAAGCACTGCGTAAAATCCAGTTCCAAAAGCTTTCCATGAATCATCTTATTCCACAGTCGTCCTGCCTGCTGACCCTAGGCCGTCTTCCTGAGCTTGAGTACTTTTCCGACTTGGTCATCTTGAGTGCATGAACTAGTTTTTAGATGCATACCTTGGGGGATGAACAGAAAAATATCATGTTCATTTTCCTCATCCTTAACATAGGCGTTTGGAATATCTCCGTGCCTTGCAGGCACCTTCCACTTGATCGCCAATGCCAGAACCAACTTGAACGTATTCATATCGATAACGGCGGCAAACGTTAAGGTATAATCAATACCGAAACATTGCTCGTTTCCACATGCAACGACTCTATCCTTAAACCGTTCGATTTCACCATCTTGATCCAGCTTCGTCTTGAACACCCATTGGTGTGAAGAGGACGGCATCTTGTGGTTTGTCGACGACGCTACAAACTCCATTACGTTCCAGAGCGTTAAGTTCCTCCTGAACGGCAGTCGTCCACTTGTCTTTGTCGGAGGACTTCATTGCTTCATTGAAGTTTTTAGGGTCGATTTCGGTGACGAAATTTACCGACCCATCACCCTCGACTGCACTTGGAATTTCAATCGTATCTTGGTCAATAGTAGATGAATATTCGCGATTGGACTTGGAAACACTTCGTGTTACGCAGCGCTCTCGTTGCCAATGTTTTTTATTCCGTGGCTTTATCTTCTTGGGGGTCGGAGCGGTAGTCGTATCCCCCTCTGTTTGACGATCTTCCACCATACTCTGTTGAAGTGTGAGGTTTTTGTCGGGGGTCAAGGTTTCAACATTTTTGATGTGTTGAGTCACAACAACCTTGCGTTCACCCTTAAGGTAAACCTTATACCCCTTGATCTCCTCACTTTTCCCAACCACAACCGCAACCTGGGCACGATGTGCTAGTGAATCCTTTCCAGGATTTCTATACACAGTGCAGATTGATACGAAAGCAACGATCTCTCCGAGGTTTGGTTGTTTGTTCGTCAGCACCTCCAAAGGTGACTGACGGCGAGAATTTGAATTGATTGGGCTGCGGTTCAATATATATGTGGTGGAGTCAAGTTCGAAATCGAATACATTTGTATCGACAACCTGACCACCACCATCGTGCCCAGCCTTCCAACTTACGGGGGGGGGGGGTACCCCGCGGACCTCCATTCGAAATCTGGTCCGATCGTCCGCTGCTGGCAGACGACCGGTCATCATCCAGAGACACTTGGTCCGATTCACTTAAGACCATCTCACCTTGTGTACCCATTGGAGTGGGCTAGTTACACACTCGGTGGATCGGGATCGCAGATCGATTTGATTCGGTCTTGAATATGAGACCGTGCTGGCTAAGTGTACCTAGGGCGGAACTCTTCACCCCAGGTACGTACAGACCAGAAACACTTCCGAAAGATAGATTCCAATAGGTCGATCGTCCAAACGATCTAGACCTGACCAATACGAAATAATAGAGGGTAGACCAATCAACCGGTCTATCCCCTGACCAATATGAGAGAAGACCAAAACCGGTCTAAACTCCAACCAATGTTAAAATGAGCCAATATGTCCACGTGAAGACCCAATATGCCCGTGAACTCCACAAACGATATCTCCACGTAAAGACCAATCCAGTGAATAGCACGTTCCAAATGTACTTGACTTAAAGTGTCGAGATCGCCAAATCGTACTCCCGTCGAGGGACTTCCGGTGGCCAAAGTGCGCGTGCGGCGCGTCCAGACCGGGTATAATAGGCGGAAGGGGATAATTCAACCCTCTGCCCCCAAACACTCCGCGGTGGGCGGAGGCGACTAATGTACGTAAAAAGAAAAACGGCGACCCCTTCCTGTGGTATAGACCAAGACCAAAGGACTTCTACTTAGAAAAATCCTGCAACCAAAAGACTTATACTTGGAAAAACCGCAACTAACCAATAATACTACCTTCCTATGGTCCCTAATGTACCCACACAAAATTATGTAAAATACCCAATGTCAGGCGACTCACCCAAGACCAGCGTTCTTGATACTCCTTGAATTTGATAGGCTAAAAAGCCCCCTTGTTTAGACCAATCCGAAATTCGAGCAACTGCCTTGACCAAAAGTGACCAAATTTGTGCTTCACCACAGCCGCCCCTGAGTCCGACCGTGTCGCACAACGATAACGGTCTGACCTCACCCATCACTTGAACAACTGGACCTTGGTCACTCACATTTCTTCACCATGGACCAAACATCTTCGACACCTGCGTCAGGTACTGCCTTTACTGCACTTGATCTTCTTATGCTTGCCTTTGACGCTTGTTCTTGTCGTTCTTGCAGAAACTCTATTCGCCGAGTCGCCCCACCTTGCTTCGCCTGTCCGGTCGTCTCGGTCTGACAGACCACGTAACTCTCATGCAATTCAAACATCGGAAGGGTGTCAGACTGAAGCCGACACGCGGATGAAGGATATGCTCGCAGAGAACACGCCCAGGACCCAGGTGGCCCACCAGGCAGCACGAGGTGCGCATCTTTGGTATTTATCTTGTACTCTTCTTGACCCTCGTTTGTCTTCAGATCTCATCCCTCCCAGCGTAGTCCAGGCAATAGGTGCCTTGGTTGATGCCGATAGGCAGTCTGGCGATGATGTTAACCATCTCCGACACATTTTGGAGGAGCTGATAAGCGCGCGCCATGAGCTGTCCCGTCTGGAGGCTCATCAGTCCCATCTCCGGGATCAACTTGCACTTGTTCGTCGGCAGCAGTTGGACGGACAGTTTGACGCGACTTGACTGCGCATGCAAGGCGAAGACCTCGCGCGACGCATTGCCGAGTTGCCAATTTCGATTCAAGACCAGACCGGGAAGGTCCGGTACTGTCAAGACAGGTCCGACGCTTGGACGCAAGAGTCGGGTCGTCGTCAGGTGGCACTAGACCAGTGCCGCCAGCGCTTGATGAACTTGCTACCTCCGTGTTAGACTGCTTACTCCAGCGTATATTGGTCCGCATCGGCAACCTTAGTCGCCTCGGGGAAAGACCAAGACCGCTTGAAACAGGACCAAGACCGGTTGAAGCAGGACCAAGACCGACGTCGCTCATTGGCCGATATTCACAATCCCGAAATTACATTACAATCAAAGAAGCGCGCGGACGCGCCGAGTAGCTCGAGGTCGCGGGGCACTGCGCGCGGACCCGGAATAGGGGGGAAGCGTGCAGTGTCCCATAAGCGAGCCAAGACACAGGCGCTTCTCATGGACTCGGACTCGGACACGGACGACATCTACAGCCCCTCGGAAAGTCGAGCGCCCTCGCGCCGTACTGCAAGTCGCATCCAGCACACAGGGGTCTCGTCTGAGGAGGACTCCAGCGAAGGGTCCGGCGATTCCGAGTTCATGATCCCCATCCAGTCCAAGTCACGAACGAGTTTGCGTGACAGTTTCGTCCAAGTGGCGTCGACAGTGGGGTCAGATCAGAAGACCGGTCTGCCAAATGACGCTGCACCAGTATCGACATCCGCGGCGCCGGCACCTTCGGTTCTCCCCGGGACATCCGGGCTTCACAAGTACGCCTTATTGAAGAACATGGCGGTTGATACCAGCTCCCTTCCGCCGCGGACGTTTGAAGTCACTTGGCCGTGGTCGTCGGGGCAAATCGGCTGTTTGCGCCGGTCTACCCTGACCAAGCAACTTCTGTCCCGGTCTTTCTCTCGCCCGGACTCCTGAATTTTTCCACCGACCAAGAAAACCCCATCCGCGTCTGCATGGAGGGAGGAATTGATTACGTCGGCGCAGATCTCCCGCCTATACGGCGTTGCACCATGGAAAATCTTCGAACACTCCAAGATAGGACTTGTGTTCCACTTGACTCCATGGATCGGCACTTTGCTAGGCCGGGTGAAGAATTTCAACAGGATCCACGGCCAAGCAATTTGGGAAGAGTCCCACTACTTGGTGCTTCCTCCCGACCGGGTGCGACAAGATCCGGGCCTGGCGACTTTCCAGAGAAAGCGCAAGCTACGTCGAATTCGAGCGGGCGAGGCTTGGCAATCCCTGTGCCAGTACATTTTGGACGGGATTCGAGCTCGCGAGTGTGACGTCGACGTGTTCTTGTACCCGGTGTTCCTCCACATGCCAAGGCGTCGCGTTGAGAAGACCAGACTGCTGGCCGACGACGGCACATGGTACCCCGGTCTTGATTGCGCTGAGCCGGTCGCGGACCTCAAGGATGATTTGGTCCAGCTTGACCGGAAGGACCCCTGGCGTAACCAGTTTCAGGATCAAGTGGAACATCATCCGTCAATGGTCATCGGCCGTCTGTGGGGCGATAGCAAGTGAAGTCGTAGGTAGTCGACCAGATAACTCGTAATACATGTCATCATTTCTTTTCATATGTCTGATCATCAAATCACTTGAACTAATTTCACCACTTTTTCAGAGTTGCACCAAACACGTTATCGTAAACAGTTCCACTCCCATCACGAAAAATAGTCATCACATTCGTCATTCCGCTACTCCAATTCGTCACAGTTCATCACAATTTCACATCAACTCCGGACCTTCCACATCTTCACACCGGTCTAGACCGACCGATGCTACTGCATGTCTTGGTCTTGGTCTTCATGAGTCTGCATCACTGCGAAGCGATTACGACTGACTAGTTCTCGTTCGAATTCTCGTAGAAGAGCCCCACAATTCAGGTCGAGCTCGTCGACCCAAGTTGATTCATCATGGTCCTTCCATCGGACCAGGTACTCTCGGTGAGTCCGACCGAACCTGGTCTTCTTGGTCGACCGAACATCTAAGACCTTCTCCACTTCAAACTCATCTTCCTCTAATGGTCGTTCCCAACTGTCCTCCGGAAGTAACGCTTCATCGAAATCAAATCTTTTTTCTTCGTCTACCAGCCAGGGAGTTTTGGGTCGATCAGGAAATTCTCGGACCAACTTCAACTAGGACACATGCACAATCGGGAGGACCTTGTAATCTGTACCAGTTGTTACTAGACGGTCAGCGTTCTCACCAATCAGCTCGGCAACACGGAAACGGCCGTGCCACATGTGAGCCAGCTTCTTCGCATAGCCCTCTTTCACTCGGTCTAGGTATAGCCATACCCTCGCCCCTGGTTCTATACCGTGGGGTCAGACCTGGTCATTGGTCCGGTCTGCCCGGTCTTTTTGTGGCCTGACGCAGCTTTTCGTTGACGACTTCTTTTGCATGCTGGTAGTTTTTCTGGACCTGTATGCGCCAGTGTCGAGCATCGCGATCGCGGGTCCGGGTGCAGCCAATAGGTATCGCGGCTTCAAGAGTGGACCGGGGATCCCATCCATACGCAAGTTAAAAAGGCGTTTCTCCTCGGACCCGATCGGTCGACGAGTTGAGTGCAAACACCAGCCTTTCTTCATACTCGTCCCAATCTCGCTGGTCTGGATCAGCAAGGTACATCTTTAACGCCCTCGTTATGGTCTGCACCATGCGTTACGCCGATCCATTTGCTTGCGGACGATATGCCATCGTCGCACTCTGTTTCTGGCCCAGCATGTTATTGAACGACCGGAACACCTTGGCCATAAAACCGGGTTCCCGATCGTGCCTGATGACCTCGCTGGCGCCGAATCTTCGGACACAAATTCTTCGTAACTTTTGGCGATCTGCTCCGCAGACCGAGATGCACTTGCCTTAGCAATAACTAGACCAGTGAACAGGTCTACCCAGATCAGAAGCTCAGTGTTGCCGCGCGTCGATCTAGGCAGTGAGGGTATGTGGTCCATCGCTATGACCTGGAAAGGGTAGGTAGCTTCGATATTTCCGGGCGATCGCCCCTTGATTACCGGTCTACCCTTTCCGGTCTCGCAATCCGTGCAACAGCCCACATATTTATGCACAATGAGGAAAAGACCTCTCCAGTGGAAGTGGGACCTGATCTTGTGATAGGTCCTGCCTATGCCCTGATGTCCCCCTTCTAGACTCACGTGATAGTGATGAAGGACATCCGGCTGCAGCAACTCGGGGATCACCAATTTCGCCAGTCGGTCCAGGTCTGCACTGTCTTGGACGGCATCGCGGCAGTAATACAATAATCCATTATCATCCACTTCGTAGCTATCCGCGATCTTGATCACTCTTTCGCTTGATCGTTCGTCAACTTGGACAGTTCACCACGCAGGTAGGTCTTCAGGTTCATAATCCATTCTTCTTCGTCCTCCGCCTTGAGGATCAGTTCCATCCTTAACTGTTGCACTGCATATGTGGTGGAGTCAAGTTCGAAATCGAAAACATTAGCATCGATAACCTGACTAGCACCATCGCGCCCATCCTTCCAACTTTCGGAGGGGGTACTCCGCGGACCACCACTCGAGATCTGGTCCGATCGTCCGGTGCAAGCAGACGACCGGTCGTCATCAGAACCCACTTGGTCCGATTGTTTAGTGTCCATCTCACCTTGTGTACCCGATGGAATGGGCTAGTTACACACTCGGTGGATCGGGATCGCAGATTGGATCGAAGCGGTCTTGAATATAGAAGACCGATCTGGGTAGGTATCTCCGGGGCGGAACTCTTCACCCCACACACAAACAGACCAAAAACACTTCCAAGAGATAACTTCCAATAGGTCGATAGGTCGAGCGTCCAAACGATCAAGACCTGACCAATACGAAATAATAGAGGGTACACCGACCGTTCCGGTCTAGCCCCTGACCAATACGAAATAAGACCAAAACCGGTCTAGTTTCCAACCAATATTAAAACAAGCCAATATGTCCGCGTAAAGACCCAATATGCTCGTGAAACTCCACAAACGATTTCTCCACGCCTAGACCAATCCAGTGAATAGCACGTTCCAAACGTACTTGAGTTGAGGTGTTGAGATCGCCAAATCGTACTCCCGTCGAGGGACTTCCGGTGGGCCAAAGTGCGCGTGCGGCGCGTCCAGACCGGGTATAATGGGCGAGAGGGGATAATTCGACCCTCTGCCCCCAAACACTCCGCGGCGGGCGGAGGCGACTAGTGCACGAAAAGGGAAGAACGGCGACCCCTAGCTGTGGTGTGAACCAAGACCAGAAGAGGTTTCAGCCAATTATCCGAAAGCTAAAAAATTTCCTTACTTAAAGGTATAACCTCTGTCCTAAAAGGTAAAACCACAACTAAAATACTACTACCCTATAGTCCCTAGATGTACCCCCACAAAAATATGTAAAATACCCAAAGTCGGGTGACTCACCAAAACTTGCGTTCTTGACACTTCTTGAGTCTGATAGGCTGAAAAGCCCCCCTTGTTTAAACCATCCGAAATTAGACCAAATGCCTTGACGAAACTTGACCAGAAGTGTGCCAAATTTTGGGCACGCTTCTCCACAGCCGCCCCTGAGTCAGACCGTGTCGCACAACGACAACGGTCTGACCTCGTCCATCAAATTCAGTTGAACCTTGGTCATTCAGACTTTTCCGACATGGGGCAACCATCTTCTTCATCCGTTCCAGGTACTTGCACTGCTGGACTTGACCTTCTTGTATTTCCTTAACGACCGTTCTTGTAGGCACCTCGCATACCACGTCATCGCATGTAACTTCGCCCGTCCGGTCGGTCCGGTCTAGCAGCTCCCATCGTTCTACTGCACCTCAGACATCGGCAGGGCATCAGACCGGGACCGACGCAAAGTTGCAAGACGCACTTGAAGAGATCGCACGTCTCCAGGAGCAGATTGCTCAACAGGCGACACAACGTAAGCATGCATGTCCGGTCTTCACCTTGGACCTGTTCTAACCTTCGTTTGTCTTCAGCCCGTATACCTCCAGCCCGTATACCTCCTGGCATCAGCAAGGCGATCAATGCCCTGCTTGCCGCCGATCGGCAGTCGAATACGCATGACCTCCAGCTGCGTCAGATTTTGAGCGGACTAATAAACGCGCGCAATAGGTTGACCCGCTTGGAGGCTCATCAGCTTCATCTTCGGGAGCAGCTTGTGCTGGTCCAACAGCAGCAAGCAGAAGACCTGCTTGACCAGACCACGTTGAGCATTCAAAGCGACGACCTCGAGAGGCGTCTCACTGAGCTCCAAGACCAGACCGAGGAGGTCCAGTCTTGTGAACGCAAGTCGAACGATTGGACGCAGGCAGCGAATGGTCGTCGGGAGGTATTAAAAGAATGTCATCAGCGCTTGGTTGACCTCTTGCGTCCTCGTCGGCATCCGGTTTCTGCCTCCAGCGTAGACCGGTCTGCGTCGGCCGCCCTGGTCGACTTGCACCAGGACCAAGACCGGCGTCATCCATTGGCCAAAATTCCACAGTCCAATATTTTACAAAATTCCAAGAAGCGCCGGGTGGATCGAGGGCGTGGGGCATAGCGCGCGACCCCTAACTAGGGGGGAAGCGTGCGGTGCCCCATAAGCGAGCCAAGACGCAGGCGCTTCTCGTGAACCCAAGATTGGACGTGAGTGATGCCTGCAACCCTGCCAAAACTCAAGCGCCCTCGCTCCCTCGTGCTGACCATGCCAAGTATTCAGAGGTCTCGTCCTGGGATGACTCCGGCGAAGACTACGGTGATTCGGAGTTTGCTGTCCCCATCCCAACCAAGTCGCGAACAAGTCCACATGAAAGTTTTGCTCAAGTTGCATCGACTTCGGAGAATACCAAGAAGACCGGTCCGCATGGTGGCGTTCCACCACCTCATGCGTCGACAAAGTCAACACCTACGGTCTTGCCTGGGACGTCCAAGCTCCACAAATATGCTTTGTTGGACAACGTGGCAACAGACAGTTCTTCCCTTCCGCCACGAACGCGTGAGGATACTTTGCCGTGGTCGCCAGGGCAGATCGGTTGTTTACGCCGGTCCACCCTGACCAAGCAGCTCCTGGCCCGGTCTTTCTCTCGTCCAGACCATTGGCTTTTCCCGCCGGTGAAGAAAGTTCTTGCCGCGTCGGAATGGCGGCCGGACTTGATCACGTCGGCACAGATCTCCTGCTTGTACGCTGACGAGCCGTGGAAGATTTTCGAGCATCCCAAGCTGGGTTCATCTTCCACTCGACTCCGTGGGCCAATGCTTTCATGATTCGGGTGAAATATTTTAACAAGACTCACGCTCAATCCATCTGGGAGGAATTCCACTATCTGGTGCTTCCCCCGGACGAGTTCGGCAAAACCCTGGCTTGGTGACCATCCAGAACAAGCGCAAGCGGCGTCGGATCAGAGCGGGTGAGGCCTATCAGTCCCTGTGCCAATATGTTTTGGACGGGATGCTGGCCCACGAGTGCGACGTCGATGTGTTCTTATATCCAGTTGTACTTCATATGCCGCGGCGTCGCGTCGAGAGGACCCGGCTGCTGGCTGACGGTGGCACATGGTACCCCGGTCTTGGGTGCACTACACCGGTCTTGGACCTCAAGGATGCTTTGGTCCAACTATACCAACAAGAACCTTGGCGTAACCAGTACCAGGACCAAGTTGAAAAGCATCCATCGTTGACCGTCGGCCGTCTGTGGGGTGATGGCGAGTGAGGTCGTAAGTAGTCGACCAGATAACACTTAATATATATCATCGTTCTTTTTCACATGTTCGGTCATCAAATCACTTGAGCTAATTCCACCACTTTCTTCAGAGTTGCACTAGACACGTTATCACCAACCGTTCCACTTACATCGCGAAAAAACAATCCACGTTCGTCACTCCACTATTCCAATTCGTCACATATTCACAATACACAATACACAATACACAAGACCTTCCACCTCTTCACGTCGGTCGGGAAGACCGATGCTACTTCACGTCTTGGTCTTGGTCTTCATGGGTCTGCATCACTGCGAAACGGTTCCAACTGACTCGGTCCCGTTCGAATTCTCGTAGTAGTGCTCCACACTTCAGGTCGGACTCATCGATCCAAGTTGTTTCATCATGGTCCTTCCATCGGACCAGATATTCTCGGTGGGTCCGGCCGAAACTGGTCTTCTTGACCGATCGGACATCTAAGATCTTTTCCACTTCAAATTCGTCCTTCTTCAGCGGTCGTTCCCAACTGTCCTCCGGCAGTAATGCTTCATCGAAATCAAACCGTTCTGCCTCGTCTACTAGACAGGGCATTTTGGGACGATCAGGAAACTCTCGTACCAGTTTTACTTGGACACATGAAGGATCGGGAAGACCTTGTAGTCCGTGCCGGTTGTTACTAGACGGGCAGCGTGTTCACCAATCAGCTCGGCAACACGGAAAAGGCCGTGCCACATGTGAGCCAGCTTCTTCGCATAGCCCTCCTTCACTCGGTCTAGGTATAGCCATACCCTCTCAGCTGGTTCTATACCGTGGGGTTGGACCTGGTCGTTGTTCCGGTCTGCCCGGTCTTGTGTATCTTGACGTAACCTTTCGTTGACAATTTCTCTTGCATGCTGGTAATGTTTCTGGACCTGCATGCGCCAACGTCGAGCATCACGATCGCGGGTCCGAGTGCAGCCAATAGGTATCGCGGCTTCAGAGTGGACCGGGGATCCCATCCATACGCAAGTTAAAAAGGCGTTTCTCCTCGGACCCGATCGGTCGACGAGTTGAGTGCAAACACCAGCCTTTCTGCGTATTCGTCCCAATCGCGCTGGTCTGGATCGGCAACGTACATCTTGATTGCTCTTGTAATAGTTTGTACCATACGTTCTGCCGATCCATTCGCTTGCGGACGATATGCCATCGTCGCGCTCTGTTTCTGGCCCAGCATATTGTTGAACGACGGGAACACCTCGGCCATGAAACCGGGTTCTCGGTCGTGTCTGATGACCTCGCTGGCGCCGAACCTTCGGAACACGCATTCTTCGTAACTTTTGGCGATCTGCTCCGCAGACCGAGATGCACTTGCCTTCGCAATAACTAGACCAGTGAACAGGTCTACCCAGATCAGAAGCTCAGTATTTCCATATGTCGATTTAGGCAGCGACGGTATATGGTCCATCGCTATGACCTGGAAAGGGTAGGTAGCATCGATATTTACGGGCTATCGCCCCTTGATTACCGGTGTACCCTTTCCGGTCTCGCAATCCGTACAACAACCCACATATTTCTGTACACTTCGAAAAAGACCTCTCCAGTGAACGTGGGACCTGATCTTGTGATAACGTTCTGCCTATGCCCTGATGTCCCCTTCTAGACTCACATGGTAGTGATGGAGGACATCCGGCTGCAGCAACTCAGGTATCACCAATTTCGCCAATCGGTCCCGGTCTGCACTGTCTTGGACGGCATCGCAACAGTAATATAGTAAACCATCCTCATCCACTTCGTAACTGTCTGCGATCTTGGCACATTCTTTCGCTTGACCATTCGTCAACTTAGACAATTCACCGCGCAGGTAGGTCTTCAAATTCACAATCCATTCTTCTTCTTCCTGCGCCTTGAGGATCCGTTCTGCCCTTAGTCGTTACACAACAGATTCACTCAACCGTTCCTTTGAGAACGGTTGGTGGGACTTCCGATCTTTCGGTCTAGTCGCGACCATCACATGCACCTGGACTGGGGCGTTCTTGGGTCCGATCACATCGGGGATCCTGTTTATATTCATCAATTCATCAAGAACGGCCTCCTCGGTGATCGTAATCCCGGTCTGGTCTCGCATGGCCTTGGTCGCGAGGTAGTCGGCACTTCTGTTCCAGTACGGTTTCACGTACAATAGATCGTGGTTGGGGTGTTCCTTCAATGCCTTCATTACTCGATCATTTAGTGTCCGTAGTCGTGGAGCCTTGCCGTCGATCTCTCCGGTGATCTGCCTGATCACTAGGTTGGAGTCACCACATATGATGACTCACCCCTTCTCTTGCGACGACAGAAGGTCCAGACATAGAAGTAGACCTCGGTACTCCGCCTCGTTAACAGTAATATCCGGCGTGAAATCGGCAGCGGCTGCATCTATAGACCATTGTGGCAACTTCCACAATATGGTACTATAGGCGCCGAACTTCTTCTTCACGCTTGCCGATCCGTCAAAACTTAAGACCAGGAGCTCTTCGTCATGGTCGACGGTCGGTGGCGGTCTCGAAACTGACTGCCGAGGTTGCTTCCTCGGGGCAATCGCTATCAATTCCTCGTCCACTTCAGACCGAGGGGTGATACTGGCAGCTAATGTGCCCAATATCTCCTCCTCGCCCCTGGTGCACTTAACGACCTCTAGGGTCCACTGCGACAAGACCGCCGACCATCTGCCTAGACGTCCGTCCATCCCATTGGCTGATAATAGACAGGCCAAAGTAGACCGCCTTGACAGGACCTTTATAGGTCGGCCGACCAGCAGGTTGTAACACACATCCAGAATTCTTAGCAACTCCAGAAATTCTTTCTCGACAATTCCATAGTTCAGTTCATTTGGCTTCAGCGTTCTGCTCGTGAACGTGACCGGATGGTACACACCATCATGATCTTGTACTAGAGTGGCCGAAATGGCCCACTGACTAGCATATACAATAATGGTCGGGACCTTTTCGGGATCGAAATGCTTCAAAATCGGTGCCATCACCATCTTAGCCTTCAACATACCAAGAGAAAACTTTGCACGCTTCATATGGTCTTCGGCGTCCACTTGCGGACAATCTGCAGCAAGACCAGAGTCGGCGCCCCCATGTAAAGTTGCCCGGTCTTCTTCGCGCAACATATGGTAGTCCACTTCCCGGAGCTCATACAACACAGCCGCGTAGATAGCAAAATCTTCGATGAAGCGGCTGTAGTAGTTTAAACTTCCTAGGAAGGACTGCATTGCCTTCAGAGACTTGGGAAACGGGAGTTTACTCAGCGAATCCAGGTCCTTGGGATTAGCCTCTAGACCATTGTTCGAGACCATATGGCCTAAATAGGCGACCTTGGACATACCCCAAAAACTTTTCACGGCACTGATAGATAGGTTCCAGCGGTCGCATGTCCCCAACAATCGTTCAACCTTCTCGCACAGATCGTTCCATGACGAGGCAGGTATCAGAATGTCGTCGATGTACGACCGCCTCCCTAGAACGGACGGTCTTCTTTCCCGATCGGGTTCACCCTCTGTAAACACATCATAACTTTTGGCAAGGTCCCGATCGGTCTTGATTTTGAAGTGTCCGTACAGTGCGTTGTCTATCAACCTTTGATAGATCTGGGGTGCGTTCTTCAGACCGAACGGCATACGGTTCCACTCGTAAAGAACAAACGGTGTCACAAATGCGGAAATCTCACGGGCTCGATCAGTCATCGAGACCACCCAAAATCCACTTGCCATGTCCAGCGAACAATACCACAAGGTCTTGTCCAGGTCTTCCAACAAATCATTAATCAGCGGCATCGAGTACACCATAAGTTTAGTTAACCGATTTACCAGCCGATAGTCGATGCACAACCTAATGTCGACGCCGTTCTTCTTGATAACAATTACGATCGGCGAGGCCCATGGAGAGGTCGACGGTCTAATAATCTTGGTAGCCAACAGTCCTTTGATAAGATCATAAAGCTTTTCCCGGTACTGTGGCGCCACGCGTCGACATCGCTGAGCAATCGGCTTGGCATCTCCAACGTCAATATCGCAAATCGCACCACGGGCTGCAGGTGGTAAGGCGTTGTCCTTTCCGATCAGCAGATGTCTTTTCTTCCATATGATATTCTTCAACTGCTCGATCTGGTCTGGACTGTTAAGGTCTTGATCACCCACTTGTAAATCATCCATTGTAACTTCGGGAGAGTCGGCAGACACTTCAGGGAGGACTGCCATTTGGCTTTCCAGATCCTGAATGTACTTTTCCCCGCCTTCATATATACAGACTTGTTCATCTTCTGGGGCGATATCACCTAGACCATCTGGACCGGATGAACGCCCCTGGTCTTGATCGACGGGCTGTCCTTCACTGATATCGGTCTGATTAGGAATACCGTCATGGTCCGACCTAGCAATTTCATGTTCCCCTTCTTCCGTTTCTTGCTCCGCTGTCGCCTGGTCTTGTGCTGACACCACGTTGACTAACCTTGGCTCGTCTACTTGATGGTCCACCGTTCCTGGTGACTGCGGCGCCTTTCTTCGGACCAACATCTTTTTTGGGGTGACATAACTTGGTCTTTCCACTAAAGGTGAGGTATCCTCTTCCACCGACCCATCATCGCTGATAAGATCGGTGGTCGATTGGTACGCCAGGTTTTACCACTCGACATACCGTCTCGACCCAATCGAGACGAACCCCATATTCCTTGGTACCTTCCATTCTGCTAACCACATGCCGACAATAGTGTTATTGTCCAGTGTCAGCGGCTTGTCACCGATATTGGTAAAACGGACAAAATCACGTCGACCAGCACTCTTTACGAAGGTCGGGACCCACCGATCGCCCCTGGTCAACCACAACTTCCTCGAACGAAAACCTTTCTCAACTGGGGTATCGGCAGACCGACCAACTGGGATAGTGAGGTCTTGGTCCCACCGGACCAGATCGGTATACGAACCATACAGAGGTCTTCGACCATCCAACTGGACCTGGACCTCATCCGGGAGTGTAAGCACTCCATGTGACAGGTCTAGGCGAATACCAGCTGGGACCATGGAATCCATTCCTAGTAAAGCGTCTTGGCCAGCCAACTTGCCAACCCAAGCGATGAAAAAGTAGACCAGCGATCCCGACAAAGTAATTTTCACACGCGTTCTTCCTTCGGTCATATAAGAGTTTTCACCGATCCCGACGCATTCCTGTCTCTGGGTATCGTCTATACGACATCCGACCTTACGAGCAAAGGCGGAGTCGATTATCGATACTTCAGCTCCAGAGTCGAACAACATCTTCGCCTTCTGGTTATTAATCTTGCCACAGGCTTTCGCCTGCTTGAACCATTTATCAGGCGCGTGATACTTCCAGTATCCGCGGGATTCTCCAGGCAGAAAGTCCAACTGCATAACCACCTTAGTCCGGGAGTACTCATCGGTCTTCAGACTGTAGATCGGGTGGTCTCGGTCGACGCAATTTGGAATAGAACGTGTATTGTCGGTCTTATCCTCCTTGCCGACATATGCATAGATGTGAACCGTAGAACTCTCGGCTCGATCCAGATTCCAACCTGGCGAGCGTTCTAGTTTAACATCTTTTCTGCGTCCGGCGGCAGCATCCCCGCGTGCTTGTCCGGCACGTACCACTTGCGCATCATGTTAAAAAAATTCTTCAATCTTGCAGTGGCCGGCCTCGTGGATCTCTCCACATGACTTGCATACGAAGAGGCAGTGGTCAGTCGGGTGGCCGCGTCTCTCGCACTTCTTGCACACCATCTTCTTCCAGCAGTTTGAACCATCATGTTTACTCGACCCACAGTGGGAGCACTTCTGACGAGGTCGGTCTGGATCGGACTTGCTTCCGTTCCTTACCTTCCGGTCTACCTGGTCGGACTTCGACCTGGTCTTCGGGGCAGGTCCCGCAACATAGACGTAACGATACTGGTCTTCATCCGACGACTCCTGGCTGGATTGACTTCCACTTTCCCCTTCCGATCCCATGCTGTCTTCGGCTACGACCGCCTTGACCGCTCGGGTCGGTCTGGTCCAGGGCCTCTTGACCGGATCGGTCTGGGTCTGGGTCTTGGATCGGTAGCGACCTGATCCACCATCACTCTTCGCCCTCATGCAACGCGACTGCTGTAACGTTCGTAGAGTCTGTTCAACTTCACCCGCGTTCCTAAGAAGCAGCAGAGTAAGCTGGTCCGCCAGTTCTTGATCGTCCAGGGTACTAATGTAGTTACCCACATGTTCCAGAGCAGCACCGTTCGGCGGGTTATTCTCTTTGATTGTTATGCCGGCACGAAGTGCAGCCACGTTCAACCGATGCAAATATTCGATCGGTGCGTCGCTCCGCTTCTGCATATGGTGATACTTGCGGGCACTCGAAAATCCGGAGTTACAATATTGCCCTTCAAACTCTGCACATAGCTGGTCCCAGTCAGACCGGACATCCCGACCTAACTGTTGGATCCAGTTGGCAGCCGGTCCTTTCAACAAATCCCGGAGAATCAGACACCTTTCACGTTTCGGGGTCTGGTCTCGCATGAACGCAGACTTGACCCGACCGAACCAAGACCGGGCCTGGTCTTCATCAGTATCCTTGCCAGTGAAGTCCTTGAGGTCGGTCGTCGCGGCCATACGGATGCGCGGAATCGAAGCAGATCCAAAGTCGTAAGCAATAGTGGAGGCTAGGTTAGCCTTGCGTGGCTTTCTAGCATCCGTACCGTCTGACCCACAGTGGTCGTCAAGACCGCCGACCGACTCCATGTCACAGTCACTTGTATTACTTGGTCTACGCGGTCTTGCCGGTTGCGGCTTGCGCTTCCCTTTGCCGACTTGCTTACCACTTTGAGTGGGCTTGTCCATAGATGTTACCGATTCCATATCCACATCTCGGCAAACATTGGCACTTTGCTGGGTAGACCGGTCTTGGGCATGTGTCCGCAGAGGTGGTCTAACCCGGTCTTCCATGAAACGTTGCATCATCATTTCAAACATGGCTTGGACGTTGGCTGGCATCATGGGCAACGTGTTGATACCCTCCGTTGCGGAACTGAGGCCTGTGGGGGCTGCTGGAGCCCCGACTGGCAAGAAGCCCTTTGCTGCCGCATGTCCTTTTTTTGTTCAGGCTGGGCATGGTCCACCCCCATGGGCATCCGCTCGACACCGGTCTCCAACTCTGATGAGCTGTTAGAAGCCGGTGGAGACTGGTAGATCGATTCGTCATCAGAACCAATGTCGACAAGCGTTGTGGAGGCTTCAGCGACCTTCACTGCTGCGGTGGGAGTTGGGCGGCGAACCGCCCCCACCAGTGGGACCAAATGGTCGTGGAAGGTCGACATCGACGATTTCAGCCTCCAAGTCTCAAATTCAAATAGTTTTTGGACATCGGCGGGGTTCTGCATTTTAATGCCAACCTCCGACAACATCGCCACCAAGTTTTTCACCAACAGTAATGGGCGATCACTCTGGATCGGCTCGGTAGTGGGACTGAGAAGACGGTCGGGGATCTGGAGGTTCAACACCCGAAACACCACGTCCAAGCGAACAAATCGTTTCAGCTCAAAAATGTAGTACATCTTGTTTAGGTCTTCTTCAGGGATGCCTCCATCTCCGACCTGCGACTTTTCTTCGAGGTCGTCTTCGTCGGCCGGCATTCCCAACCCTTTCTTGGGAATCTTGGGGACCTTGGGGAGGTTGGTCTGATCGTTCTGATCAGCCTCCAAGTATTTTTCGTCTTTTTATTTTCCATCAACTTTTTTATGCATATACATAGGATCAGGACCAAGGTCCTGATCCTTTCCGGGACTGTAGCAGGACTTGCTATAGTCCCGATCGGCTCCGGTGGGAGCCTTTTGGGGAGGAAAAAAATTATTAATCCCGATCTGGTCCTCCACCGGACATCGCCATCTTTATCAACAACGAACACGTAAGGAGATAGCCGTTCCTTACGCCCTCTCCAGAACGATTCCATATTCAAATCTTCAAATTCAATCTTTGATGACACCTCGCGGTGATATCCACGATCACCAAGTGATCCGGGCACGCGCACCGTTGTGGTGGAGTCAAGTTCGAAATCGAATACATTTGTATCGACAACCTGACCACCACCATCGTGCCCAGCCTTCCAACTTACGGGGGGGGGGTACCCCGCGGACCTCCATTCGAAATCTGGTCCGATTGTCCGCAGCTGGCAGACGACCGGTCATCATCCAGAGACACTTGGTCCGATTCACTTAATACCATCTCACCTTGTGTACCTATTGGAGTGGGCTAGTTACACACTCGGTGGATCGGGATCGCAGATCGATTTGATTCGGTCTTGAATATGAGACCGTGCTGGCTAAGTGTACCTAGGGCGAAACTCTTCACCCCAGGTACGTACAGACCAGAAACACTTCCGAAAGATAGATTCAAATAGGTCGATTGTCCAAACGATCTAGACCTGACCAATACGAAATAATAGAGGGTAGACCAATCAACCGGTCTATCCCCTGACCAATATGAGAGAAGACCAAAACCGGTCTAAACTCCAACCAATGTTAAAATGAGCCAATATGTCCACGTGAAGACCCAATATGCCTGTGAACTCCACAAACGATATCTACACGTAAAGACCAATCCAGTGAATATCACGTTCCAAACGTAATTGACTTAAAGTGTCGAGATCGACAAATCGTACTCCCGTCGAGGGACTTCCGGTAGCCAAAGTGCGCGTGCGGCGCGTCCAGACCGGGTATAATAGGCGAGAGGGGATAATTCAACCCTCTGCCCCCAAACACTCCGCGGTGGGCGGAGGCGACTAATGTACGTAAAAAGAAAAACGGCGACCCCTTGCTGTGGTATAGACCAAGACCAAAGGACTTCTACTTAGAAAAATCCTGCAACCAAAAGACTTCTACTTGGAAAAACCGCAACTAACCAGTAATACTACCTCCCTATGGTCCCTAATGTACCCACACAAAATTATGTAAAATACCCAATGTCAGATGACTCACCCAAGACCAGCGTTCTTGATACTCCTTGAATTTGATAGGCAAAAAATCCCCCCTTGTTTAGACCAATCCGAAATTCGACCAACTGCCTTGACCAAAAGTGACCAAATTTGTGGTACACTTCACCACATATACGCAGCGTATTGAACCGCATCGCCCCAAAAAGTGAGAGGTAGACCACTTGCAAACAGCATGCAACTTGCCATGTTCGTGAATGTTCGGTACATGCGTTCTGCTTTGCCGTTGCTAGACTGGTTGTTGGTCTTACTGATTTGGCGTTCAACACCCCTCTGCATTTAGAAACCGTCTAGATTCTTGAACGCGTACCCTCCATCGGTACGTAAAATCCGAACTTTGCAGTTAAACTGCCTTTCAAAAAACGCCATGAAGTGTTCAAACTTCTTGGCTGCAACATCTTTCGTTTTTGCCAAAAAAAAAGGGCACGTAGTTAGACTTATGATTAACAAAGCTGATCATATATCTATTGCCTAGGCGGTATTTCGGGGTGATTGGACCTCTTAGGTATGAACATATGACACCACCGATTCGATCAATCAGTGAGTTGGTGCCACTGTCCTTGACATACCTCGGATTTTTTGTTTGATTGCCCTGAGCACAGGTCAAACAATTCATCCGTTTGTGGTCTGTCAGCACAATTCCACTTGACCCATCCTTGGCCAAACGTTCAATGGCATCATAATTCAGATGTCCGAGTCGTGGATGAAAATGCATTAGTGACCCTTTTTGGACATCTGATTGCCGGGCCAAATCGGTGTCATTTTCACTGATGATGGCCATTACGGCCGTAAAATGAGTCTCATTATCGATGATGACCGAGACGTTCACCGTTAAGACCTTGTTGGTCTTTTGAATGTCGAAAATTTGAGATTGGGTGGACTTGTGTAATAACACACGGTTGCCTTTGACATAGGCCATCTCGCACCCTTTCTCCTCCAAAAGACCATACTACAAGATGTTTTTTTGCAAGATTCTCCACGTAATATACGTTCTCCACTCGAACAGTATTTGGTTTACCACTGGCATGGAATTTCAACAAGGTTCAGCCTTTAAACGTAATTTCCAGCTGTTTTCCATCATTCTGGAAACACGTGCCGTCAACCGGTTCGGCATCTAGCAGATAATTCCGCTGATTAACCAAGTGCATACTAGCACCGGAATCGAGTGTCCAAGTGTTTGCAACCGATTCGGTGCAAAACGCGAAACAGCGAGCGAGAAATCGACCTTTTTGTCAGGCTTATTAGGGCATTTCGGTCTAATATGACCTACTTTACTACAACGATGATACTTGATGATCTTCTTCTTGTCTTCAACCAAATTCACTGCGTCGTGGTTGTGCGACTTGACGGCTCTTGATTCGCCTTCGACAGCCTGTGCAAAGTGCGTTAAATTTTCGGCATGTCGAAGGTAATCCTTCCGTGTGTGGTCGTACTTAGCCATTAGTATCGTCTTCAAATCCGGTGACGCGTAATGGACCACATTGTCCAGTACGATCGGCTCACTGTTGACGACAGCCTCGGATATCTGGAACAAATAAAGAAAATGGACATTCCATGAAACATTGGGGCTCTTCCGACGGGTGAAGAGTTTCATCGACTGTGCAGAGGTGATGGTCGTATGAAATGCACTGAGCATATTGTTCATCACGCGCACGAGTGGGAGACTCGTTCCACCATGTGTCGACCCGTCTGTTGTAGTACTTCTCGGTAGTACCACCCAGGTAGTGACCGAGCAAATCCACCTTGATTGATATCTTCACTCCAGGGGTATTCGCATGCAGATTCAGCAATATCGATCTGTCGAATAAATCTTGTACCCCAGTCCTTGAATCCAGCTCCAAGTTCTCGTACTGCTCGGTACCATCAAAAATCTTGATGGAGAGCTTACACTCCTTTGCCGACGGGGTCTTGTAGACAGGAGGACGATTTTGCATTGGTGCACCCATAACGAAGTTATTTTGGGGCATATTATGGTGCACCTCTGGTTTCTTCTCAGGAGTGCTTTCGAGTCACTCCATGCGCATGCGCGTCCCTAGGCGCATTGAATTGTTGAATCCGAAGTTGTTGGGCTCCGGTTGGACCCTGGAAGCATCAAGCTTGTCCATGCGGTCGCATAATTTCTGAAACATCTCCAGAATCTTCATCCCTTCGGCTCCCATGGGGGCCGGCTTCTCTTCAAGGGATCCGTCGTCGCTTGATAAGTCATGACCCTTTGGGCTCATTACCTGTTGAATGCTGTTAACGTCCATCGTAGCGTAGTAACGTAGGAAACTCGAGTCGTAAATGTCGTATAATGTAGGTAATAATACCAAATCGTCTCGAGTCAATATCTCGACAACCAATTACAGCTAGGTTGCGAGATTGACACCTTTGAGAGATTGTTGAACGTTCGACGAAGTGAATGCAACTAGATAGTTATCTAATGCAAAGTTTTTTGAGAAGTGATTAGCTAGCCTAACATGAGCTGTTGAAGGTGTACTATTCCTCCAACAGCTGTTTTGTTACCTACACAACATATCTGTGCAAAAAATAGGCAGTACTCAGAACCGAATACGGATACCGTATTCTTAGCACCTAAAAGATAAGAAATACAGATTGATAACTAAAAACAAATAGTCCTACCTAATTATAATAATTAAGTATACAGACTATTTTTAACAGCTAGACTATTGTAAAGGGCTGGGTCGTAATACGGCCGAAGAAAACGCTGGAGATTTTGCAGCGAATGGAAGCTAAGTTATTGAATAGATCCCGATTAAACTCATCTAAGTGCTCATGTTGGAAGTGCATGTACCCATTTTGGACTTTGCACTCTTCCAAGATGGTGAAATCCCATTGGCTGGTGAGGCGATATATTTTCATATAAACTGGCAGTTACGTTTAAGTTGCATTTAGGCATGACTGGCTACTTAAGTAACTTTACATAATACACTTTTCAATTTTACACGTTATAAGCACAACTTAACCGAAACCTCCGCGGCCGACGATCGGCGCGTACTAGCTTGCCTCTGTTACTGATCCCACCTGGTCAAAAGTGTTCAAGCCAGGTGGTTTAAGATCAGAAAAAGTGGATAAGAACTTTTAGTGGCTTTTTCTACAGCTCATTATCCACCTTTTCTTCCTCCGCTTCTCTAAAACGCTTTTTTGGACACGATCTATGCCCGTCCGCAGGGGAGTTAGAGTGGCAACGACTCTCGTGAAGTTAGACTGTGATAGCCTTAGAAGATTCATTAAGTCTGTTCGGATTTCTTCTCATCCGTTCTATTCACCACGATATACTAACTCCACTACAATGCGGGCTATAGTGAGACATCAAGGACCAAGCACATCGATGTTCGAGTGAAGTTTTTCTTTCCCAAGGGACGCGATGGTCTTATCGACGTGGAGTATGAACCAAGTGAGAGTATGCTTGCAGACGTATTCACAAAAGGACTAAACATTACGAGGTTGAAGTATATGCAACAAGGGCTACGTTCGAGGGCAAACAAGTGCAAGTAACTCTGTTTTACTAAAAAGTCGAGAAAGAGTGTTGAAGGGACCCAAAATTTCGGCCGCGCCATGGGTCGGACGTATTTGGGCAATTGCGACTTTCAGTAAAAAGTAATTGGGTAACATCCAATTTCATTATGGGTGTTACCCGAATTAATACATACATTTTGTTGGATTAGGTTTTTACTTAATTATAATATAGTCACTTCAGAATTCTAACGGTGGTACATAAGTACGAAGGCGCGGCTTAGTACATTTGTTTCTCTCGTGATACGAAGTGGAATTGTATTGTCTATTGGTAAGTGGAACTGGTTATAACGTTACGATTTGGTATGCTCACGTTACTCTGGAGATTTCGTTTGTTGTAAATAATTACGTGGAATAAAGGTGTTTTATTTTCGTTCTTATAGTCGCGCATTGTTTCGTCTACTTTACTTTACCTTGGAAGCACAGTATAGCACGCATTGTAGTGGAATTAGTACATCGTGGTGAATATGACGGATGAGAAAAAAATCCGAACAGGATATGAGCCCAAAGTATGGGGCAGACTGGCTTGGAAGCAAAAGCCAAGACAGACGTTAAGAATTCGGATTCAATGATGACGCAGATGTTGGCATCTATTTTGGAGCAACTAGAGAAGATCGAAGTTTCTAGGGGCGAGAAAGCCCAGGAGAGTAACGATTTGCACGCGCCTAGGGCGGACACGAAGATGAGTATGGCTTCGTTAGGCGAAAGTGTTGAAGAGAGAAATGCATTCGTTACTGGTCTGCAAGACAGACAGATTTTCGAGGAGATATGCCACGGTGAAAAGGATGCTGCGGTGAAGTGAACGTGAAATTTTGTGACCAAAGTGTACCAGAATATCGATGATAATCCGACCGTGGTCGAGTGGTTCACTGCTCACTACGGGACCGGAAGGTCCCGGGATCGATCCCGGTCCAAAGCAAGTTGGTTGTTTTCTGAAAAGTGTTATGTGACGAATTCAACAAGTATAGGTGTCCAAGATATGGTTCTGTGCTTGCATCTGTACAGATGCATCGGCGTACAGCAAGCTCCACTCCCCATCAAAGGCCTGCTTAGTCGCAACCCTGGCAAAAGCAATCCACCTGCTTTCGAATGCGTTGAAAGATGCCGCGTCGTCGAACATCTTCTTGCACTTGGAAACCACGTTTTAGTTTATGTGCCACTGGCACAGCAAGACATGGCTTCCCGGGAAGCCTGCGCCACGGCGTTCATGGGGCCAATCTCTCGGTCTGTCACGATAACATCCGGCTCTAGTTTGAGGTGCAGTCTGAGTCGCTGCTGAACCCTAACCCTAATACTCCTCTGTGTTCTCGGCCAGGAAAGAAAATGCGACGCTAACAGTACGGCCACAACAGTCCACTTCGGCAATGTTGAGAAGCGGCATACCGTGCTTATTGGTACGTGCAGTCCATCAGAAAGACGCAACGAAACCTTAAAACAAGGGTCATGACATCCAGCATCGATAAAAAAATCAAGATCCTGGTTTTTCCAGTCTCGCCAAGCTTCGTGTTGTAGACGAACTTTTGTTTGCTCAGCTTGTCCACCAGTGCTTCGACTGTCGAAGCACTGATGGACAAGCTGAGCATTAATATTTAGGCTTTCATTCTTCTGGAGCTATCGCGTGACTTCATTTCTCTTCTACCACCCTCAAGGAGCTGCGCAGCCAAGTCGCGCTGCCTTGCAGTCATTGTGTCCCTTGCGGCAATCCCCACATGGAACTCGTGGCGTTCTCCAAATTGAATTGATGTGACATGTTGACGTCCCGTTCTTTGTCGAGGCGTAGCCTACAACCTTAAGCGTACAACCAAGCGCCCACGACCTAGTATTGCAACGCCTTGGCACTTCAGTCAAGTCGAGAGTGTTCCGATAGTCGCCACTAAAAATACACTCTAGAATAACCATCCTTCTTTCGGAGCGTTTGATGGACAAATGGGTCCTCTGCGCTTAGAAGTGCCGTTTCAAACGGTCGACCATGTCATGCTTGGAGGGAAAGCTCTCCTCTAGTAGCTGCTGTACGCTATCCATGTCACTACTGCGTTGTGTTTTGTCACGAGTTGAACACATAAAGTGTGGCGGAGAATATCAGTTCCCTTAAAATTTAAATATCATTGCAATTTTTATGTAATGCTGGGCGTTATATATCATGCTTTTCGTCCAAACATTGCAACATTGCTAATAAGCAACGAAAAGGTAGAGTTACTACAATAAACTGCCTTTGCGGCATTCAAATGAGGTGCAGAGTTTCTCCTTAGTTTGTGTGCCTGGTGACTGTAAAGCTTAGGAATACCGAATCCCTCAGGTATATATGCATGCAAGAAATTGACACGAGTTGGGATCACGGTTAATCATACCGGGCGTCTGTACCGGCCGTTTGCGCCCGACAGTCTGGGATGGGTTTCTATGAAGAAGTGCGCCCTTAGTGATCAGATAAGGGGAGCACGGGGAGCAAGTAAGATGTTCTTAGGCTTAAGTAAAAAATAAAATGTTACAAAAAGCGTACATAAGAATTCGATCCTATAAAATCCTAATAAAGGCAAAATACAGTTAATTCCTCAATGTATCCATAATGTATTGTGGTCGTGTATCACTTGAAGTTTGTATACTTACTTGGTCGTCTTCTTGAACGACACGGTCAAAAGTTGACACAAAGTTTTATAATCATCTTCTTGATTCAAAAATTGAGCGATATAATTCACTTGATGCTTCACATTTACAGGGTACTCGGCTAGTCCTTTGTTCTCTATGCGAAGCGATAATATTTGACAATGCATCAGATAGAAGAGTTGCTACTATCCAGCATAAAAGTTATCACGTTTCAAGGGGTCGAATTTTTAACAACTTTTTTAAGTTGTATTTTTTCATTGCGCTAAGGTCTTTTGTCAAGAGGGAAACAGCCCAGATATGGAAAAAATGAATATGAATTATTTTTATGAATATTTAGAATTACTTGACCAACCACCTAATAAATTAGAATAATCATTATTATCAACAATCCATTCTTTTTTTTTATTGGAAATATTCCTTGTGCCTTTCCACATCGTTCATTTCACGGCGAAAGGCGAGGTCAAGCGCCTTTGCGCGCACCTCACATCGCGTCTTCTCTTCGAGTCGCATCACACTGATATTCTGCTTTTCAAAGAGATGCAGCGTCACATGTGTTAAAAACACTTGTGCTTGTAGCAGATATCTTATACTACCTGGTTAATAGTTTTGACCAGGTGAGATCTCGCGTACGAAAGGCTGGCGTGCGACGGATGGAACGCACGTCGCGCACCAGCCTTTTCCTACGCGGATGTCTTAGCCTAGACGGTATGTTGTAAAGCCGAAAGTATATTGTGTCTAGTTACTTAACTCAAATATAACAATACTAGAAAGTTAAATTTGAATTTTAACCTGAAAGGGCATATACACATTTCGGCCAATGGAGTTTCAACACCATGAAAAGACGTTAAGCCAAAATGGCTACACGTAATTTCAACATGTTCAACATCTCGCTGACGCTTGACGATCTTTTCTCGATGCATTTTAAGCTCTTGTGTAATTTTATGTCACACTTCATCGGTGTCGTGTAACTTTGCTGCAGTGGCGTCGACAGTACTTTGCAGCTCCTCACCTTTAGTTTTTCCCCAATTGCTTTCCCTCAGCTTATGCACCCAAAGTAATATTTCCCTCCTTTCCACACGTTACGGATCGTGTTTTAGCTGATCTAGCATTTTCTCAAGCCACAAGTTCTCTTGCTGGAAAAAGTCCAACCGTGCTAGGAAAACTTTCTTATGATGTCTTTATTTTAATGACTCACTCTCCAAGCAAAAATATCGCCTTTCGAATCTCAACTTTGTCCTTTAATGGTGTACCTCTGGCTTTTCTGCGCTAGCCCAGCTTGAAAAATTTCCCTTTCCTTTCTCAAATTATCATATTCACGCTGCAGTTTGTTACCTCAAAACTTAAAACTGCATCGCGAACAACACCTTCAGCTTATTCCGTCAATGCTCGTTCTACTAGATGCTCTAAAGACGACGATAAATCAATTTATTCATCTTTTCGAACAGATTATCGTAAGTCTCTCCGCAAGAAGCTTCTGATTCAGTGTTTCATAAACTGTTTCTCGTGCTTACAAGTAGATAGCACACACGAGTGAAATTTGGAGATTTTTTTGTGAAACTGCGGCTGATCCAGTGTCAGCATGTCTGCCTCATTCTATCGCTGAAGAAGATGAAAGGTCTGTTGAAATTACATGTAGCAATTTTGGAAGATTTGCCTTAAGTGTCTTTTCAAGGAGATGAAACTACATTGGAGTAAATAATCAAATGCATATTCAAGTTAAACTTTTTAGTATTGTTATATTTGAATTTGTAACTTTACATAAGATCCTTTCCGTTTTTATAAAAATGGAGACATTTGTCGCGTGGCGTCCGTCGCGCCTAAACTCTTACACACGCGAGGTCTTAGCTGGTCAAAACTATCAGGCCAGGTAGTATTAGGCCTCTGTTAATAATAAAAGTTTCTACAAGGTCAACGTCATGGCAGCTGAAATCTCCCGCACTGAACGTGCTGCATCCACCGATCCATTGTGAGTTTTGAGAACATATTCATCAAGTTCCCTGCTTCCCGGTACTTTCATATCTCTGCTAATGACATGACAACTAATCTCGGGACTTGTATTACTAGACTTTTAATGCTTCGATCTTCTACATCATCGTCAGTTATGCTGCTGGCGATTAAACATCGAGTTAAATTTTAGTATTAATTCACGTTAACATTTTCTTCTTTGCTATATTTGTAGGGGAATTTTATCACTGTACTCGCTCCATATTTTCCTGCACCACGGCCACCTCATTATCTAGTGCGTCATGGGCGTAGCATGGAAACTTAACGATAACATATATCCAACGTAACTACTTGTCGCTATACCCACGAAAGCACAGTTACACGTTAACGCGTTCCACAATGAATAATTTGTCTAGGGTACAGAAATTGAAGGATTGGCGTGGTGCAAGAATGACGAAAAAAAAATTATCACACGACACTAAGATAAGCATCGCATCGTTTGAAAGGATCCATGGGGACAAGGGCGTTTTGGTAGGGAAAGGCATTTTTAGAGAGCTCACCCATGCCGAAGTAAAATATCAAGAGAAGCAGGTTTACAAATGTGAGCAGCCCAGTAGTGAACATAAAAATGGAACGACTCCATAAAACTTGTACTCATTTTAACGAATTTACGGCATACTGAATCCCAAAAGGGTAAATAGTAGGGGGTGTCAGATATTGTATTTCCTGGCAAAGTTATCCTATTTTGGGTGGATTTTTTGTAAAAAAACAGAAGTTTGTTACACTTCCCCGTTATTCCCCTTTCAGAATTTGACAAACCACCAAATAACTTCAGCCAGAGAGCGTGTTTGGTGTAGATCTGGGATCGGGCTGTCGCTTAAGTGGGGTGAAAAGTAAAACAAAGCGGTGTAGCACGCGTCTGCGTTGTAACAGCCGTGGTCTGATGTGTAGGGCGTGGAGGTGCGGTGTGCGTGGTGTTGCGGGGCGTGCTGTGAGGGGTTTTGGGGGTGTTCGGGGTGTGGCGGGGCGTGCTGTGTGCGGGTGCGGGGTGGGGTGTGGCGGGGCGTGGTGGTGTTAGGGGTGTTAGGGGTGTGGCGGGGCGTGCTGTGTGCGGGTGCGTGGCGGGGTGTGGTGTGGCGGGGCGTGGTGGTGTTAGGGGTGTGGTGTGGCGGGGCGTGGTGGTGTTAGGGGTGTGGCGTTGTGCAGGTGCGGGGCGTGAAAACCCCGCTTTCACGGACGGGATAAGAGCGTTTTCCTATCACCCACCTCTGGAGGTGGGTGACAAGAGTTTTTTGTATAAATAACTGGGTTCTTACGGTTTTGTTTTCCCGGGAATACCTCTTGGTTGTTACATTAAAAACCACCAATTCTGACACCCACTAGTAGGAGGATAGCAATCGCAACATAGACTAACTTTTTAGACGGTCAAAATGGGCTTTTCATCAAGTGATCTTTCTTGTAGCTGTGATGGAGAGAATTCCCCGTTTCATTTAATTCGGCCGCATTTGAGCCAAGAAAGCTATCAATCGAAAGCATACCCACTACAACGAACACATAAGGCTTCTCTCTCTGTTTTGGAGCCAAAACGTAACGGGGTAATGCCGAGTACCATGGGGCAGGTAGTGAGCACTGCGTTATCGCTCTACAGGCTTACTATTCGAACATATATGAATGATATCACGTTAATCTATTGAAGTAATAAATTGATATTCCTAAGCTCGTGCGGGGGCGAATGCAAGTGCGCTCGAAACTGTTGAGCGGGTTTGCGTTGCCATCATAAGAACAAGTAAGATAACCACAGGTAGCGTAAGCGTAAACTTCAGATAGTAAAACTTCCAGTTAAAATCCAATACTACGTAATTCCACAACGTGATTCGTAAACGTAATCTCCACAAATTAACGTAACCGTATATTCTCCACAAAGTCAAACACCTTATGCGCTCAGCGAAAACAAAAAAAAACGAAAGCTACAACCGAAATAAACGACCAGTCATAAATAGTGAAAATATAGGGAATTGTTAAATGAAGGTGTTAAATGTACGTCCTTTTGAAAACATAAACTAATTTTGTTAAATATATTCCCATCTCTTCTAGTAAAGAAGACTTTTACAAACTTCATCTGTAAAATGAAGATCGAGCTGATAAACGTCTTGCTACGTTGTTGAAAAATTGAGACATGCATAATATATTACTTTATTTGCATGGACGACAAAATGCACCGACATTTATCATATTGAGACTTGGTTACCGAAATACTAACCAAATTATTCATAGATTTTGTCTTCGAGGAGGATGACGCAAGCTCGAGGATCAGGGAAGCGATCGAGCAACAAACATCGATGTGTTTTTGCTCCAAGGCACGGTCCATTTGTTTCTACCAGCCGCTTTCGTCGACGTTGTATGGTAGCAATCATTGAAATGGTCTGCCCACAAGCTGATACCAGCCCACTCTTCTCTAAATCGGCAATTTTAGAGACGAAGGAGGGGGCGTCACGTTACTTTTCCTTTTCCCCTCTACCGGTAACGTGTGACCCGCCCTCGACATCGTGGCTAATGGACACCACGTCCAATGGGTCCCCCACGTCCTCTTATCGACAAGCAACAACTCCCATCGTGGACTCGATGGCTCTCTCCCTTCCCCTGCATCTTCGACGTCGTAAACTCGAGATTGACGTGATCGAGAGTGGAAACATGTCGGGCCCTCGATGGCAGTTTCCCACCATGGGCACGTCCGAAAAACTGCACGTTCCGCTCGACCAACTCGCTGCGATTCAACGCGAGCTCGACACGCCGCGCGCGTACTTGAGGGAGATCCCGGCCACGGCCATCGGTGGCAATGACATTTTAGCCAGTGTCTTGTACTCGGCGTCGTCTGTGGCCGCGAAAGCGGGCAAACTCATGCCCGTGCCCGTGCTCTTCGTCTCGATCGTGCTCTTTGCGTTTCGATTCATTTACGAGGAAGTCGTGACGGCCATCCCGCTCAATGGTGGCACGTACAATGCCTTGCTCAATACCACGTCCAAGCAGACCGCAGCCGTCGCCGCCTGCTTGAGCATTTTATCGTACGTGGCCACGGCGGTCGCGTCCACGACCACCAGTGTACGGTATCTGAACAACCAAGTGACCGTGCCGATTGTCGGGTGTACCATTCTCTTACTCGGTGCGTTTGCTCTCTTGACTGCCACGGGCATGTCCGATTCCTCCAGCGTAGCGGTAGGGATCTTTCTCCATCATGTTGTAGTGCTCAGCATTCTCTTCGGCGCGTGTATTATCCAGAGATTTATCCATCTGCGAAAATGTTACACTAGCACATGACTGTGCCATCATATTACCTAATGCTGAAAAGGCGTGCATTTAAACAGAGCGTACATTTAACAAATTATTGGCGTACATTTAACAATTCCCAAAATATAAGAATGAATATATTTGACTTAAACTAAAACTTTTACTTTTTAAATCGCCCCATGTAAATAAAAAATCACGTGAACATTTTATGTATTAAAATTATTTACTAAAAATAGATATTGATTTTTTATGATCAAAAATTATTTTTTTTAAATTTTAAATTTTAAATTATAACAAAATATTATAGTTAGTCACAGAATAAAAAATTGAGTATACCTATTTCCAGGAAATGTGCTATGGTGCTCCAACTGGAATACCGTTGCACTTCAACATATTCCAACACTTCTTCTCACTATTGCGCACTTCTACATAGGTTACCACTCAATTATTCATTAAAAAAAAACGAAGTCTTGACCTCATGTCCTCAAGTCTTGGCGCCGCTAAGGCCTTCGTAAACATGTCCGCCAACATGTCCTGCGTGCACTTGCTCTACACTTCAATCTTCCCGTCCTCCGGTTCGATTCTAAAATCTTGATTTTCACATCCACGTGCTTCATCTTGGACGAGATGTTCTCATCCTCCAAAAAATTGATAAGTGCTTGGTTGTCCTAGTATAGCACCATGAGTAGCGTGACCTCCAAACCAATTTTCGAAAATATCTCCCGCACTGCATAAATATCACACTCCACTTGCGACGCTGCATAAAATTCCGCCTCTATAGTTGATAGAGAAGCACATCCTTGTCGCTTACACGTCCAGTATATGATGATACGATCCAACGAAAAACAAACCATCCGTCACCGACTTTCTATCTTCCCATCATCCAGTGTAATCCGCGTCGCTGTACGACTCCAGCATAGGAAACTTCTTCTTGCCAGAATTTTTCGTGCCTTCTATTTTGAGCATCAACTTCATCGTACCCTTCCGTTACCTCAACGTCCTCTTGGTTAAATTCCAATCCAACATCTTCGGGGCATGTGACTGACGGGCTGCCCTATGTACCGCAAACCCGATGTTGTGCCTAGTGCATCTCGCTATCCACAGGAGGTATCCAGCAAGTGATTAGAAATCCCTCTCTACTGGCGATACGTCACTAGGTCGCCTCTGCAGATCCACTTGTTCCTCCATAAAGTTCGCTTCATACTCGGTACCAACTGAAGTCTTCACGCTGTTTGCTTCCGCCAACCCATATTCATCAAAAAGACATTTGATCATCACTTCTTGATCCAAGTAGTAAGGTCATACGTAACCCTCACCCTCAAAAACTTCGAAACTTCGCCTAAGTCCTTGACCTCAAGTACCTCCATACTTTCGAGAAACATCGTCACAAGCCATTAATTTGTACTGGTCACCAAAAGATCGTCGACGTAACCTTCAACAACCACAACATTTACTCCGTGCCGCTTATAGTATAAGCATATAAAACTTGGTATGTAACAGCCGATTCCATAAACGCTCCGCTTGCTCCAGTTCATAGAGTGTCTTCTCTATTTCAGCACCAAATAATTCACGCTCCCAGCTTGATGCTTTTGATTAAGTCTTCCTTCATCTTCATTCCCTTACGAATATACAAGAAAATTTCATGCTCCTCCTCGACCGCCTTCAAATACGCATTCGGTATGCCTCCATATTTGCCTTCGCATTCCATCGTCTTGCCAACGCGAGAATTATGTTAACAGTCCCCACATCCATCACTGCCACAAACGTTAATCCGTAGTCCACTTCAAAACGCTACTCGTCTACCCACGCGACGAACCTAGCTTTGTATCTCTCCACGCTTCCGTTCGCATCCGTCTTAGTATTGAACACCCATTTGGTGTGTAGCGGTCTGCAATCCTTCGGTTTTTCTTCATGATGATCCATACTTCGTTCATTCCAGCGCCGAGATTTCGCTTTCCATAGCTGTTATCAATTCGTCCTTCTGACTGATCTTCATCGCCTCCGCGTAGATCCTTGGGTCCATTTCAGTAAAGACATTCACCATCCCGCTGTCTTCAATTTCTGTAGCGTCTTATTCCATGGTTTTGTCAATTTTTCTGATTTCTTTTTCACATATTCTCGCGCTCTATGTAGACCTCTGCTCCAGGTTATCTTCATCTTTCTTCCTTTTTTTCCTTCGTTATCCTGCGTGTAAACTTCTTTTGAACAATCTTCTGTCGTCACAACTCCTTCTGTCTCTCCACTGATTCCATAAAAAACGCCGCAATAGTTGATTCTGCGTGTCGTCCGGTGTTTCCACGTTCTTGATATACTGCGTCACTACCACTTTGTGTTCTTTCTGCAAATAAACCTTGTAGCCCTTCACTTCCTCGCTCTTCCCGATAATCAATCCAATTTGTTCCCTGTGGGTCAGCGAGTCCTTTGCTGGGTAGTACCCGATGAACCAAATGCAACAATTTCTCCAAGACACAGTTTCTTCCCTGTCAGCATCTCCATCGGCGTCAACCGTCTTGGGTTCTCACTTGTCGGGCTTAGATTTAAATAAAAGCCGCATATTCGACTGCGTCGTCCCAAAAAGGTAAATTCAATCCACACGCAAACAGAATGCATCGAGCCTTATTCATTATGATCCGATTTATCCGTTCCGCTTTTTCATTACTTGCTTGATTCCCTGCTTCTATCAGCTGCCTGCCTATGCCAGTGGTTTGGCAAAGGTTATCCAAGTTTTTATACTCCGCACCACCGTCCGTACGCAACATGTGAACCTTGCATTCAAAACTTCTTTCAAAAACGCAATAAAATTTTTAAACTTCTTGGCTGCCGTATCCTTGGTTTTCGCCAGAAAAACACAAAAGTAATTTGTCTTTTCGTAAAGAAATTTATCATTTTGGTGTGATCGGCCCTTTTAGGACCAAAAAAATCACACCTCCAACCCTGCCGATAGGCGAATGCTCGCCACCATCTTTCTTCGACTGGTTGCCCTTCGTCTGCTTACCCTGTGCACAGGTAAGACAGTTAATACGATTTGTGTCCGTCAGTTCAATATCAAAACCGGAATTTTTAGCCTTCATTTCAATTACGTCATAATTCAGATGCCCCATTCGAGAAAGGAAGTGCATCAATGACCCACGATGTATATCTCCCTCTTTTCGAAATTATTCTTCATTTTCGTCAATCACTGCCATGATGACATCTCCAAGATTTTGTCTTATTCTCGGCCACAACGTTCACAACTTCTTGCGGAGTACTTCTTCGTTAAAATCAGTCGTATTCCACGGCCTGCTCGAACTACTCTTCCGCTTAACCCAGGTAATACACACGCGTGTTGTCGATCTTGGACACCATCAGTTGTCGTTAACCGGGTGCGGCGTGATAAATGCAGCACCAAGGAGTCAGTGTGACTTCCTACAGCTTCTGCGACAGCCAACAAATAAAGTTAATGTTCCGGCCAAGTCCGTGACGGACTTTTTCCGGATTAAAATAACTTCATCGACTGGGCAGATGTTAGCTGCGCATGAAAAGGGATCTGCATTCTATCCATAACGTACCACAAAGCAGGCGTCTCAATCCACCACGTTTCCACCGGTCTTTTATAGTAAATTTCCGCCATGCCTGCCAAATAATGACCGAGGTGGTACACTTTCACGTCCTCACTGTCCAAAAAAACCACAGGCGGCTTCCGCAATGCCAATTTGGCGCAAAACTTCCTTCCCCATGGATGGAAACCCGAGCCTAGCCCTCGGTACAGTTCTGTGCCATCGAAACGCTTATCTGCAACCTGCACTGCTTAGGCGATAAAAGAAAAAAATCCCTGCGACAGCCACGTATGTCTCTCGTCCAAAATCTGATACAATGCTCATAACCGACATATAGATCACCAGGACGCAATTGTTTGGATAAACGGCATGCTGCAATCATGCTCAAGTTCTCGATAAAGGCAGACCCGAAATTGAAAAAAGCTCCAAAAAAGCGCCAAGGCTTGCAACATCTTGACAGCTCGGTCGTGACGAACAAAGGAAAAATACCAACAGAGATGAACATTTACGATTAAACATTATTTTTTTTATTTAGTACAACGTTTTTGGTTACCAATTTGGATAATTGGGGATCTGTTCATATTGGTTGGATATCTTTGCTATTTAATCTTATAACGTACTCTCCCATATCACAGATTGAACTCCAATAGAATAGGAGACCCTTCTCGCCAATTTGAGATCGGAATTCAATTAGTGAAGGGTCATCTATTATTTTGGGGCTCAAATTTGGGAAAGTCGTTCAGGTTTTTCCACCTCTGCTACTGTTCTCCCGCTCCAAGGAATGACCATGTGCACTAAGCAAATTACAATGTACGGTTCGTTGAGGAAAATTTTAGATGTACATTCTTCGCTTTATATTTGGTATCTACACTTATGCTCAAGAGAATCTCAATTGTGATATCGTCCAAGCGCACGAACGTTGTCAGGACCGGTTGAAGGCAATTCTTGTGGGCATGCACCTAGAATATTTCTTCATACACATCGTCACGTGCAATGTTCCACTCGCTTGGGTAGGGATCGGACCCCATACGTTTGATGTTCTCGAACACGACGGTACAGCTTTCCATGCTGAACATACCTGATAAAGTAACTAAACCACCTTGTTTGGATGTATTTGTGTTTTTTCTTCTTCGTCAATCAGCGTTCTGCTTCTGTTTATCTAAATCAGACGCATAAAGGCTTGAAGCTAAAATGCGAATTTAGCTACTGCTTTATTAGCAGAAGATGTATTGTCTTCTCCATATGTAGCTTCCGCAGCAGATGTTTATACAGTGTTTACAGTTTTTTCCGTGAGAATGGGGACAGGCTAAACGGCAGCAAGTGAAAGACTAACTAGCAGCAAGTGAGGCAGCGACTACGAAAAACAAAAAAAGTACCAAAAAGGATACACTTTTTTACCCTTTTGGGACTTTTATGCGCGGATCAAGGCATTTAAAGTTGTACATATTCGTACAAGACCAAAAAACGTATACTCAATGTTTGTGTACTTGTATCAGACTATAATTTAGTTATAGTCAAATATATTACTTGTAATAGACTAGTTCGTATTTCATGGCAACGTTCAGCGCAGCGGAAGCAGCCGTGTACGACCGGCAGATGCGCCTGTGGGCGTGGAAGCCCAGAAACGTCTTCAAAATTTACGCGTTCTCGTCAGCGGTCTATCCACTCTCGGATCATAACTTGTGAAAAACTTGGTGCTCGCTGGTGTGAGCGTCACATTACACGATACGCAATCCGTGACGCCACAAGCCGTGGCGTCCCAATTTTTTCTTTCCCAAGAAGACGTGGGCAAAAATGTAGGTCAAACGTGGATTTTCAAGCAATAGACACAGCCCCGAAATGTACAAACGTTCCTTTCAACTTGATGATTGTATGTGATGAAAATAGCGTGCCGAGGCGTGTCTCCCGCGTGTGCAGGAGCTGAATCCTTTGGTGCAAGTGGAATGTGATGCGAGGACGAGGATGGATCTTCCAGACGGATTTTCAAGCAATTTACCGTCGTGTGTCTCGTAGGAGCTCCGAATAGTGTCGAGCTGAGGCTCGATGCACTCTGTCGTTCTTTTGGTATAGCGTTTTAAGCGGCGAGAAGCTTCGGTTCGGAAGGAATTTTATTTGCTGACCTGGGCGAGCACACGTTCCGTCCTGCGGTGGGAGCTGATGCAGCGCCAAGTGAACCAAAGACAGTAATGTTTCCGACGCTAGAGGAGGATCAAAAGGTTCAGTGGAGCTTGCTGCAGAGTGCACGAAAAAGAGCTCCGCAGTTGCCTCGAGTATTTTTCAAAAACGAATGTATGTAAAGTATTGAAAATGGGTGAAGTAGGATACGTGACTGATTCTGTTTGCTTGATTCCAGTGCTGCAAGGCTACAAGAGCCAGAGAGGCGTCGGGAAGATCACGAGTGGCGACGAAGTGGACTTTATTCAGTACGCTAGAGAGCTGTTCGAACCAATGGACTGGACGAGGACTATCTGTCACCGGATCAGTTGCAGTACGTTGCTACAATGTTATATATTACACTCGTTCCACCTACCGATGTTTCTCAATTACACTCGTTCCACCTACCGATGTTTCTCAATTACACTCGTTCCACCTACCGATGTTTCTCAACTCACCTGAAAAATACCAGCCGCCGACCACGCGTAAAAGTCCCAAAATGACGTAACTTAACTAAAAGACAAATTATTACAATAAATTCCATATTGTATTCTTTGGTCCCAAAAGGGTAAAAGTATATCATTTTTGGTACTTTTTTGTTTTTCGTAGTCGCTGCCTCACTTGCTGCTAGTTAGTCTTTCACTTTCTGCCGTTTAGCTAGTCTCGTCAGAATGTTCATAACTTCATAGAAAAATGTTTCTAGTTTCTGCTTCAGTTTCTATTTCTACTCCTTTCACTATGACAGCAGCAGTAGACAAATATAATGTTGTATCAGCTGTAGGACGGTCGTCATTTGGCAACTTCCACTGCTATGTTAGCAGTAGGCGAGCTCGACATGAATTCGCAAGTTTCAGTCGAAACTTGTGTTTTGTTCGCTATGACTAGCCCAAAATTTGAGTATGTCCCTCCCCCTTAGATTTTGGATACCAACAAATAGAGTTAGGTGCATGGATACCGAATGTCATTCACGTAAACGGTTTGTGATTTGTTGAAACATTAACCGAATCGTTTATCGCAAACTGTGAGTGTCAAGAAATGACTCCACTGTTCAAAAGCGCGAACATAAAACCAATTTTTTAAGTCCAGTTTTTAAGCCCTTTTTTTAATCACTTTTTTGAATCGTTTTTAGTACCCATTTTTTTGGCTGGAAAAAGATTTATCAGCCCCTGATCCGACAACCATATTTAATTTGTTTGGTTTATTACCATTCACCCCGCCAAGTTTCTTGATGATCGGGGTTTAAAACCATTTTTAAGCCCATTTTTTTATTTTTAAGCCCATTTTTTAAACCACTTTTTTTAATCGTTTTCAGTAACCATTTTTTTAAAACCATTTTTAAGCCCATTTTTTAAACCACTTTTTTTGAATCGTTTTTAGTAACCAATTTTTAAAACCATTTTTTAAGCCCATTTTTTAAACTACTTTTTAAATCGTTTTTAGTACCCATTTTTTGAAAACCATTTCTTGAAACCATTTTTCAGCCCATTTTTTAAAGTTGAAATATGGTGATATTTCAGATTTAGCATCATGACGCAAATTGGGAAAATAGGTGTACTCAAATTTACATTTTGTGATTGACTATAATTTAGGTTAATAAAATATATCCACTTTTGTGGTGGAGCGGCTGATCAAAGTTTTTGAAGCTTGATCAGGCGTTACCACGCCGCCCGGACTGCCGACTAACGGAGGGGGTCCTCCGGTTGTCCTTTGACTGCTTGTGTTTCTGCTCACCATGTGTACCCGACAGTTTAGGTGTGGGTTGCTCTCCAGGTGGCGGGGATGGCACTCTACAATTCCTTGTGGCAAGACTGAGTTGACTTGTGATGAGTCGACTGATGCGATCAGGCGATGATCAGGCGCAATCAAGCTTGAACCACATGCGATCAGGTGTGATCAACAGTGATCAGGCTTGGGCAGGCACTAAGAGTCGTCGATCAGCGGTTATCAGACTCGATCAGGCTCGATCACGTGCTAAAAGTCGCTGATCAGCTAGTTGGTGCGAGGTGCAAGCAGCTGAGCGTGGGTCGCGAGTCGCATTGTGTCGATCAGGTGTTGATGAGCGAAGGGTATTCGATCAGGCAGCGGAAATCTTCACTGCCCGATCACAGAGCCTCTTTAAGCTTAAAAAAATAATCCGTCAATATAATACCCAAATTACCTTGTATTCCAAACTTAAGCCGTAGAGGAGGGTCGATCAGCGACGGGCTGATCGATGGTTTCCACTAAAATCCGCCTAGTGTTCCCGTGGGGCGCTTAAAGCAGCCGAACAACTAGGGGTCCAAAAACGTGGATTTATGGGGAAGAGGTGAGAGCGCACTGCTCGATCACGTTCCCGAGACCAAAAAAACTTTAAAAGAAGAACCTCTGACACAGAGGGCGGAGTTGCGGGTGAGTTCTCACACTCTACGCCTACCGGTGGACCAAAAAATGCACTAAGTGCTCCCGCCCGGGACGTATAGGTATTTAGTAGGAAGGGAGGCGCAAAGGTGCCGTCCCTGAAGCGATCTACACGATCGTACGCAAAAGGAGAACTGTATTATTGCTTATATCCTAATATCTACCAAAAACCTAATATCAGACAATCAGAACTACCCATTCCTACGCATTTTGTCGACCATTCGACCGCCTACCTTCGGGTTACCGTCAGGTAACCGTGCCAGTTGTCGCATCGTCTGAGACGTCCTATCCACTCCTCGTCCCTGTCCGCCACCGTTGTGTCAACAGTTGTACCGACTGGGGTACCAACTGTGGTACCGATTGTGGTGCCCACTATCGTACAACCTTTTGTACCGACTATGGTACCGACAAAATTTGTGGTACCCTCTACCACAGCTACACCTATAGGGGTGTCTATAATTATGCACCTAATTACGTACCAATTTTACGGTACGCTTTACCACACAATCCGAATCATCATATACACATATTTTTGGCGGATCATAACTTTCGTTATGATCCGCATGGGCTCCCGAAGGAGCCTTGGGAGGTGGTTGAGGCTTCTTCTCCTCCTTTATCTCATCAGGATACCTCCCCAGGTCCTTATAATCAGCCTTTCCTCTCTTCTTCAGACATGACGACGGCGAACTGCCTTCGTCACAACCACCTCCTCCTTTTCCACTTTAATTTATTCTGCTTCCGCTTCCGTTTTCACGTCCTCATCAGCGCCATCTTGCGTAGAATCGCGGTGATATCCCGCGTCGCCTAAAGATCCGGGCACACGCACCATTGTGGTGGAGAGACTGATCAGAGTTTTTGAAGCTTTATCAGGCGTTACCACGGTGCCCGGACTGCCGACTGACGAAGGGGGTCCTCCGGTTGTCTTGTGTGACTGACTTGTATTCCTGCTCACCTTGTGTACTCGAAGGCTTGGGCGTGGGTCGCTCTCCAGGTGGCGGGGATGGCACGCTGCAATTCCTTGATGCAATATTGAGATGACTTGTGATGAAGCGACTGTTGTCGATCAGGCTTGATCATGCGCAAATAGTCAATGATCAGGGCCTCTGGTCGTTGATCAGGGGTGATCAGGGATGATCAGGGCCAATAGTCGAAAATTACAGATCGTGATCGACCTGATCGGTTTGATCGGTCTGATCGATTTAGTCGATCAGGCACTAGTTGGCGCGAGTTGCGAATAGATGAACGCATGTCGCAGGTTGAGAGTGTCGATCTTGTGTTGATCGACGAAAGGGGTACTTGATCAGGCAGCGGAAATCTTCACTGCCCGATCACGGAGACTCCTTAAGCTTAATCCGTTAATAGAATACCCAAAGTACCTCGTGCTACAAACTTAAGCCTTATAAGGAAGGTCGATCAGCGCGTTTGACGGGCTGATCGACGATTACCACTAAAAATCCACCTAGAGTTCCCGTGGGGCGCTTACAGCAGCCGAACTACTAGGGGCCAAAAACGTGTATTTATGGGGAAGAGGTGAGAGCGCACTGCTCAATCACGTTCCCAACGACCAAAAAAAATTTTACTGAAGAGCCGCTGATACAGAGGGCGGAGTTGTTGCGAGTTCTCAACTGTAGCCGGGTGCGTACACGCACGGTGCGGCTAGCGCACAGAGGAAGACTTTCCTTTAAGCGGCGTTCGCCGCTACTTAGCCGATACGCCCTTATAAAGGGCTTAGTAGTAGCGATCTCTCCTACTCGGGGCCAAGATTCCCGGGGTGGTTTACAGATAGCTTTCGCTAACCCCTTGTAACAAGGCTTCCCTTATAAAGGGAGGTAGCATAAGGGAGAACTCCCTTAGGATACAATACTCACTGCGCGCGCGACCGGGCGTGGTCGCGCGCCTATCAGTCTTAAGTATTTTTGTAAACTGAATGTATATTTAATATATAATTAGCCTAAAATAATTTAAACTAATGTAAGCTATGTGTAATACTAACTAGAACTTACCAAATTCGTACCTAGATAAAATGTAGTGTACACCACCTGTGTACCAACACGTGGCTGGCTGCCACGCCACCCCCAAGGGCTCCTGCCCTGATTGGTTAAGATAACCAATGGTTCAAAACTTTTCGAACCGGTCAATATTGTTCCCAACCGTAGTGTACTCACGTACACCACCTACTAAATGTGACTCGAATGTAACCCTGTTACATCCTCCCCCATCAAGACTATTGCTTACGCAATAAACAAAATTTTGTTGGAGAACTCCAACTTCCAGTACCTCTGGCTATCCATGAGCACCATTAGTGGTGCTATGGAGTCTTCTCTAGAGGAGGTAGACTATTCCGAGAACTCGGAGGTGGATGCCCTTGGGGATATCTCCCCAACGGCTGACCGCTCCGACAGCGCCGAACGGCGGTGTCGGCAGCCTAATCCGTTCCCCACACGTGGGAAAAATGCACTGACTCGTGCGCCTCCCCTGCCAATGTCGGATGATGCATCTGGATCGCCGAAGGCGATCATCACCAATGAGCTGGACGCAGCCCATGAAAGCCAACTTGCCGCACAGGCACTAAGGTCTGCGTTACACTCTCCCAAACACCTGCCAAGGGCGGCATATAATTTTGACGGTCCTCGTGACCTTCCAAAGTGGGCTAGGCGTGTGGTAAGGAATGGTTTAGCATCCTATACCCCTGCCACCGCTGCTGAATAGCCGTATCAATGCGAGCGCCGGGAGAGACTCGCAACAACTGCTTACGCAAAAGCAGTTCACTAGCGTCTCATACCGAGAGCGCCTAGACAGGCAGGCACAGGGTGCCCCTGTTGAGAACCTCCGCGAGGTTCCTATCGCTCTTTCTCCGGGAGAAAGTGATGATGATGAGGAGAAGAAGTTCCGCGCTTGGGCGGAAGGGGAGAAGCTTCTCCCCAGCTTCAATGAGCTGCACAACAGTTATTCCCGTCGTGACATTTGGGTGGAGAGGGCGTTGCGCCTGGCATTCGCCAGAGCCAAAGCGATGGAGCTATTACGTGCTCCATATCGCACGCGCTACGCCATCGCCCCTGTCTCCACCACGGTGCCATAGGGCAGTGTGAGCGCCACATCTGCCTCCGGCGAACTCCCAATTACTGGGAGTAAAGGGGCTTCTCGTTACCCTTTGTTCGTTGACCTGCAGCGGGTTTCTCCCGCTAGAAAGTGTCAACTACGTAGCGGCAATCCTGCCTTAGGGGGGTCTCAGACTCCCACGAACTCTGTGAGTGTGGATAACCCTTCCACTTCACCAGATACTGGGTTTGACCCCGATGATGGCGTCGATAAGAACTTATCGATGTGCTTCCGCACAGATACAGGGCTGACATCAGGGAATCCTCCACCCTCAAGCCCTGGGCCACACACACGTGGCGTCAGCCGCACCCTCGGATTCATTAATCCGTTCACGTAAAACGGGGTAAACCCCGTAGATGCATGGCCCGAATTGTTTATAGCAAATTCGGCCATAGGAAGCATCTCACTCCAACCGTTTGGAGAGTCCGGACATAAACTCCGGAGAATATCCTCAAAAACGCGATTAACGCGTTCCATTTGACCGTCCGTCTGCCGAGTATCCGCAGTGGACATGAGGAGCTTGGTGCCCAGCACCTTAAACAACGCTCCCCAAAACTGTCCCGTAAAACGGGGGTCCATATCCGACACAACGGAATCGGGTAGACAATGCTGTCGAAAGACACGTTCTAGGAACACTTTTGCTGTTACTTGTCCATCTATGGACTCTGGCACCGCCGCCAGGTGAGCCATCTTGCTCAAACGGTCTACAAAGACCAATATGCCGGTGTTTCCGGCCTTATCCTTCGGAAAACCAAAGATAAAATCCATACTAATGGATTTCCAACACTCCGTTGGAACCGACAAGCTCGCCAAGGCGCAGCGGAACTTGCAGAGGATTTAACCCTCTGACACGTCTTACAGGTGCGTATATACGCACCAACCCACTTATACATGTTGAGCCACCAATACAAAGCGCTTAAAGCGCTGTAGGTCTTATCCCGACCTAAATGACCCCCGGTAGGGGCGTCATGTGCCTCAAAGAGGACTCTATACTTCAGTTCCTCATCATGAGGAACTACCACCCGCGGAGTGTCCTCCGAGCTCGTGCTATAATATAGCAAACCGTCACATTACCTGTAACGGTGTAAACGAGCTTTAGCTCGACTTGACAGGGTTGGCTCAGACGAGCCAAGTCCCTTTCCACCCAACGCCCTGATAATCGCCGTACACTGTGGGTCTTTCTCATACGCCTGGCGTATGAGATCCACCACAGATGAGGTGACGAATGTCGTGTGAGCGAGCTCGTAATCGGGACGACGCGATAACAAGCACGTTCTGCTTGCCAGGTTTATACTTAACCTCAAAGTTGTACTCCGCAAAGAAGGAGAGCCAACGGGCCATCCGATGCGAGAGATGAGGCGACTTTGTCGCTTTCCGTAAGGACGCGTGGTCAGTATAAACCACGAACGGCTTAGAGCCGAGTAGGTGAACCCTAAATTTGACAAGAGCATACTTCATTGCAAGTAGCTCCTTGTCATGAACGGGATAATTCCGTTCCGCAGCTTTGAGCTGCCTCGACTCAAACGCAATCACGCGTTCCCTTCCTGCATCGTCTGCTTGTAACAAAGAACATCCGATTGCGAAATCGGAGGCGTCACAGACGACACTAAATGGTTTCCCAGAATCTGGGAGAGCAAGAACGGGAGCTTTCAACAAGCTCCCCTTAACCGCTTCGAAAGCGTTTTGGTGTTTGGTTTCCCAACACCAATCGACGTCCTTCTTAAGAATGTCTGTCAATGGCTTCGCCATCTCAGCGTAGTTCTCGCTGTATTTGTGGACATAATTGGCTAACCCAAGCCATTTTCGTAAATCTCTAAGATTTACAGGCGAAGGACACTCCACAGTGGCTTTCACCTTCGCGGGATCCGCCCGCACTCCATCCTTACCGATGAAGCATCCGAGGAAAAGAATTTCCTCAGCACCAAAGATATATTTGGATGCGTTCGCATATAACTTATGCTCTCGCATACATTCGAGCACAGCTCGAAGGTGTATCAGATGCGTCGCAACATCAGACGAGTCGCCTTCCGCGCGACTATGAACGAATATATCGTCGAAGTACGTCTGAGCGTACTTTTTATGAGGGCGGAAGAGTTGAGTCACCAAGCGATTGAAAATCTCTGGCGCATTCGAAAGCCCCTGTGGCATAACAAGCCACTCCCACAGGATGCCACTAGGCGTGCTGTCCGCTGTAAGCGGAATATCGGACGCTCGCATGAGCACCTGATAATACCCGTCCACCAGATCTAAGGCACTGTACTCCGTACAGCCCGCCATATTGTTCTGGAGGACATCCTTCCGAGGAATCGGAGTCTGCATGGGTACAGTAGCTGTATTCAGCTTGTTGTACGCATGCACAATGCGCCACTTTCCGTTCTGTTTAAGAACACAAAAAGTGGGAGAATAATGGGGAGATTTGCTCTCCCGTACCATCCCTGCCTCTTCTTTCCCCTTGAAGAATGCGTCGATGACGTCGCATTGCTCCTTAGGGAGAGGCCACTACCTAGTAACGCAGTATTGGGTTCCAGGAACCAAATCAATTTCATGTCGGACTCCCCGATCCGGTGGTATCCCCATCGGCGGGTTGTCACTAATGACATCTCCAAATTCCTTTAGTAAGGAATGGTAAGGGTCCTCAGATCCACGAGGATCTTGAGACTACTTCGGGCATCCAATACCTGTTTGGTTTGCACCAAAACTGACTCGTCCATCGTGGATGAGGAGTTCAACTCCTCTTCCGGAAGTAATACGACAACCTCGTCGATTTCATCTGCTTTCAAAGCAGTTTCAAACTCGTTGAAGGACATCTCCTCCAACGACAACAGTTCGCCTATCCCAGGCAGCCGTTCAAGGCTTACGCCTTCTGTGACAACACCTGTCACACTATTCAGCATCCTATAGGACTGCCGACTACTGGCCTCGGGACTCATCCCGGGACCCCGATGGGGGGAGTCAATTGCCCCATCTATTGGAAGCGCCTCGCGCCTATCCACAGAGTTCTCTACATCTACCACCGGTGACTCGCCGGTTTCACCTACAACGGCGTAGTCGGAATCATTTCCGACGTGCGAAAGAGACGAACTACGGGTCTCTTCACTTGGAAGCGCCTCGCGCTTAACCACAGGGGTCTCTACCCCTACCACTGGAGTCGCCTCAGAGGAATCCACCTCTGCCACTGGCGACTCACCATTCTCGCCTATAACGGCGTGGTCGGAATCAATTCCGACGTGCGAAAGAGACGAACTACGGGTCTCTTTGCTTGGATGTGCCTCGCGCTTAACCACAGGGGTATCTACCCCTACCGCTGGAGTCGCCTCAGAGGAATCCACCTCTGCCACTGGCAACTCACCAGTCTCGCCTATATCGGCGTGGGGATAAACCGCCGAATCCCACTCGGTAATGAACTCTTCCTTAACCTCATTGGGACTGATCATTTCAGACATCCCAATCTCTGGAATCTCACGCCAGAATCGCTTTTGCGATCAAGCAAAGGTGGGTTCATGACTCGCCAATGCTTCACCCGATCGCGGGTGCGTTGAGCCAATGGACTTAGACTTCCAGTATATCCATGGCTCGTGGAGTTCCAGCCACTTCATGCCCAGAATGACTCCAAATCCAGGACTATGCAACGTTTTTAGCTATCGAAGTTTGCAAACTTCAGCTTAAGGTCAATCGAGACCTTGGGTACAGAAACCTGTACGCCCGTCGCTAGACGGGCCGTGACAACGTCACGAGAACGTGCCTCTAGGGCCTCGGCATACAGCCGACTATTCTCAACAGAAGTCCGTCTGACATAATTTTCAGACTCTCCAGAATCTATCAAGACTATCCAAGGCTTATCAAAGCCTTTCACGTCCGCAAGGACTACAAGCAACCCTGGCTGGTACACCAACTCGGTGCTAGAAAGCACCACTTCCCTCGGGGCTTTGTGCTGTCGTCCCCTACCCTGGAGCTTAACAGTACTGAGGGGTCTCCCAGTAGGGCACCCCGCACCTACTGGGATCCGTCGTTTCCCGACGGCTTGGGCGAGGGCCTTTTTGCCGCCCTCGGCCCCTTCCAGCGACTATCTCGCTGGGGATTTTGTGGACATCTGTTCCGCAGATGATCCACGCTTCCGCATAGGAAGCACCTTAGCGGCCCACGCCGCTGAAAAATAGCTAAGATCTCCTCCCCGAAGCTCTGCGAAAAAGAGTCAGAGTGACTCTTAGCGAAAGGTTTCCCCTCCACTTCGACCTGACTCAGGTCCATGGGTTCAGGACCCACCTTAGAGGAACGAAAGTTCCTCTCGGCGTTAAACGCCATCCTAAACGCTTCCCCCAGGGATTGGGGTCGGCTTCGGAATATCTCCGAACGTGCTGGACCTTCTCTCAGGCCTCCCATGAACACGGGAATGGACACATCGTCCCCGTACGCCTTCGCGTACATACCTGCCAACAGGGTCTTAAGTTCTTGGATGTACTTTTTCAAGTCCCTAGTGCCCTGACGGCACCTTAGGAACGCCAGATGATTCTGAAAAACCAGATCAGGCGTTGCATACCTGTCCATAAGCTTTCGCTGAAGGACTCCCCAGTTCGGGAACACGGTCGTGTGGTGGAGTCAAGTTCAAAATCGAACACAGTTGTGTCGAGAACCTGACCACCATCGTGCCCAGCCTTCCAACTTACGGGGGGGGGTACCCCGCGGACCTTCGCTTGCGATTCGATCTGATCGTCCGCTGCTAGCAGACGACCGATCTTCAACAGAAGACGCCTGGTCCGATTGATCTTGCGTTGCCATCTCACCTTGTGTACTCGATGGAATGGGCTAGTTCAACACTCGGTGGATCGTGTCGCTGGTTGACTTGGGTCTGATAGTATGCAGACCGTACTGGGGGGTGTACCCTGGGCGGAACTCTTCACCCTGGGTACTTGTAGACCGGTTACACTTGAAATATGTATAGTCCAATGGGT
>CM047584.1:2610391-2650514 GCA_026184515.1 Peronosclerospora sorghi | reverse complement strand
TAAAGCCCCCCTTGTTTCCACCAATCCGATCGCTGACCAGCTGATCGCCGCGCCGTTGACAGGAGGTGACCAAAATATTCCTTCGCTTCGCCACAGTCGTGACCGAATCCTGAGACGTAAACGCCCATGTACGGGCTTTGCCCGTAAGATGGGTCAGTGCAAGTCCCACTTGCACGTGATCCTCGATCACGTTCGCGGTGGCGAATGCGGTTTCAACCTCTCGAAGCCACACATAAAGGTTTTAACCTTTCTCTCCGGTGAATTTATTTATATTAAAGGACATCGGAGGGCGCACCCCCGTAGACGCGGGATAACACCCGCTAAGACTCGCCTCATGGGCGATAAGGGCATTCACTCTTTCACGCACGCTATCGAGGCCCTGATCCACTAGATGGCGCATGCCATCCTCACCCAATATGGGTAACAGCCTTTTAAAGGCTTCCTGTTGGACGGGGGTTAGCTTACCCCAATCGTCCTGATCCATCCCTTGCAGAGGATGTTGATCACCAACACAGGTGTTGAATTGACTACAAGTGCTACCAGATGTAGCCGGGTGCGTACACGCACGGTGCGGCTAGTGCACAGAGGAATACTTTACTTTAAGCGGCGTTCGACTCTACTTAGCCGATACGCCCTTATAAAGGGATTAGTAGGAGAGAGCTCTCCTACTCGGGGCCAAGATTCCCGGGGTGGTTTACAGATAGCTTTCGCTAACCCCTTGTAACAAGTCTTCCCTTATAAAGGGAGGTAGCTTAAGGGAGAACTCGCTTAGGCTCAATACTCACTGCGCGCGCGACCGGGCGTGGTAGCGCGCCTAGCAGTCTTAATTATTTTTGTAAACTGAATGTATATTTAATATATAATTAGCCTAAATTCATTTAAACTAATGTAAGCTATGTGTAATACTAACTAGAACTTACCAAATTCGAACCTAGCTAAAATGTAGTGTACACCACCTGTGTACCAACACGTGGCTGGCTGCCACGCCACCCCCAAGGGCTCCTGCCCTGATTGGTTAAGATAACCAATGGTTCAAAACCTTTCGAACCGGTCAATACTGACCCCAACCGTAGTGTACTCACGTACACCACCTACTAAATGTGACTCGAATGTGACCCTGTTTCATCAACGCTCTACGCCTGCCGGTGGGCCAAAAGCGCACTAGGTGCTCCTGCCCGGGACGTAGAGGTGTATACTTGTAAGGGAGGCGCAAAGGTGCCGTCCCTGAAACGACCTTCTCGATCGTACGCAAAAGGAGAACTTTATTATTGCTTAAATCCTAAGAACTACCAATTACCTAATATCAGCCAATCAGAACTACCCATTCCAGCGTACTTCGTCGACCAGTCGACCTGATTTATCCATCGTCCATCGCTGTCCGTTAGGTCCCTGTACCTAGTCGTACCTTCTCACGATGTCCCGTCTATGTACCGTCCATTTACACCACAGTTGTACACGCAACTGTATACACCGTGTTACACACAATCGTACACGCAATTACTCACCCGGTTGTGTCCACAGTCAAATCCACAATTATGCTCACAATGGTACCAATTATATGGTACACTTCACCACAGCCGCCCCTGAACCTCGTCCCAGCCGTGCATCGGTTGGGGCGGGGGTCGATAATGCCATTGATTACCGTAGATCGTGCCATCGTTGATCGTGTTGTCTACACCCATCAATCATGACATCATCAATCAGGCGATCAGCACCCATCAATCTGCCCTTTCTCCCGTCGATCAGGTCACAATCGATCAGGCCGTTGCCCTTCAGTGGTATGCCCATCTCGATATAGCGTCCATCCTCTTCCAACCGTGACATCAGCGATCAGGCTCTCTTGATCAGGCATTTCCATATTTCCACCATGCAAGCCATTACGGACGGTACTCCAGCGGTCACAGATAACGCTCTTGCCTTAATCGGTCCACGGCTGATCAGCTGATCGCCGCGGTCAATCAGGCTTGCAGCCTTCAAGAGACGCTCCACGCACGCGATGAGCAGATCATTGTGCTATCCAACTCGCTCGCGGTGAGCGAAGACACTGTCTCGGTGCTTCGACAGCAGCTCGCTTGCGCCAACCGTAACGTGGCGGATCGTGATGCCGAGATCGAGCGGGCCGCCCTTAAACAGCTCGTGCCCCTGTGTGATTTTGTCGGCGCTGCTGTCAACGATCTCAGGTCCAAGTCAAGGACCGCCGAAAAAAACCATAGCCTATCAAGAGAAAACCATGGCCGATCAACGCGCCCAGATCCGCGATCTGGAGAGCAGTCGTGATCGAGATCGCTATCTATGATCGGTGCAAGAAGAGACCATCGCTGATCAAGCGCAAGAGATCTCGCGTCTCACGGCACTTCCTGATCAAGCGGCGTTTGATCAAATTCAGCAGCGCGTGAACGTGCTACAGAACAGTACGATCAGGCTGCTTCCAAGAATCAGCGCTTGGTCGAGCAGGCGTTCCTGCTTAGCTCCGAGGCTGAAAGATGCAAGCGTCAACGCGATCGCCTCCGGAAAAAGAATAAAGTCAATCGTCTGCAGATGGACGACTATACCGATATGCAAACGTGTCGGGGGAGTGTCGGACCTCAAGACCGATCTGGAGGATCTGCACGCCGAAAATTCCCAGTTGAAGAAGGAGCTTTCCGCAGCGCAGTGCCGCTTCAATCAAGTATCTGCAGATCGCGACACGCTGCGCGATCAGCTGCAACAGGTTCGAGATGAGGTTACGCAATTTCGTTCATTCCACTCGAACCTTCAAACCCAGTTGGCTGGCATGTCACTTCAGATGCAGATCACCCCGGTCGCCAGCACCTCTCTCGCAGGTTCTGATCAGGCTGCATCGCCTGCTGGACTTCCAGATGATTCTCCAGACGGCTCGATCATCCTAGTCGCTTATTCGTCTAAAAGACGTATTCAACGTTCACGATCTTCGTCTCGGTCCACGCTGCCACGCCTCCTTCCTCCCATTTCGGAGGAGAAGTCGGAGGATGATAATCCTCCACGTCCTGATCAGGACGATCAAGGTGGATCCCCTGACCTGATCGCCTCAATTCCATCCACTCCGATGATCAGCGAGTGTGGGAGCGAGGGTCCGCTTGATCAAGGCTCTGCCGGGTTCCTTTTTCCTCGTACTGGTGATTTCAAGTCGTTGATCATGGTGCATGATAGTGCAGTAGACGAAGACATCTTGCCGTGGACTCCAAGTCAACTTAGTGGTTTCGATCTGCGTAGCGTCTCGGAACAAGTGGTCTTTGACTACTGGACACGCCCCGAAGGATGGTTGTTCCCAGTCGCCACGCAGGCCCCTTAGGCTGATCAGTGGTTTTGTCACTTTATCATCCAGCTAGAGGTAGAGCGGTTATATTCTCAGCGCCCCTGGGATATCTTCAAGACCATGTTGCCACCCGTCTCTTTCCGCTCAGTCGGCTGGTTTGCCGACTTCGAAGCGAAGTACCGGTCTTTTCTCAACCATCACACGCAGGCTATCTGGGAGTCGCCACATTATCTCCCCATCGATAAAGGCCTTTGCGAGAACGATGACTTTTTCCAACAGTATTACAACGGTCGGCGTCAAGCAGAAGCCGTGCCGGGGCAACATGGAAGAGAATTTTGGAGTTTGTCTTGCAGGGGATGATCGACGGGAAGTGTGATCTCAACATTTTCCTAGACCCGTCGATCACCCATTGTGCTCGAAACCGTCCCTTGAAGTTTTCCCCGGCCGACGATGGGGAGTGGTACCCCGGGTTCCTATCGGACCCGCCACCTTGGACCCTATCAGACGCGCTGAACGAGGTCGATGACTTTGAACCTTGGCGGATCCAATATCGGCTTTCTCCTGAGGATCACCCTGGCCGAAACATCCCTCGCATCCGCCGTAAGTTTTATGGGTCTGATTAGACGGCTGATCTCTTCTCTTTAATCAATAAACACTCTTGATCATGCCATTTCTAACTGTTGCTTTGTTACTTTTCAATGCATAATATAAATCGGTCTTCTGTCGGCTCATCTGCCGTTACTCCATCACCATACCTCGCAATATCCATCGTAAATACACCACTTCAAGTCATTTATCATTTCTTCATCAATTTTGAGTTTCATCAATCATTTTCTTCAATCGGATGTTCTTCGATCATAATCCCATGATCAGTCCGCCGATCACGCATTAGTTGGACTCTTCGTCCACTTTCATTACGTCAAATCGATGTCTGTTGATCATCTTCTTTTCGAAGTCCTTGATCAGAGCATCACAGTTCAAGTCTGCCTCGTCTACCCACGACGGCTCAGCATAACCTCTCCAGTAGACTTGATATTCGCGTAACGTTCTTCCATACCTAGTCTTTCTACCAGATCGGACATCGGTGATACTATTAACTTCAAATTCATCTGGATCTAGCGTCCTTTACCAGCTGTCTTTGGGTAACAAAGCTTCATCGAAGTCGAAACGCTCCTCTATCCCAGCTGTTAGTACCGTAGTAGGGCGATCTGGAAATTCCTTGACCAATTTCAACTTGGACAGTCGCACCACTGGGAACATGCGATAGTCGGTGCCGTCTGTAACCAATCTCGCCGCATGATTACCGATCACCTCATCGACTCTGAAGGGTCCATGACACATGCGCGCCAGTTTCTTCGCGAACCCTTCTTTCACCCGATCGAGATATAACCAGACCCTTGATCCAGCTTCGATCTTGTGCGGTGTCACTTGATCATTGTGTTTCTCAGCTCGATCAGCCATCGCTTGGTTCAATCGAGTTCTTACTTGATCACGGTCGTATTGGTAGTCTTTCTGCAACTTGTATCTCCACCGACGAGCATACTGATCTTTGCGCCGAATTCCACCTAGTTGTAATGTCGATTCCAACGACGATGGCGGATCCCACCCATATGCCAAATAAAAAAGTGTCTCTCCGCGAATGCGATCAGGGGTTGCGCTTAGCGCGATTACCAGTCGCGCTGCGTACGAGCTCCAATCCTTCTAGCCGAAATATGATACATACATCTCGATCTCCCGTGTAATCGTCTGCACCGTTCTTTCCGCCTTGCCGTTCGCCTGTGGACGGTATGCCATAGTGGCACTCTGTCGTTGTCCCACAATCTTGTTGAACGCACGAAATACTTCCTACATAAAACCGGGATCCCGATCATGACTGATCACCTCACTAGCTCCAAATCGTCGAAATACACATTCTTCATAATTTTCGGCGACTTTCTGCGCTGTGCGGGACGATCCAGCTTTCGCGATCACCATACCCGTGAACAGATCAGTCCAAATCAGCAGTTCCGTTTGTCCATCCGTTGATCGGGGAAGTGACGGAATATGATCCATGGCTATCACGTGGAATGGGTACGTGGCCTCGATATTCCCCGGCGACCTGCCCTTGATCGTAGGCTGGCCCTTCCCCGTCTCACAATCTACGTATTGTCCAACAAATCTTTGTACGCTGCGAAATAGACCACGCCAATGGAAGTATCGTCTTATCCGCTGATATGTACGCCCTATGCATTGATGTGCTCCTTCCAAACTCACATGATAATGGTGGAGGACATCCGCATGTAGTGTCTCGGGTAAGACCAGCTTGATCGAAGAGCGTTGATCGTCTTGATCATCTTGATAATCGCTGGCTTTTCCTTTAGCCAAATTTCCACTGTAAATCAACAGTCTTTGTTCATCGACGTCGTAGCTATCTGCAATTTTCGCGCAGTCCTTAACCTCGTCTGCGCTCAATTGTGAGACGTCACCATAAAGATAACTTCGCAAATCATGAATCCATTTCTCTTCGTCCTGCGCCTTTTTCACACGTTCCGCCCTCATCCGTTCTATGGATATATCGGGCCACGTTGACGGTCGCGGTTGACGGAGGTTACGTGATCGCGTCGTCACCAGCACTTGTGGGACAGTGGGATCTTCATTCCACGTGATCACTTCCGACAATATGTTGAGATCGACCAATTCCTCCAGCTGTTTTTCGTCGTCAATCTCACACCTTGTTCCACCCTGCATGGCCATAGTGGTGACATGATCAGCACTCTTATTCCTCTCTCTTTTGACATGCAACAGATCATGATCGGTCCAGTCGCGAAGGAGTTTAAGCGCACGCTGTTTTAATACTTGCAATCGCGGAGCTTTACACTCTATTTCACCGCGCATTTGCCTGATCACCAAATTCGAGTCTCCACACACGATCATCCTTCCTTTGGGATATCGCGACAGTAAATCCAATTATTAAGAGCAATCCATGGTATTCAGCTTCATTCACTGTGATGTCAGGTGCATGATCAGCAACCGCGATCATAATCTTCCACTACGGTAATTTCCACACGATAGCGCCAAATGCACCCACACGTCGCTTGACACTTGCCGATCCATCGAAACTGATCACGTATAGTTCTTCGCCTTTCTCAACCGTAGGAGGTGGTACTTCAATCATCTGCCACGGTTGCTTTTTCGGTGCGATCGCGATCAAGGCTTCATCAATTTTGGTGCGAAGGGTGATACTTGCGGCTAACGCTCCTAGTACCTCCTCTTCTCCATGTACACAATTTCTTGATCTCAAAGTCCCATTGTGATAACATCGCAGCCCATCTGCCCAATCGACCGTCCAGCCCGTTGGATGTTAGTAACCATTTCAACGTGGATCGACGTGACAAGACAGTGATCGCCTTTCCGACTAGCATCGTGAAGTAAACATTAAAAATCCGCACAAGCGCCAGAACTTCCTTTTCGACGGGGCTGTAATTCAGCTCACCGCTCTTCAATGTTCGGCTGGATAATGCGACGGGACAATACACTTGATTATGTTCGTGTACCAACGCGGCAGAGACTGCCCATTTGCTGGCGTAAACCACGATCACCGGCGTTTTGGCTTTATAAAAATGGTGCAGGGTTGGGGCTGACGCAATCTTCGCTTTCAGCATACTGAATGCCACTTTTGCTCTGATCAATCGCTCGTCTTCATGATCCGTAATCTCCTTGATCAATGATCAGTTCTTCAACTCTTGATAATCTATCTCTCTTAATTCGTAGAGAACTGCGGCAAAGATCGCGAAGTCTTCGATAAATCGACGGTAATGGTTCAAGCTTCCCAAAAACGATTGCATAGCACGTAAGGTACCAGGAAAAGGAAAATCGATCAGATCATCCAAATGCTTCGGGTTTGTTTCCAAACCGCGGCTATAGACGTGATGCCCTAAATAAGGAACTTCACTTCGCCCCCAGTACGTTTAGCCACGCTGATCGACAAGTTCCACTGATCGCACTTTCCAGCAGGTTCCGCACCTTATCACACAGGGTAGTCCATGTAGGTTCAGGGATCAAAATATCATCGATATACAATCGTCTCTGCAGCACAGACGGTCCCGGTGTCTGGTCTGGCTCTGCCACAGTAAATACATCAGCCGATTCGTCGGCACCGTCCTTAACCTTAAAATACCCGTATAGTGCATTATCGATCAACCGCTGGTAGATTTGCGGAGCATTCTTTAGGCCAAAGGGCATCCTATTCCATCAGACAATCCAAACGGAGTGACAAACGCCGAAATCTGACGTGCTCGATCGGTCATAGACACGACCCTAAAACCACTCGCCATATCCAAAGAGCAAAACCACAACGCTTTATCCAAATATTCGAGTAGATCAGAGATCAGAGGCACTGGGTATACCATCAAACGCGTGAGTTGATTCACCGCAATATAGTCGATACATAAACGAATATCAACCCCATTCTTCTTCACGATGATCACTAGAGGTGATGCCCAGGGTGACATAGACGTCTGGATGATCTTAGTGGCCAATAGCTCCTTGATCAAGGCCGATAAGTTCTCGCGAGATTGCGGAGCCAACTTTCGACACTTTTGGGCGATCGGGCGCGCATTGCCTACATCGATATCACAAACAACTCCACGTGCAGCAGGAGGCAGCGCATTCCCTTTCCCGATCATGTTTCTTCGCCCAAATTATATCGCGAAGCTGATCAATTTCCTCTGCTGTGTTGATCAATGGATCACCAACTTGCAAATCATCCTTAGTCACCTCTTCGGTACTTGCGGACACTTCAGGCAACGTAGCGAGCTGCTTCTCCAATTCTTCCATGCACAAATCTCCGCCTTCATGGTAGCAAACTTGATCATCGATATGAATTACACCAAATTCACTATGATCGGCTAAGACGGGGTGATCACGCATATCTTGATCAGGATCATGTCTTGTAACAGGTTGTTCAAATTCGTGATCCAGGGTAGTACCTCTCACTCCCGGCTCCTGATCGCACCGCTCTTGCACCTCTTTCACCCTTTGTGACCCTCCGGTTACTAATGCCACAGATGTGACGATTGGGTCTGTAGGTCGTACTAAAATACTTCGAGGAGTAGGATACTCGTTCTTCTCGACTAGGGGACCTTGATCGACACTTTCTTGATCGTCATTCTCGTAATCGGTAGACGCTTGATACGCGAGATTTTTCCACTCCTTACAGAGATTGGACCCCACCGAAATAAATCCAGGGCGACGGGGCACGTCATCTTTGTTCATCAAGATACTTAAAATCGTATCGTCTTGCACAATGATCGGATGATCAACGACGTTCGTAACACGCAGATATCGTAAATTACCCACGCTCCTAGTGATGGTGGGGACCCAATCTCTTCCACGAGTAATCCACAATTTTTGAGATCGCTTATCAGGAATCAGAACCTTAGCAGATCGACCTACTGGGATTTGTTCGTACTGATCAAGTTTCATGTAATTTCCACTCGATCCATACAACTGTCGACGTCCTTCTAATGGGATGATCAACTCATCAGGCAAACTTAGTGCACCATGGGCGACGTCTAATCGAACACCAGCTGGTATCATAAATCCATACCTTATATAGCATCTTGACCAACAAGTTTGCCCACCAATGCATGGAAATAATAAACCAACGAGCCTGCTAACGTAATCTTGATTTTAGCACGCCCCTCCGTGAGATACGCACTTTCTCCAATTCCGACACATTCTTGTGTTTGACTCGTGTCGATCTGACAACTCACCTTACGAGCAAAGGTTGAGTCGATGATCGACACTTCGGCACCAGAATCAAATAATAGCGTGGCACGTTCATTATTAACTTTACCACTCGCCTTGGATTGTTTAAACCATTTCTTTGGCAAGTGGTACTTCCAATATTCACGTGATTCACCCCGAAGTAGATCAAATTCCATGATCACCGGGGACCGAGAAAACTAATCAATACGAAAATTAGCCAAACGTGGTAAATCAGGCTGATCACATTTTTCATTATCTCTTTCTGATGCTTGATCATCCCTCTTCTTATCCACATATGCAAAAATACACAAACCAGAACGCTCGTCTCGTACCAGATTCCAACCTGGCGAGCGTCTTAATTTAACAAATCTTCGGCTTCCTTGGCCAACATTCCAGAATGCTTGGTAGGATTGCACCACTGGAGGATGGGATTATAAAATTCTTCCATAGGGCACTTGCCCGCATCGTGAACTTCGCCGCATGCTCGGAGACGTACAAGCATTGATTGGTCGGATGTCCCTTCTTGACACACTTCAGAAAGGTCAGGCGCTTCCAGCAACGTAAGTTATCGTGCCTGATAGATCCACAGTGACTGAACGTCTTCATCGCCCCTTGATCAACTGCACTTGAATCACTTCGTTTGCCCGATAGGGGCTCACCAGGTTGATCGAGCGCCCCTGGTTGATCGCGCATGGCAGCAATCATGTAACGGCGCTGATCACGATCGCTTCCACTGTCGTCGCCACTTGATTCCTCACTCCCAGACGTCACCTTGATCGCGCGTACTACTTTGGGCTTCCGCGCCAGGGAAGGTGCCCGATCATCGCCGATTTCTGGCGGAATCGGCTGGTACCTACCGCCGTTGTTGGCTGGCACCACTTATTGCGTGCATAAGCCCGCAGCGTCTCTTCCAGATCCGTGGCTTTATCCAACCGCAGAAGTGCCAGTTGATCAGCGAGTTCGCGATTGACCAATGTATCCAGAAAATGTTGCACATGCTCGCGTAATATCGTAGGCGACCCGTCCATGATCGGCAACTTGGCTCGCAGTCCGCCACATTTAACCGGTGCACATACTCAATAGGAGTTTCGTACGATCGCTGCTTCGTGTAATAATACTGGCGAGATAACGATTGTCTACTTCCACAGTATTGGATTTCAAACTCATCCACGAGACTTTTCCAACTTGAGCGAGTAGATCTACTCAGCTGCTGGCGATGCCAATTGCGCGCTGTCCCTTTTAGCAGATCGCCCAGGATCAAACAATTTTCATGATCAGAAGCTTGATCACGCATAAATGCTGACTTGAGGAGACTAATCCAATTCCGCGCTTGATCTTCATCTCCTTCCTTTCCCGAAAATTCTTTCAGATCACTGATCGCAGACATCCAGACTCTGGGAATCGGCTGTTGATCAGGCATTCCAGTATAGGCGGACGCAACTGTGGCTCGTCGAGGCAGTGTGATACGCTCGTCTGGATCGACGTAATCACGTTGGGATCGTTGATCATGGAGCGAATACGGATTCCATGTCGACATCATTAACCGTCGTCGATATTCCTGGCTTTGAATGACGATCACGAAGTAAATGTACTGACTCCATATCGACATCTTTGATCGACGCAGCTCTTCCTGGCCTAGGCTGGTAACTCTTCGCGTGAACCACTCTAGGTGTCAATTTTATTCTTTCCTCCGCCAGGAACCGCTCCATAGCCTTGTCAAAAAATGTCTGCAGCTGTGTACCTTGCGATGCTTGATCACCTTCTACCTTGATCAATTGAGGTTCATTCTTGATAACCGAGAACTTGGATTCATCTTTCTGACAAACTGTCATCCTGGTGATCTTGGTCTATATGCTTCCGGCACTGCTCGACTCCACTTCAGGCTCATCGCCTTCGGAAGGGGCAGATTCGTAACAGGATGATCCCGTGTGTCCTGCCACGTTGATCGACGGGCCCGCTTCAATTTTGGGCGGAGAACTGGGGGGCTCCTCCATAGTAAATCGACCCACGAGAAGTACCACCAACTCGTATAGTCGATGTGTAGCGGTCCTAATATCTCCTAGGTCCTGATCGAGCATTTCTTCGGCATCGTAGGCGCTTGTCGACAGACCATCATGCTTGATCAGGCGTATTAGCCCTAACACCAGCCGAACCTTGTCATTCCAATTCGTCAATGGTTGATCGACCGGTCCTTTCAGTTCTCTGCTGATCGTGACCCCGAGGAGGTTCATGATCGCGTTCGTCAATAAGAAATCTTCCAATTATCCTTTGTAAACCTTTCGGTAAAACGTTTTCACCAGATCCAATTCCGTTGGCGGCGTACTTGATTGACTTTCGTCGCTTTCCGACCCAGGTGCCTTTAGCAACGCCTTCGTCTGGTCGGTCTAGTAATACTTCACCATCGGATACCAATCCGGATCCTAATACACACATACACTGGGCGGATCATAACTCAAGTTATGATCCGCATGGGCTCCCGAAGGAGCCTCGGGAGGTGTTTGAGGCTTCTACTCCTTTATCTCATCAAGATACCTCCCCAGGTCCTGATGATCAGCATTTCCTTTCTTCTTCAGACATGACGACGGCGAACTGCCTTCCATCGTCACAACCACCTCCTCCTTTTCCACTTTTATCTTCACTTCTGCTTCCGCTTCCGTTTTCACGTACGCATCAGCGCCATCTTGCGTGGAATCGCGGTGATATCGCGCGTCGCCCAAAGATCCGGGCACGCGAACCATTGTGGTGGAGCAGCTGATCAAAGTTTTTGACGCTTGATCAGGCGTTACCACGGCGCCCGGACTGCCGACTAACGGAGGGGGTCCTCCGGTTGTCTTTTTGACTGCTTGTGTTCCTGTTCACCTTGAGTACCCGACGGCTTGGGCGTGGGTCGCTATCCAGGTGGCGGGGATGGCGCGCTGCAATTCCTTGCTGCAAGATTGAGTTGACTTGTGATGAAGGGACTATTGTCGATCAGGCTTGATCAGGCTTGATCAGGCGCAAATAGTCGATGATCAGGGCCAATAGTTGAAAATCAGATCGTGATCGGCCTGATCGGCCTGATCGGTCTGATCATTTTTGTCGATCAAGCACTAGTTAGCGCGAGTTTTGAACAGCTGAACTCAGGGCGCAAGTTGCAGAGTGTCGATCAGGTGTTGATCGTCGAAGGGGGTACTTGATCAGGCAGCGGAAGTCTTCACTGCCAGATCACGGAGCCTCTGGAGTCTTAAACAGCTAAAGGAACACCCAAATTTATGTATTCTTAGCCTAGCCTTCACGAGGGACGGGAATTCCACTAAATCCACCTAGAGTTCCTGTGGGGCGCTTATACCAGCCTAACTCTAAGGGACAAACGTGAACCAAAAGGGGAAGAGGTGAGAGAGCACATCTCAATCACGTTCCCGAGACCAAAAACCTTTACGGAAGAACCGCTGACACAGCGGGAGGAGGTTCGGGGTGAGTTATCACAATCTACGCCTACCGGTGGGCCAAAAACGCACTAAGTGCTCCCGCACGGGACGTAGAGGTATATACTAGTAAGGGAGGCGCAAAGGTGCCATCCCTGTAGGTGTCGTAGGAGGCTGGACGCAAAAGGAGAACTTTATTATTGATTATATCCCTAGAACTACCAATTACCTAACATCCACCAATCAGAACTACCCATTCTAGCTTCCTCCGTAGACCAGTCGACCTGATTTATCCGTCGTTCGTCGATGTTCGTTGTTGTTCGTTAGGTACCTGTACGTAATCGTCCCATCTCACGATGTCCCGTCTATGTCCTGTCCATGTACACCACAGTTGTACATACCAATGTATACACAGTGGTACACATAATCGTACACGAAATTACGCACCCGGTTGTGTCCACTGTCACACCCATAATAATGCCCACAATTGGTGCCAATTTTATGGCACACTTCACCACACGACGGTCCACCGAGTGTGTAACCACCCAAACCAATCGCTACACAAGGTGAGAAACGTGAACGCAAATCGGACCAGGCGTACTACAGTACTGATCGGTCGTCAGACAGCGACAGTCGATCTGATCGGAGCTTAGGCGAAGGTTAGCGGGGTAACTACCCCGTAAGTTGGTCGGCTGGGCACGTTGATGGTCGGGTTCAAGACACTTCGCTGTTCGAATTTGAACTTGAATCAACCACATCCCATTTATTGGTTGGCACAGTTTTTCTAGATTTTCTTGACCTAACCCCGCTGTCTTGAAGCTCACACCCGGGGTGGAAATGAACGCCTCAATATTGTCAGTTTCCTTCGGCGCTTTCTTCTGCGTGATGTGATGCGACTTTGAAAGGTGTCGAAGCATTCGGAGGTTCCATGTTTTCGACCGAACTTGTGCTCAGCTGCGCAGATTACGACCAGCGACACCGGACACTTGACAGACCACGATAAGATGGAGGTGTAGCCGGTGCGTACACGCACGGTGCGGCTAGCGCACAGAGGAAGACTTTCCTTAAGTGTCGATACGCCGCTACTTAGCAGATACGCCCTTATATAAGGGATTAGTGGGAGATTGCTCTCTCTTCGGGGCCAAGATTCCCTGAGTTTACGGTTAGTAAACACTAACGCCTTATTCCAAGGCTTCCCTTAGTAGGGAGTAGCTAAGGGAGGTGCTCCCTTTTACTACATCACTCACTGCACGCGCGACCGTTCCGGTCGTGCACCTAGCAGGATTCAGTGTATTTGTAATATGGTTTATATTTAATATGTAGTTAGCCTAAATTAATAAACTAATGTAAACTATATGTAATACTAAGTAGAACTTACTCAATTCGTACCTAGCCGAAATGTAATGTACACCACATGTGTACCAACACGTGGCAGGCTGCCACGCCTTCACTAAGGGCTATCGCCCTGATTGGTTAAAACAACCAATAGGTCCAAACCTTTCGGACCGGTCAATACTTGACCTCAACCGTTGTGTATTTACGTAGACCAACGTAACCAAATGTAACCCTGTTACAGGAGGAGTGCCATTGGGCAAAGGATTGGAAAGATTCCGCTGAAAATAAGTCTATACCCAGCTCCCTTTTGCATCATTCACGTCCATGCGGGCTGCGGATGTGGAAGTTACAGCACTGATGCTGTCGGAAGGGGACAAGAAACTGTCTCCGTATCGGACTCCATCAAGACTTGGGAGACAAAGTGGCGCAAAGGACAAAATTTAGGGAGATGTGCGGTGAGTAACCAGGAGCAGCTGTAACGGGGTTATATGGGTTAAGTTACGGTAACGGGGTTGCATGGGTTACGGTTACGACGGTATCGTATACGAAGAGGGGTACGGTATATGTACCGTGCCTAGCGAACAAGCATTAGTTTTGTAGGTTATCAGTTTTCGTAGGTTTTGGGATGAATGGTCGTGAGGAACATTTGCTCCCTTTGATATTCAATTCAGTCCTAAAATTACCTTATTCTGTTGAGTCCAAGAGCGCCTCATCGCCGCTCTGTGTAAGTTGTTGTAACAGAGTGCTTAGAGCCCTGTTACACCTGGTAGCACTTTGTGATCCGTCCAACGACCGATCTATTGTATGTCTACACGTTTGGGAATGAACGAAGAAGAAATTCCTCCGCTGGAACGCCAGTTCTTCCAGCATCTGTCGGATTTCGAATGGGAAGCGGTTGGACGCATGTCCAACCAAATCGGCCTGATGGCAACGCAGTTGTCGTTGTCTGGTTCGCAGAATCGCCAACATCAAGTTATATCGGAGTTCTTAGCTCGCGAAGTGGCGTCACTCAGATCGACCCCTTTAATGGCACCTCCGAGTGCGCGTCGTCCAACGTTCAAGTTGGACATTTCCAAGTATGATGGTTCCTCTGAACCACCGCTTGTTCGCTGGTTTTGCGAATTGTACCTTGCGATTAAGGCCCGTAGCATCGCGGAAGATGAACCCCAAGTGGCGTACACAATCGCAAATTTATCTGGTCGTGCTCGCCAGTGGGCACTGGGAAAGACCATTGACAATCCTGGCGCTTTTCCAACGGTCCAAGATCTCAAGTACCAGCTGACTGCTACGTTTGAGCCAGCCGAGTCGGAATTACGAGCCCACTCGCAGTTCCTGGAACTTAAGCAAGGACGTGATTCTGTGCATGATTATGTGGTCAAGTTGCGTTACTTGGCCTCGTGTGTGGTTACACACCCAATCGCTGAGTCCACTCAGTTGGCGGTATTTTTGAATGGCCTTCGCGAGGGACCAACGCGCTAGCAATTGTTCCGTGAGCGTCTGACAACTATTGAAGCCGCATACTCCATGGCGCTGCGTGAAGAGTTCAGCGCCCAACAAGCGAAAGGAGTTGGGTCGGTGTTCCGATCCCCTTCGTCTCCTTCTCCTGGTGGTCCTGAACCCATGGAAATCTGTGCGGTGTCGTCGTCCGCCACCTCTAAGAATAAGCCCAAGTGTCACCGCTGTGGCTATTTTGGGCATTACGCTGCTGTGTGTCGTATGCCGTTTGAAAAGATCAAGCGTCATTCCAACAACTCGACCACTGGTTCTTTGAGTCCAGCGTCGAGTCCAAAAAACAGCAATGGACAGTAGGCGCGGGGCGTCCTACTGCCCGTAAACGGGAGATGTCGTCTGACCGAGAGACAGCGTCTTCTGGGCCCCGTGTGCAGTATGAACATTTGTCCTCGTCGAGTGTTGGTGGGGGTTCGGCGAAGTTAATCTTCGTCAAGGTTAAGGTCAAAGGATCTCGTCGTTCTTTGACTGCTATGCTTGACAATGGAGCCACAAACAATTTTGTTGGATCTTCTTCTGTTCGTGATATTGAAGGGATATCTGTTGTTCGAGATCCAAACGTGAAGATGATTGTACGGTTTGCCGATGGCAAGCCTCGATCGAGTGAGATACGCACTGTTTCCCTCGATTGAGAATATGAATTTATTTGGTAATGGAACTTGTCGTGCGGAAGACAACTTCCTTGTGTTAGATACGGATCAGTCGTTCGACTTGACCCTGGGTATGCCATGGCTCCAACGCCATAGGCCAACAGTGGAATGGTCACGCGGTGTGATCAGCTCCACACGTCCAGCTCATGACGTGGTAGAGGAAGCAACTACAGCCACCGTTAAGGGAAGTAATGAACCCCTTTCAAGTGATTGTTTTGTTGTTGGTTGCGTTGATGGATATAGTACTCCCATCGCTACTTCTCCTGAGCAAGTGGGTGTCAAGATGTGCCGTGACACCCATTCGAAAGAGGCCGTGACATCGGTGTCACCGCCAGGGGGACGCGACATCCGTGTTGCCGATAAACTGTATTCGAGACCACTCCCCAGTGACCTTTGTCAAAGCAGAGGACCAGCCAAGGTTGAAGCGCTGGTCCGGGTTGAAGATTGTACCGTTCTCCGGGAGATCCAAGTCGAGTGTCCTCCCACCACTGCTTCTGACATTCTGAACCTCAAGCTCATGAGTACAGACGCATTCGTGCGTGATCTGAAATCGTGTGAGATCGAACAGATCTGCGTTCTCGTAGCAGATCAGCGTAAGGAAGAAGCGCATGTGGCTACTTCTTCCACTTTGGATCCAACAGTTCTTTCGGCAAAAGAACTTCGTGTGGCTCAACAATCGCTTGAGTCACTTCGTGTGTTGAACAATCCGGCGTATGAGTTGGTCAAGGAATACCAAGGTGCATTCCCAGAATCAATCCCGGACAAGCTTCCTCCTGATCGTGGAATTCGCCAAGAAATTGATCTAGTCCCTGGCACCAAGTATTGTGTCACTCGTCAGTGGCCACTTCCTCGTGAACAAGTCGAAATCATCGACAAGTTCTTCGCGGCTCGCTTGAAAGCAGGCCACGTCCGTGATAGTAAGTCGCCTCACTCCAGTCCGACTTTCTATGTCAAGAAAGCAACGGGAGGTTGGCTTATCGTCCATGCCTTTAACAAGGTAAACGACGCAACCGTCCCAGCGCAAACGCCAATCCCTCGTAAAGACGTGATTCTGGACAGTATGGATGGTAGTACGGTGTTTAGTACCATCGATTTGAAGGATAGTTACTACCAAATCCTCATGGAAGAGGCCAGTGTTCCACTGACCGCGGTAAGCACTCCAAGTGGCATGTTGTACGAATGGCTGGTCATGCCCCAAGGCTTGAAGAATGCTCCCGCACGTTTAATCGCGTGGTCTAATTGTTGTTGAGCCCTCTGCGAGCCTTCGCTCCCAGATAGTTCGACGATATTTACATCCACTCCCGTGCTGACCCTTCGCGTGGGTTGACGGATGTGGAAGTGCATTTGGATCACCTCCGATCAGTTTTGGACTTCATGCGAGCCAATCAGTTGTACGGCAGTCTCTCCAAGTGTATCTTCTGCGCTGATGAGATCCCCGTCCTTGGCTCGTTTGTCGGACGCGCGGGTGTGCGTGCAGACCCAGAGAAGGTTGAAGAGATCTGAGACTGTCCAGTACCGTCAAACGTGAAGGAACTTCGTCAATGGCTTGGTTTTTCCACGTATCTGCATCGTTTTACAAAGGACCAGCAATGATGATCCCCCCGCTGTATCGACTGCTCCAAAAGGATGTTGTGTGGACATGGTCGTGTAAGCATCAAGATGCATTCGACTCCGTTAAAGCGGCACTGCAATCAGCGCCCGTGCTTGCGTTACCGAATTTCGATAAGCCTTTCCATGTGGTCTGCGACGCCAGTGATTTTGCCATCGGCTGTGCTTTAATGTAGTTTGACGATGCTGGTCACGAGCGCGTGATCTCCTATCAGCTGAAACCAGCGGAGCGGAATTATCCTGTCCACGATAAGGAACTGTTAGCGATGAAATATGCTTTTGTGAAGTTCAGCGTTTACCTTCAAGGTGAAGAGCGGTTCGTGATTTACACCGACCACGCGTCGCTGCGTACGGCTGTGAAGCCACCGCACCTGTCCCAACGGATGGCTCGGTGGCTGTCCTACTTTGCGCAGTTCAACTTCGTCGTCCTGTATAATCCCGGTAAACAAAACATCTTGGCTGACGCTCTGTCGCGCCTCCATGACTATGAGAATGTGGCGGACGAATCCACGCTGGTGAGCACGGTGGTCTCTGCTTCGTCGTCCATTTACCCGGCCATACGTGCGGCATACGCGGACGACACGTTCTGTCGGCCTCTGATCGACCATCTTCGGGATGCTGCTCAGTTTCCCCTGTCGTCACTTCCTCCGCGCCAATGCGCACAGTGTTCTCGCTTCTCGGTTGTCGACGGTTTGCTTCTTTATCAAGTGGATTCGTCCGACGCTCCGCGTGTTTTCGTTTCCGCTGATGATGCTATTCGGAATCGTTTGATTCGTGAATATCACGATTCCCCCAGTGGTGGTCACTTCGCTCGTGAAAAGACCTACGCTGAGCTGCCACGGGACTTCTATTGGCGCCACATGTACAAGTGGGACCGCACGTGGGTTCGCACATGCGAGGTTTGTCAGCGCGTCAAACCGTCTCCAGCTCATCAAGCTCCGTTGTCTCCGTTGCCAGTCCTACGCGACGTCTGGTCATCTGTCATCTTGGATTTTGTTTTTGGACTTCCGAAGGATATCCACGGCCGCACTGGTATTGTGGTCTTCGTGTGTCGTCTCAGAAAAATGGTGCATCTTTCGGCAGTCGCGGGTAGCGTCACTGCTGCCCAAACGGCTGATGTGTTCCTGAACGCCGTGTTTCGCCACCATGGGTTGCCGGAGTCCATTGTTTCTGATCGTGATGTCCGCTTCGTTTCTCGTTTTTGGCGCGCGCTCTTCGCTCGCCTCAGCACTCGCTTGGATATGTCAACTTCAGCCCATCCGGAGACTGACGGGCAGACTGAACGTGTCAACCGTGTCTTGGAGGATGTGTTGCGTAGCTACGCTGCGTCCACGTCCGATTGGAGCCGTCTGTTGCCGATGGCTGAATTCGCCATCAACAACGCAGTTCATTCGTCGACGGGGTTGACGCCTTTCTTCGTCAACCACTTGCGCCATCCTCGTGTCCCAGCGCTGCTTACTGGTGGCTCGACTGTAACGGGGGGAGAAGATGCGCTAACATTGACGCCTTCTCCACGTCGGACACGCAAAACCATGTCGCAACAACGAGTGGAATCCAGTACGGAACCCGAAGACGAATAAGGTGATGCGGTTGCGGTTGTCCCTGCCGACAACCAGCCGTTAACGGGAGTGAACGATGCGTCGATGGAAGCGGGAGATATGTCTGTGGAGACGGAAGTCGCGTCTCCAGTGCCAGTTCAAGATGCCATGGACGATGAAGAATTCTTTGACTGCGTGGAACCCTATTCACCAATTGCGTCTGATGTTGGTGATGATCAAGACGCAGCCTACACCATTCGAATTCAAAGTGGTTCGGCTGCGACGGGATCAATCAGTGTGATCCCTCGTGATATCGTGCTGGCTTGGAGTAAGGTTGAGGATCGTGTTACAGTGCTTAACACCATCCACAACTCCATGCCAGCGGCGCACGCGGTGTGTGCCAATACTGAAGTTGACCCCAACTTCGTGGTTGCTCCGAGTTTGAAGTCCATGTCCAAAAAAGAACTGAAAACTCTGGATTCGTTGGTGTTGGATCGTAAAGCGACGATCCGCTTTGTACGTGACGCGATCGGAGTGGCGGTTGATCGTCAGAAAGAAAATGCAGATCGACGAGGGAGACGAAACTCGTTGTCCTTTCGAGTGAATGATCGGGTTCTGTTGTCAACTCAGAACCTTCCATTGGAAAATGTTGACAACAAAGGATCAATCAATTTAATGCCAAGATTTATTGGTCCTTTTAAAGTGGTGGCTAAGAAAGGGGATGCGTACAAACTCGACATTCCCACGACCATGAAGCTCCATCCGACATTCTACGTGGGACGGTTGAAGCCGTACCATCCCTCGCTCGCAATAGCTTCCAATTCGGACGGAAGAGTACAAGCTATTCCGGTTGATCGCTTGGCCGCTGGCGCTTTGGATCAGGAGGCTGCTGATCCTCGTCGCGTGGCTCGTTCTCCTTATGGTCCCCACGCGATGGTGGAGAGCGCGACCGCCTACGCAAGATCTGGCGAAAGTGATCCCACGAGTCCTGCATCGACATCACTGCATTTTCCTGGCGACGAAATCACGCCAACAAATTCGAGTTCACGTCGGTCAAGTTGTTTGCTTGATCCTGTAGTTGACGCGCGTGGTCCTCAGCGCCACGAAGACCAACTTCCAGCGACCGCGGAGTCGGTTCTGCGAGCGTCTCCCCGTCCACCCAGTCCAAGTGTTCGCGTTGATTGTTCTCCAACCGCTCGTTCTCTTTTACGACACGCGCCGGCAAAGTCGGTTCACTTTGCCTTGGATGGTCCAGCTCGGGCGGTTGCTGGCGTGCAGCACGTGGTTCGGAACGATCGCGATAATACTGGCGTGGATGTGAATAGTCACGTCCCCGGCGGTCTTGATTCCAGTCCGACTGAGCACACTGCTGCGTGTTCCAGCTGCACTGATCCCAGCCATAGTAGTCGTGACGATTGTTACGATGGGAAGGACGCGAACCTTCGCGTCCATACGAACGGTACGGTTGACCCCATCCATCATGTTTGTGCTTCTGATGCTGGCGTCGTGCTTCGTACCGCTCGTACTCCTGTTGGTAGTGACGATCCCAATACCGCGGGTCGTGCTGTCGCTGATGGTGATGCCAACTACGCTGGTCGTACGCTGCGCCGCGACCCTCCTGCTCCGTTGGTCGAATCACACGGTCAGCCTCGTTATATCGTGGATCGTATCGTCGGTCACGATCCTCGCGTGTGGACCGAGAACGTTCCTCGCTCCTACCGTGTACTATGCTTGGTTACGGTCCTGATGACTATACTCAGTAACCTTGTGCTGTCTTGCTGGAGGACGTTCCTGACGTCGTGGCTCAGTACGAGCTGAGTCTCGACCCTGGCGAGCGACATCACTAGTGGCGGCACCGTGTAGCGCCACTGCTCGTGCGTACGCATTAATCAATGCGTGCGCACTTTCGTGCAAGTTTCCCGCTCTCTTCCACTCGACCAAGCTCTTCCGGCGATGGTCACCACGCGGGTTGCATGCACAGCAACCCTCCATGATGTTGACTACGCAACCAGCAAAATGACTGCATCCATGGACTCGTGAAACACGATCCCGCAAGATTCCAAGGCCGTATGCGGCACGTTCGATACGTCCCAACCGCAAGTACTCTGGTAGGACGCCACGATTCCAAGTTACAAAGAAATGATTCCACGACACCCGAGTACCGCGTGTGTCGCCGTACAAAGGCCGGCGACGAACAATCCTATATTCGTGGAAATAGCGACGTATTTCCGAATCAACAACGCCATGGGGATTGTTGAGGCGGAAGGTATCGTACAACGGTTTGTTGTACACCGCTTCTCGATCGGGCCAGCGTGGATCAGCTTGGACGTCTGCATCCGTCAACCAAACGCGATCTGGGTTGTCCATATCATCGATTTCTCCTGGGAGTGGAAACGCCAATCGAATGCGACTCCCTGCATGCAAATCAGTCACGAATTGCGGCACTGGACGTCTTGGAATTGGAGCCAATGACAATTCATTCACTTGCTGTGCATTCAGTGTTGACGCCATCCCAGTTGGCCGCGTAGTGTTCACACGCGTCCTCGACGTTGGAGCGACAGTAAGGATTGATGGTGGCTCTGCAGACGACACCACGGAAGTCTTCGATGTCGATGTCGTTACTGCAGCCGTTGATTGCGCCTTTGATGTCGCTACAGTTGCCGTTGAAACTCCTGTTGTTACGCTTGGTGCCTCTGTCATCGCCACCACTTGTGCTGTTTGCGTTGCTGTCGTCACTGGTGCAGTCACTGGTGCTGCTAATGCAGCTCCTGTCGCCGCGGCCACCGCCGCTGGTGTTGTCTCCTATGTTGTCGCTGGTGCTGGCACCGTTGTCGTTGCCGAAGTTGTCTTTTTTGCGTCGACCGTGTTTGCCTTTTGCGTGGACATCGTCGTTGATGGCGCCGTTGACGTCACCGTTTCCTCCTATGCCACTGTCGTTATTGCCGTCGCTTGCGCTGTCGTGGTATTTGTCTCTGTCTCTTGCACGGGTGCCGTCGTCACCGACACCAATCGTGGTGCGCGCCCTGGCGTTCCTTTACCTCTTGGTTTCGCCATCGTTGGGATTCTGGTGACTCCCAGTTCCCTTCTTTGGTGGTCGTGTTTCTTGGAAAGTTCCTCCTTTCCTTGGTTTTATCATGTACGCGTGGCTCGTACTTTAATGGGGGAATGATGTAACGGGGTTACATGGGTTGCGATTACGACGTTATCGTATACGAAGAGGGGTAAGGTATATGTACCGTACCTAGCGAACTAGCATTAGTTTTGTGGGTTATCAGTTTTCGTTGGTTTTGGGATGAATGGTCGTGAGGACCATTTGCTCCCTTTGATATTCAATTCAGTCCTAAAATTACCTTATTCTGTTGAGTCCAAGAGCGCCTCATCGCCGCTCTGTGTAAGTTGTTGTAACAGAGTTCTTAGAGCCCTGTTACAGCAGTACGTGGAACGACTTACCAAAAATATTCTCAGGAGCGAATCAGCGATTGAAATTGAATGGTAGGAATCTATGATCCAGTTCACATCTGGGGCAGGGATGAGGTACGACGCGGGACGGGTCACGGGGTTGGGCGATGAGACACCTTGCGGGTCGGAGCCTTAAAATTTGGTAAGATTTTACAATCTTAGGACTTTAAATTCTCTAACATATAAATATAATCTCCGTTCTAAAGCTTTTCGCTTAATTCATTTCTAGCATCGGTCCTACCAAAACTTTCAAATAAGACTATGCAAAGACTAATTTATTTCTACAGTTATCTCTTCCGTTGTGACAACACCTACCAAGTCAACGCTCAGCACTTACCGTTTCAATCCCTTGAACGAATCGGGCGGTACCATGTGACCCAAAAGTTTCGTGTATACCATGTTGTTCGCCCATGTGCTTTACCATACCAATAAACGATAATTGGCCACTTGATACGCAAACTTCAACTTAGTTAGACGTCCTTTCACTCCAAACGTAAACTTCCACTTAGTCAATCGTTCTTCCACGTGATAAAGTAAATATAATTGATAATATCTACAAGAAATTTAGCAGTCGTCACAACCACAGTCTTTTATGTTAATGAGATATTAGGTAATCGGGTAAGTTGCACACTTTATGCGCGAGGATTCGTGATGCCAAGAAACAACGGTAAGAAAAGCGCCTTGTTGCAACGAGAAAGAGAATGCAAAGGTTATATTTTTGACTAGTCCCCCTTTTCAGATCCGTGATTCATGAATCTGATTTATGAATCATCCTAAAACTACACCGCTAATTACAGTGAGCCAATATTCACAACTGCTAGTGGGAACATATATGCCAATATCATTTGTTGTGTGTAATGAATAAAGGTCAGCTGGGCCTATTCTTAGCTCCGCTCTTCCGATTGATTGGTTGCCACTATAACTTTAATAACTGTTTTCATTAATTGTAGCCGGTGCGTATACGCACGGTGCGGCTAGCGCACAGAGGAAGACTTTTCCTTAATGCGGCGTTCGCCGCTACTTAGCCGATACGCCCTTATAAAGGGCTTAGTAGGAGAGAGCTCTCCTACTCGGGGCCAAGATTCCCGGGTTGGTTTACTGTAGCCTTTGCTAGTGCCTTAACGGCAAGGATCCCTTACTAAGGGTGTAGCTAAAGGGAGGGCTCCCTTTACGCTACCGCACTCACTACACGCGCGACCGGTCGAGGTCGTGCGTCTGTAAGATAGAGTGAAATATAAACTGAATATATATTTAATATGTAATTAGTCTAAATTAATTTAAACTAATGTAAACTATATGTAATACTAAGTAGAACATACCAAATTCGTACCTAGCTAAAATGTAGTGTACACCACCTGTGTACCGACACGTGGATGGCTGACACGCCACCCCCTTAGGGCTCCTGCCCTGATTAGTTAAAATAACCAACGGTTCAAAACCCTTCGAACCGGTCAATACTGACCCCAACCGTAGTGTACTCTCGTACACCTACAAACATTGTTGAGCTTGAGAACGTCAGGAGAATTATCCAGCGGAATAGAACGCAGCGAGGATGGTGCCAACATATCAAGGGACGCCCCTAGTAGTACATCCGATCCACAACCTATGGCCAAACGAAAGTCTTCTCATGCACGCGTTCCTAGATGGACCAAGAAGGAGAAGGATGAGTTAGTACGTATACAATGCGAGAATGAGGACACCAACTAAATGTGACTCGAATGTAACCCTGTTACATCCTCCCCCATCAAGACTATTGCTTACGCAATAAACAAATTTTTGTTGGAGAAGTCCAACTGCCAGTACCTCTGGCTGACCATGGGCACCTTCAGTGGTGCTATGGAAGAAAACTATTCCGATAACTCGGAAGTGGATGCCCTTGGGAGATCTCCCCAACGGCTGGACACTCCGACAGCGCCGAACGGCGGTGTCGGTCATCCCATTCATTCCCCACACGTGGGGAAAACGCACTGACTCGATCGCCACCTTTATCAACTACGGATGATGCATCCGGGTCGCCTAAGGCGACCACCACCAATGAACCGTCCTCGGTTCCTGAGGCCTGACGTGCCGTACGGGCACGGAAGGGGCCTCGCGACCCTCAAAAGAGGGCTAAGAACGCGGTCAAGAGGGGTTTAGCCTCCTATACCCCTGGTCCAGCGGCTATACTGCCGCGTGAATTTGCGCGCCGGAAACAACTCCGGGACAGACTGCTAACGCCTAAGCAGTTTACTGTTAAGTCCTACCGGACGCGCCTCGGGAAATAGGCACGCGGTGCCCTCGTGGATATCCTCCACGAGATTCCCTTTGCTCTCTTGCGGGACGAAAGCGTCGAGTACGCAGAACAGGCATTCCGCACTTGTGTGGAAGGGGAGAAGCGCCTCCCCAGGTTTGATATGCTGTATAACAGCTTTTACGAACACGACGATCGGGTGGAGTGGGCGCTACGCTTGGCCTATGCCCAGGCCAAAGCGCAAGGGCATTTACCTGCCTCTTACTACACGCGCCCTGCTCTCGATGTGGTGCCGGAGAGCGATACAAGCACCGCATCTGCTTCCGGCAAACTCCCAGCTACTGGGAGTGAAGGGGCTTCTTCGCCCCCTTTGTTCGTTGACTCTCAGTGCGATTCTCCCGCTCGAAAGCGTCAACGACGTCACGGCAATCCTGCCGCAGGGGAGTCTCGGACTCCCACGAGCTCTGGGAATGTGGATACCCTTTCCACTTCACCAGGTACTGGGTCTCACCCCGGTGATGGCGTCGTGCCATCAGGCGTTCAACATGGTAATGTCGAGTACCCTCCGTATCGAGCACTGGAGGAGGGGGTCGCGCTATTGCGACGTGAGCTCCACGAGCGCTGTGATCGGCACAGCCGTCGCATCCAAGATGCTCAGGAGGGAATCCGAAACGAAGGGTGTTCGAATGAACGCATCGAGGGGCGTCTTGCCTCCCTCGAGTCTCTCGTTGCGGAGCTTCAGGGTCGTATTTCAACCCTGTCGGAGATGTTCCGACCTGTCGTGCCTTTCGGCTATCCAACTTCTCACCCTCGTCCAAGAGGGGACCCGCCTCCGGGTTCTGGTATGGCTTAAGCATACCCACATAGAAGGTTGGATGCGTACGCATCGCCTTCGGGGATGTCTAAGGTATACGACAAGCCCTTTCGGGCTAGCACCTTAAAGGGGACCACAAACCTGGGGCGCAGTTTATTCTTCAACACGTTGGAAACTGCATGTGTAGGAAGATTTTTAGCGTTTGATAAAACACTTTCTCCTACTTTGTACACTTTTTCGTTTCGCCGCCCCTTGTGATCAGCTTAATCCTTCTGCTTGTCTTGGCTTTCCGCCATGGCATCGCAGACGTGTCGTAAGACACTAAGGCGCGTCGATAAAAACTTATCGATGTGCTTTCGCACAAATACAGGGCTGACATCAGGGAATCCTCCCCCATCAAGCCCTGGGCCACACAAACGTGGCCTCAACGGAACCCTCGGATTTACTAATCCGTTCACGTAAAACGGGGTAAACCCCGTAGATGCATAAACCGAATTGTTTATAGCAAATTTGACCATCGGAAGCATCTCACTCCAACTCTTTGTAGAATCCGGACATAAACTCCGGAGAATATCCTCCACAACGCGATTAACGCGTTCCGTCTGACCGTCCGTCTGCGGATGATCCGCAGTGGACATGAGGAGCTTAGTGCCTAGCACCTTAAACAACGCTCCCCAGAATTGTCCCGTAAAACGGGGATCCCGATCCGACACAACGGAATCGGGTAGACCATGCTGTCGAAATACGCAGTCTAGGAACACTTTCGCTGTTCCTTGTCCATCAATGGACTCTGGCACCGCCGCCAGGTGAGCCATCTTGCTCAAACGGTCTACAAAGACCAATATGCCGGTGTTCTCGGCCTTATCCTTCGGAAAACCGAAGATAAAATCCATACTAATGGATTTCCAACACTCCGTTGGAACCGAAAAGATCGCCAAAGGCGCAGCTGAACTTGCAGAGGGTTTAACCCTCTGACACGTCTCACAGGTGCGTATACGCACCGACCCATTTATACATATTGGGCCACCAATGCAAAGCGCTTAAAGCGCTGTAGGTCTTATCACGACCTAAATGACCCCCGGTAGGGGCGTCATGTGCCTCAAAGAGGCCTCTATACTTTATTTCCTCATCATGAGGAACTACCACCCGCGGAGTGTCCTCCGCGCTCGTGCTATAATATAGAAAACCGTCACAGTACCCGTGAAGGTGTAAACGAGCTTTAGCTCGACTTGACAGGGTTGGCTCAGACGAGCCAAGTCCCTTTACACCAACGCACTGATAAGCGCCGTGCACTGTGGGTCTTTCTCATACGCCTGGCGTATGAGATCCACCACAGACGTGGTGACGAATGTCGCGTGAGCGAGCTCGTAATCGGGACGACGCGACAACGCGTCTGCAAGCACGTTCTGCTTGCCAGGTTTATACTTAACCTCAAAGTTGTACTCCGCAAAGAAGGAAAGCCAACGGGCCATCCGTTGCGAGAGATGAGGCGACTTTGTCGCTGTCCGTAAGGACGCGTGGTCAGTATAAACCACGAACGGCTTTGAGCCGAGTAGATGAACCCTAAATTTGACAAGAGCATACTTCATTGCAAGTAGCTCCTTGTCATGAACGGGATAATTCCGTTCTGCAGATTTAAGCTGCCTCGACTCAAACGCAATTACGCGTTTCCTTCCTGCATCGTCTGCTTGTAACAAAGCACATCCGATTGCGAAATCGGAGGCGCCGCAGACGACACTAAATGGTTTCCCAGTGTCTGGGAGAGCAAGAACGGGAGCTTTCAACAAGCTCCCCTTAACCGCTTCGAAAGCGTTTTGGTGTTTGGTTTCCCAACACCAATCAACATCCTTCTTAAGAAGGTCGGTCAATGGCTTCGCCATTTCAGCGTAGTTCTCGCTGTACTTGTGGAGGTAGTTGGCTAATCCAAGCCACTTCCGTAAATCTCTAAGATTTACAGGCGAAGGCCACTCCACAATGACTTTCACCTTCGCGGGATCCGCCCGCACTCCATCCTTACCGATGAAGCATCCGAGGAAAGGAATTTCCTCAGCACCAAATATACATTTGGATGCGTTCGCATATAACTTATGCTCTCGCATACATTCGAGCACTGCTTGAAGGTGTATCAAATGCTTATGAACATCAGACGAGTCGCCTTCCGCACGACTATGGACGAATATATCGTCGAAGTACGTCTGAGCGTACTTCCTATGAGGGCGGAAGAGTTGAGTCACCAAGCGATTGAAAGTCGCTGGTGCATTTGAAAGCCCTTGTGTCATAACAAGCCACTCCCACAGCATGACACTAGGCGTGCTAACCGCTGTCAGCGGAATATCGGACGCTCGCATGAGCACCTGATAATACCCGTCCACCAGATCTAAGGCACTGTACTCCGTACAGCCCGCCATATTGTTCTGGAGGACATCCTTCCGAGGAATCGGAGTCTGCATGGGTACAGTAGCTGCATTCAGCATGTTATACGCATGCACAATGCGCCACTTTCCGTTCGGTTTACGAACACAAAAAGTGGGAGATGCGTGGGGAGACTTACTCTCCCGTACCATCCCTGCCTCTTCTTTCCACTTGAAGAATGCGTCGATGACGTCGCATTGTTCCTTAGGGAGAGGCCACTGCCTAGTGACGCAAAATTTGGTTCCGGGAACCAAATCAATTTCATGTCGGACTCCCCGATCCGGTGGTAACCCCATCGGCGTGTTGTCACTAATGACATCTCCGAATTCCTTAATTAAGGTATGGTAAGGGTCCTCAGGATCCGCAAGGATCTTGATACCGCTTCGGGCATTTAATGCCTGTTTGGTTTTCACCAAAACTGACTCGTCCATCGTGGATGAGGAGTTCAACTCCTCTTCGGACGTAATACGACAACCTCGTCGATTTCATCTGCTTTCAAAGCAGTTTCAAACTCGTTGAAGGACATCTCCTCCAACGACAACAGTCCGTCTACCCCAGGAAACCGTTCAAGGCTTACGCCTTCTGTGACAACACCTGTCACACTATTCAGCAACCTATAGGACTGCTGACTACTGGCCTCTGGATTCGTCCCGAGACCCAGATGGGGGGGAGTCAATTGCCCCATCTATTGGAAGCGCCTCGCGCCTATCCACAGAGGTCTCTACCTCTACTACCGGTGACTCGCCGGTCTCACCTAAAACGGCGTAGTCGGAATCATTTCCGACGCGCGAAAGAGACGAACTTCGGATCTCTTCGCTTGGAAGCGCCTCGCGCTTAACCACAGGGGTCTCTAGCCCTACCACTGGAGTCGCCTCAGAGGAATCCACCTCTGCCAATGGCGACTCACCAGTCTCGCCTATAACGGCGTGGTCGGAATCGTTTCCGACGTGCAAAAGAGACGAACTACGGGTCTCTTTGCTTGTAAGCGCCTCGCGCTTAACCACAGGGGTCTCTACCCCTACCACTGGAGTCGCTTCATAGTAATCCACCTCTTCCACTGGCAAATCACCAGTCTCACCGTTAACGGCGTGGGGATTAACCGCCGAATCCCCCTCGTTAAGGAACTCTTCCTTAACTTCATTGGGAATGATCATCTCAGACATCCCAATCTATGGCATCTCACACCAGAATCGCTTTTGCGATCGAGAAAAGATGGGTTCATGACTCGCCAATGCTTCACCCGACCGCGGGTGCGTTGAGCCAATGGACTTAGACTTCCAGTCTATCCATGGCTCGTGGCGTTCCAGCCACTTCATGCCCAGAATGAGGTCATACCTCGAGTCCAAATCCAGGACTAGTCAACGTTCTAAGCTTTCGAAGTCTGCAAACTTCATCTTAAGGTCAATCGAGACCTTGGGTACAGAAACCTGTACGCCCGTCGCAAGACGTACCGTGACAACGTCACGAGAACGTGCCTCTAGGGCCTCGACATACAGTCGACTCTTCTCTACAGAAGCCCGTCTGAGATAATTGTCAGACGCTCTAGAGTCTATCAAGACTCTCCAAGGCTTATCAAAGCCTTTCACGTCCGCAAGGACTACCAGCAAATCTGGCTGGTACACCAACTCGGTGCTAGAAAGCACCGTTTCCCTCGGGGCTTTGTGCTGTCGTCCCCTACCCTGGGGCTTAACAGCACTGAGGGGTCCCCCAGTAGGGCGCCCCGAACCTACTGAGAGCCGTCGTTTCCAGACGGCTTGGACAAGGGCTTTTTCCCCATCCTTGGTCCCTTGTAGCGAGTGTCTCGCTGGGGATTTTTCGGACATCTGTTCTTCAGATGATCCACGCTCCCACACAGGAAGCATCTCAGCGGCCCATGCCGCTGCAACATTGCAAGGAGCTCTGCCTCGAAGCTCTGCGAAAAAGAGTCATATTGACTCTTAGCGGAAGCTTTCTCTTCCGCTTCGACCTGACTCAGGTCCATGGGTTCGGGACCCACCTTAGAGGAAGGAAAGTTCCTCTCGGCGTTGAACGCCATCTTGGACGCCTCCCCCAGGGATTGGGGACGGCATCGGTAGAGCTCCGAACGTGCTGGCCCTTCTTTTCAGGCCTCCCATGAACACGGGAATGGACACATCGTACGAATACGCTTTCGCGTACATCCCTGCCAACAGGGTCTTAAGTTCTTGGATATATGTTTCCAAGTCTCTAGTGCCCTGACGGCACCTCAGAAACGCCAGCTGATTCTGGAAAACCAGATCAGGCGTTGCATACATGTCCATAAGCTTTTGCTTAAGGACCTCCCAGGTAGGGAACACGTTCTTTACCGAGTCCGAACACGTAAACGCCCATGCACTGGCTTCACCCGTAAGATGGGTCAGTGCAAGTCCCACTTGCAAGTGATCATCGATCACGTTCGCTGTTGCGAAAGGCCGTTTCGACCTCTCGCAGCCACACATAAAGGTTTTCACCCTTCTCCCCTGTGAACTCCTTTATCTTAAATGATAAGGGGGGACGCACCCCCGTGGAACGACTTCCACCTAAACTTGCCTCATGGGCGATAAGGCATTGACCCTTGCCTTTACGGCCTCAAGTCCCTGCTCCACTAGGAGCTGCATACCTTCGTCACCCGTGAAGAATAACATCCTGTTAAAGGCTTCCTGTTGGACGAGGGTTAAACTATCCCAATCGTCCTGATTCATCCTTTGCAGAGGATGCCTTAGTCTACCAACACAGGTGTTGGATTGACTACGAGTGCTACCAGATGTAGCCGGTGAGTATACACACGGTGCGGCTAGCGCACAGAGGAAGACTTTTCCTTAAAGCGGCGTTCGCCGCTACTTAGCCTATACGCCCTTATAAAGGGCTTAGTAGGAGAGAGCTCTCCTACTCAGGGCCAAGATTCCCGGGTTGGTTTACTGTAGCCTTTGCTAGTGCCTTAACGGCAAGGCTCCCTTACAAAGGGTGTAGCTAAGGGGAGGGCTCCCTTTACGCTACTGCACTCATGTGGTGGAGCGGATGACCAAAGTTTTTGACGCTTGATCAGGCGGTACCACGGCGCCCGGACTGCCGACTAACGAAGGGGGTTCTCCGGTTGTCCTTGACTGCTTGTGTTTCTGCTCACCTTGTGTACCCGACGGCTTAGGCGTGGGTCGCTCTCCAGGTGGCGGGGATGTAGACACGGCAATTCCTTGATGCAAGATTGGGGAACTTGTAATGAGTTGATCGAGGTGCTGATCAGACGTGATCCGGTGTAATCGAGCTCAAATCAGGTGCGAACAGGCTTGATCAGCAGTGATCAGGCTTGGGCAGGCACAGGAAGTCGTTGATCAGCTGTGATCAGGATTTATCAGGCTTGATCAGGCACCAAAAGTAGTTGATCAGGCACCAAAAGTAGTTGATCAGCGGTGTTCAGACTTGATCAGGTTCCAAACGTCGCTCAGGTACAAGTTGGCGCGGTCTGCGAGTTGTTGATCGCGGGTCACGAAATGCAGAGTGTCGATCAGGTGTTGATCGTCGAAGGAGGTACTTGATCAGGCAGTGGAAGTCTTCACTGCCCGATCACGGAGCCTCTGAGTCTTCAAACAGCTAAAGGAACACCCAAATATATGTATCCCTAGCCTAGACCTACGAGGGGGGGGGAAATTTCGCTTAATCCACCTATAGTTCCCGTGGGGCGCTTACAGCAGCCGGACACTAGGGGCCAAACGCGAACCAAACGTGGAGAGGTGAGAGCACTGCTCAATCACACTCTCAAAACCAAAAAACCTTTATAGAAGAACCGCTGACACAGCGGGCGGAGTTGAGGAGTGAGTTCTCAACACTCTACGTCTGCCGGTGGGCCAAAAATGCACAAAGTGCTCCCGCCCGGGACGTAGAGGTGTATACTAATAAGGGAGTCGCAAAGGTGCCGTCCCGGAAACGATCTGCTAGATCGAACGCAAAAGGAGAACTTTATTATTGCTTAAATCCTAAGAACTACCAATGTCCTAATATCCACCAATCAGAACTACCCGTTCCAGCGTCCTCCGTCGACCAGTAGACCTGATTTGTCCGTCTTCCGTCGCCGCTCGTCGCTGTTCGCTGAGTACCTGTACGTAATCTTCCCATCTTCCTATGCCCTTTCTATGTCCTGACTATGTGCACCACGGTTGTACACGCAACTGTATACGCCGTGGTACCCACAATCCTATACGATTACGTACCGATTTTGACCGTAATCGCCCCCCCCCTAAATTAGGCCCTATAATAAGGCCCTATAATAAGTTCCTATAATAAGGCCCGTTATTGGGCCCAATTATAACACGCTTTACGACACTCACTACACGCGCGAACGGTCGAGGTCGTGCGTCTGTAAGATAGAGTGAAATGTAAACTGAATATATATTTAATATGTAATTAGTCTAAATTAATTTAAACTAATGTAAACTATATGTAATACTAAGTAGAACATACCAAATTCGTACCTAGCTAAAATGTAGTGTAGCCGGTGCGTATACGCACGGTGCGGCTAGCGCAGAGAGGAAGACTTTCCTTAAAGCGGCGTTCGCCGCTACTTAGCCTATACGCCCTTATAAAGGGCTTAGTAGGAGAGAGCTCTCCTACTCAGGGCCAAGATTCCCGGGTTGGTTTACTGTAGCCTTTGCTAGTTCCTTAACGGCAAGGCTCCCTTACAAAGGGTGTAGCTAAGGGGAGGGCTCCCTTTACGCTACGGCAATCACTACACGCACGACCGGTCGAGGTCGTGCGTCTGTATGAGAGTGAAATGTAAACTGAATATATTTAATATGTAATTATTTAAACTAATATAAACTATATGTAACACTAAGTAGAATATTCCTAATTCGTACCTAGCTAAAATGTAGTGTACACACCTGTGTACTGACACACCACCACACCAAGGGCCCATGCCCTGATTGGTTAAAATAACCAAAGGTTCGAAACCTTTCAACCCGGTCAATACTGACCTCAACCGTGGTGTACTCATGTACACCAACACTCAGTGTTACCCGAACGTAACCCCGTTACATGTAGTGTACACCACCTGTGTACTGACACGTGGATGGCTGACACGCCACCCCCTAGGGATCCTGCCCTGATTGGTTAAAATAACCAACGGTTCAAAACCCTTAGAACCGGTCAATACTGACCCCAACCGTAGTGTACTCTCGTACACCACCAATTAAATGTGACTCGAATGTAACCCTGTTACATTAATAATGACACGCTTGTCACTTCGTTATTCCTTAATCTTTTTGGTCACTTCTTAAATTTCTTTTAATTCCGTCGGTTAATTCTGAGTCGTAGTCGTCGAAGTTAACTCTTAGAAAAGTATAAATAGCATGGTAGACGTGTTAAGAATAAACATTAAGTCCCTTGAAACCTAGAAACATTACATTGTGTGTCCCCTCTTGGTGTGCCTCAAAGACTTCTATAGAAAAAGGGTTTCCTTCAGATAGAGTGAGGCTGTTGAATTGGCTGAATTTATTATAGAGTATGGTTTCTGAATACACAATATGTTTTTCTGTCATGATTTGGGGGGTGTCTTTGTTATGCAAAAAGCCTGTAAATGCGTGATTAGTGTTGAAAACGGCTCGGCTCGGCTTGGCTCGAGGGTGGAGCCGAGCCGATTGGAGTCGGCTCGGCTTGGCTTCGGCTCGGAGCCATGAAATGTGGCTCGGCTCAAGCCATCCACTTAGCCACGGCTTCAGTATACTTATTATATTGAAAGTTGGTGATATGTATCGTAGGGACAGAATAGAGAGATAATGCATGTATTAATGCGTACAGTACAGGAAGATACAGCGGAGGGGCTGCCTTTTTACACACATGCAAAGCTATCTAGAAGTTCTATGAAATTCTCTACTCCGCCCATCACGTCATCCTCCGATTTTCAACAGTTGGATAGAAACTTTTGAGATGCAACAAAGCGTGAGAAAAATCAATGTGCATAGATATATCATAGTCAGAGTCTTCTGAATTCAATTTGTTTTTGCCAAAATGGCAAGAACATACTTTTGTATCCTTGATATTCAGAATATATTCATACAATAGAAAATATTTGGAAAACGGCTTAAGCCACGGTTGGCTTCGGGAGCAAGCCAAGCCGAGCCGCAGCCGAGCCGTTTTCAACACTATGCGTGATTTACTATATATATGGTGATCCATGATTCATGAATCTGAATCATGAATCAGCCCTGGGAAAATGGATCTGAATCATGAATCAGGCTTGATTCATGATTAAGTGATTCAAATAGGAGGCCTATATTTGACTATAACTAAATTATAGTCTGACACAAATACACAAAAATTGAGTATATCTATTTTTTGGTCTTGTGCGAAGATGTCAAACTTTAAATGCCTTGGCGTCTTCATACAGCGCCGCATTTTAACATACCACACGCCACGCATCAAGGAAAAAGACTGATACAAGTGATGATAAATTGTTGTTGCTGTTTGACATTTTTCAACAGTAAAGGAAGAGCAAGTATGACAGCCATGAATTGCTTATACAACTTGATTGTCTAACCTGTTTCTGAATCTTGCGTGTGTACTCTTACACTGAGACTTCGAATCGTATCAGTGACAGATCAATTTCGTTTTCTTGTCCGGTAGATGATGCCCTTTTAGGCATTTTGTGCAACCTCGGCGATCGACTGCGCAATGTAATCAACATTTTTAGTCGTCACACCAGCCATACTGATGCGACCGTCCTTCGTCAAATAGATATGGTGCTCCTCTATCATGCGCGCCACCTGAGCCTCCGTCAGACCAGTGTAGCAGAACATACCAATCTGGTCCGTAATGTGGCGCCAGTCTGACTTGGCACCATTGGCTGCATCAATCTTCTCGATAGCCGAACGAAGGGCAGTACGCATGGAAATAATACGGTCAGCCATGCTCTTACACTCGCTGTACCACTGCTTCTTGAGCTGAGGGTCTGACAGGATAGTGGAAACGATTAGGGAACCGTGAATAGGCGGATTCGAGTACATCGGACGGATGATGATCTTGAGCTGTGAGAGTACACGTTGAGCCTCCTCCTCGCTGGCGGTGACAAAGCTCAGAGACCCCACGCGCTCACCGTAAAGACCGAAGTTCTTGGCATATGACTGTGACAGAACGACGTTGTGACCTTCCTCAACAAAGTGGCGGATGGCAGCAGCGTCACGCGTCGCGTCTCCCGAGGCAAAGCCTTGGTAGGCGCAGTCAAAGAATGGGATGTGTTTTTTGACCTTCATGAGATCAGCAATCTGCTTCCACTGTTCAACCGTGGGGTCAACACCCGTGGGGTTGTGGGCACAAGCGTGCAGCAAGAATACTGATCCGTCAGGAGCACCCTCAAGGTCATTCAAGAAGCCTGAGAAGTCCAAACCTCGCGATGCAGGCTCGTAATACGTGTAACGACGCACTTCCATTCCAGCATTTTTCATAATGGGAATGTGGTTACCCCAAGTTGGGTTCGGTAAGTATACCGGGGTATTCTTTCCTAGAAATTTGGAGAAGAATTCTCCTGCAAGACGCACGCCACCGGTGCCAGAGATCGTCTGCACGCCAGTAATACGACCCTCTTTCAGGGCCTTACAGTCCTCACCGTAGGCAAATTGCAGTGATAAATCCACAAAATCCTTCATACCGGCAATACCAGCGTATTCTTTGTTAACGCCAGCCGCCATGATGCGCTTTTCAGCCTCCAGCACCGACGGCAGTACGTACGGATTGCTGTCATCATCACGATAGGCACCCACACCAAGCGAAACTTTACGTGGGTTCGTATCCTACATATCAATTCCAAGATAATAACGTGAGATAAGAGTCAGTCGACTGCGAATTGCTGGACTCGTAGCACCTTGTTAAAGCGCTCCGTGAGCCCAAGAATGGGGTCAGCAGGGCCCATAGGAATGCTGGCCAGCCAATGGCCGGTCGCCGCCCTGGTGCCAAAGCCACGCGTGAACTGGATGAGAGTGCGGTGGGCAAACATGTTTTTCGGTACAAGAATTTCGTGTGTGGGCCACGTGCTGTCTCTGTAATTTGTACAGATCTTCCATTTAATCCAGATACATGGCTTGTACTAATACTATACATAAATCTCAGGTGTAGTGTCGGAAGTCAATAAATACGCCAGCACTTTTACCTGTCGGTTGGTTATTACTGAGACTGCTTATATGTACGTATAATAATATACTCCAGGAGTACATTGCGACGAAGACTTGCAAATTTCTAACTGTAACAGTCAGTTTTGCTTGATGAAACATAAATGCAGTAGTAGGTACCGTAATATGTCGACCCACGTGCAATTGAGTAATTGCTCCCACGCAATATCAAGTACTTTTCATCATTGAAAATGGAGGAAGAACTGTTATCCAGGTGCTGATATCAATAATACAAAGCTACGCTTGACAAGCTTTTATGTCTGTTTGCCGTACTTTCGTGTTAATCTGTCCCCTGGAAACCTAAAGGGTTTTATGAGATTCGGTCTAAAAACGCAATTTATGCGCATCGAAACTAGATGCGTACAAAGGCAAGTAACGGCGACGTTAGTATAACCTCCGAGTTGAGGACTCTTAAATTAATTTTTCCAAGGTAGCGCGCCGTGCAGGCACTGTCGAGGAGCCAAGCACTCGATGTGCGGCTTTACAGAGTAACTCGAGCGGTTGCTACGTGACCTCCCCTCGTTTTACGCTCTTCCATCCCCATCTAGATATCCAGTGTTACTGACGACACGGATGAGGACGTTAGTATCTCATTTTTTAAGCGCTACGATTGGTAGAGAAGCTAGTCTTATTTTTCTAGAGTCTTCGTCATCTACTCGATGATTGGTGGAGTCCTGAAAAGTGCGTTTAAATTTAAGCGCGCGTTGAACTTCCATACCAAAATCGAATTTCAACGGCCGGCTTAAGATTTTTTGGGTTTTCAATTATAACTTATTTTGGAATTTTCAGTCCTGTCCACATACGAAAACACCACTCCCACACAGCAATGCCGTCTGCCCCATCCACAAAGAAAACTAACGCCGGCCCTGGCTACTACGACCTTATCAAGGAGGCAGTAATCAACCTTAAGGAACGAACGGGGTCGTCGCGTCACGCCATTGACAAGTATGTATCATCCAAGAAGGGTGCCAACTACTCCAAGTCTCGACTGAACATTGCGCTTAAACGCGGCGTCGAGTCCGGTAAGCTGGTACCTGTCAAGGGCTCCTTCAAATTGGCAGCCGACGAAAAAAAAGTGGGGACGAAGAAGCCGAGTCCTAAGAAGGCTGCACCTTCCTCTAAAAAGTCTAGCAAGACAGAAACAAAGCCTTCTACCAAGAAATCCACTTCAGCTGCTAAAAAGGCTGCGTCCAAGAAATCGGGTAAGGTAGCTGCCAAGAAGAGCGCGAAGGCGTCAAAGAAACCCTCTGCAAAGAGGTCTTCAATGAAGAAGGTGTTGATCAAGAAGCCGAAGGCAATGAAGAAGAAAGTGGTGAAGAAGTCGGCCGCCAAAAAATCTACAAAGTCTGCCAAGAAGTAAGCTGCACAGTTATTCATTCGTTCAAATGTCTACATACTAGCTCATGATCTATGTTGTTGACATGAGCTGCTTTATTCTTATTATTCCACGGAATTAAATTGAATTTGCAATCGATGATGCGTCATTTTTCATACGATCGGTTCCAGAGTATTTTGTTGAGTTCTTCTTTCGTACTATCCGCCTTTTATTGTCCTAAAGGTTGGTTAATAAGACTTCAGCAACATCCATGAGAACGGAAAGATAAATAACCAACTGACTGGATGGTATTAGGGTTGAATTATAGTTTCTCCGATGAAAACAAGGAAGTTTTCCACCGCGCGCGACTGGCGGATCTAACCCTAATATAGCTGGGGCAGGAAAATAGGCAACATTCATGTGCCTAGTGTAGTAGTGATACTTTGTTTCTGCAAGAAAACAAGGCGTTTTCTGGTCATATTGTTTCTCTCGCAACCCTCGTAATTCAATCAAAGATTTTGAAGATAGATAAAAGCTGAAAATATTCGATGTTATGGTTTGTACCAAAAACCAGGAATATATGTATATTTTCATTTGTACCATTCATAATTTCGTACTTTTAAGAGATAAGATAGCGTACTTAAGGATCGTCCACCTATTATTAGGTGCGGAAAGTAATGTAGGTTACACGACAGATGTAGGATCGCTATAAATTCTACTCTTATGCATATTGCATGTTAGGATAGATAATCACTTCTGAATACACATTCAATTAAATAAGTCCGTGACTTGGTTATCTTTACATAACGTCTGCGCATTATATTGGGGTTGTTTTCATTGCTAATGGAATATCGGTTGCGATAAAATTAGCAAAAGACGAATTCAAAATATTCAAGGTATTAAACGACATATACGACTCAAGTTTATACGAATCTAGCAAGTATGGACCAGGAAACATTTCAACAATAAAATTTCCGAACTTACTACGGGGCATACTACAATATCCTTATGTTGAAGGCGTTGATCCATCGGCTTTTTCAAGCTTAACCTGCGCCGGATGCAATTCTTCGTGCTGAGTTGTAATGGCCCGTCTCTTTGTGCGATTTTTGCGTTTACACGTTCATCTAGATTTGACAGTGCCTTGTTAGGATCACCACGAAGTTTGCACTTTTGCTGGATATGAATTTTTCATTGTAGCCTGCTTCTCTCGAAGCGAAGTAATTTTGATGCTTCTGTGTGAATTCGTTGTCATTCTGAATGTAGAAAAAGCGTTTTCCATTTTCGCGTTTGACTCATTCTGTTGTTGTAGCTCTTCGTGCAGAGAAGTATATGCACTTGGTCCAGACGTCTTGGGGAGACGAGATCATTCCTAGAAGTCTTGGATGGCGAGAAGTCGTTGGCGTGGGGTGTTTTCTTACATAACAATAATGTCAAGCGCTGCAATAATGATTCATTAATGGTGCTTCTAAAATAATAGTTCTTCTCACCAGAACGGACTTTGCCCTGATCCTCGAAAGATCAAGGTGATAGTTGAATGGCCTGAGCCAAAACACGTCAAGGAACTTTGTAATTTCCTTGGGATAGCAGTATATTTGCATAAATATTCTCCCAATTATGCAGACATCATACACCCTTTATCATAAATACTTAATCCTTTGGGTCCATTTTTATCTTTTAAAAGCCAAAAAGGACGTAGCATAGCCCAATTTATAATCGCCCGTTCCACGTCGTCGCCACGCGATAAATTTTGCAATCGGATTTACACTGATGCAACGTTATCACAGATGATCATGATCGTGTAATATGCTACCATCTCGTATGCTCCGTCAGCTAAGTGCAGCTAGAAATGTAGGATCTATCTTTGCGAGTTAGAGCTTTTGTTAATTATACAGACCATGCGTCTTTGCGCGTGGCCGTAAACTTGCCACATCTTTTCCAAACAATGGAAAGTTGGTTGTAATATTAGCGTTAAAGTCACGTAAAATTGAATCGAACATCTTCTCCAGACCTTGCCCCCTCCCCCCGAAATCGGTGCGTCATGATACTCTAGCACGATTGTATCATTGCGATTATAATCGTTCGTATAAACCATGCGACTCTCATCAGTTAGTACTGTGCTGTATAGCAGCATATCATCCTGTTTTCGATAGCGATGCGCACTTGTGCGTAAGGACACTGGAAAACCTTCGCATTTCTTTGCTGATTGATTATTTAAGTAACCAATTAGTACAAGAGTCCCTTCATCTCCATCATATGCTTTTGTACTTGACATAATAGCGGCGAAATAGTTACAGTGTAACGCACTGTATTTGTTGTGATGATTTCTGTTACGATCGGTTTTGTCTCGCATTCCGGTCTGTGTGATCTGCTACAACGTTTGATCTTCCCGGTTTGTATTCAAGCATATAGTTACTGAATACAACTTAGGTTGAAAACAAACCGGTAAGATGAAACGTGGTAGCAGATGCGCTAGATATGGAGGAACCGCACAATGGTTAAGTACTTACGTGCATGATAGATTTGCCAGCGCGTAAAGTCCACGCAATCTGTGTGGTGGAGTCAAGTTCAAAATCGAACACAGTTGTGTCGAGAACCTGACCACCATCGTGCCCAGCCTTCCACCTTACGGGGGGGGGGGGGTACCCCGCGGACCTTCGCTTGCGATCCGATCTGATCG
>CM047584.1:2568414-2610381 GCA_026184515.1 Peronosclerospora sorghi | reverse complement strand
CTTACGGTCCCAATATGTACCAAACACTAAAATATGTAAAATACACGCAATGCCATGTGACTTACCAAAATCCGAGTGCTTGACACTCCTTGCACATGATAGGCTTAAAAGCCCCCTTGTTTCCACCAATCCGATCGCTGACCAGCTGATCGGCACGCCGTTGACAGAAGGTGACCAAAATTTTGCCTTCGCTTCTCCACATCTGTGTTGAGGGTTGTCCATACAATCCTCACTCTGTTTAAAGAACTGGTTGGTACCGTTAATACTTGTTGGTCCGGTAATTGACCGTTAGCGAGATGGCCGTCGCGAGACGGGCGTCCATGAGCATTTTTCATTGGACAAAATCGCAATGATTTAAAGTCGTTTATATGCATGGAATTATGATTAAAGTTTCGGACTAAAACTTTAATTATAATAAGGGCGCGACTATTTCCACACCCCATTTGACTATTTCCACACCCCACTTTGACTATTTCCACACACACACCCCTTCACTTCATTACTTTCTGGACGCAATAAAACACGCAGGTGAGCGTCCTACAGACAGCACCCAAGCACTCTGGAAGGTTTTTGGCGTTTGGAACGTGTCTGACTGGCGATGTTGTGTGCATGCATGGCGCCATGCCCCATGTCACCATGCCCCATGTCACCAGGATGGAGGAAGAACTGCCAAACCATTCGGAGGGTGGCGGTGGGAAGCTATTTATCATGAAACGCTTGTTCATCCCGCACTATTAGCTCATTCCAACCCGAAAACTGTCTACATTGGTGTGGTGGTGAGTTTGCTACAGCTTGGGAAGTTTTGAAACACAAGTCAGTAGAGAAAGTTGTTATGGTTGATATCGACGAACTAGTGTGCAATATGTGCCGTAAAGAAATGCCCGAGTGGGCTGACGGCGCATTTGAAGACCCACGTCTTGAGGTTCACTATACGGACGCTCATGCATTTCTGAAACAATATGAAGGCACATTTGACGTGATTATCATGGACATTGCCGATCCTATTGAGGCAGGTACAGGGTATGTGCTGTACACGGAGGAGTTTTACAAGTATGCAGTTACAAAAGTCAACAAGGGGGGTTACATTGTCACTCAGTCAGGTCCAGGGGATGTTTACAATTGGAACGAATGCTTCTCGTCCATCTATTGCACGCTCAAGACCAACTTTAACACGGTCATACCATACTCGGTGGACATTCCTTCGTTTGGATGCGTATGGGCTTTCAATATGGCCACGAATGTAGAGGAAGGAGACGGTGAAGCTGCTGTGACAGCCATTTGGGAGTGCAGCATCGCCGCTACGAACAAACTCGTGGAGACACGTATTAGCAAGCCGCTGAAGTTCCTCGATGGTGTGAGCCATATGGGTCTCTTTGGGCTGCCGAAGATTGTACGTAAGGCACTCGAAAAGGAGACGCGAGTGATTACGATAGTCAACCCTGTTTTCATGTGCTAAAAGTCCTTCGAGTCAGTCTGTGGATCATAATTCCAAACTCAGTATATCTACTGCCATTGCCACGGTATTCTCTACCTATTCGCATTCCCCGTAGTTTATCGCACCAGCAAACAATGCGAAGGAGCAGAGTCTATTATATGTCTGTACGCTCCAACAATCTCTATGTCTACAGTTTTAGAGCTTGAACGTACAAACTACTTTGACCCTAATCGATACGCTTTCATGTTTCTTTCTCTTTGCTCTCGCCGACCTCGAAACGTTCGTATGCCACCACAGATATCTTAACGCCCAGATTAGTATCCACTTGTGCTACAAAAGCACCAACTTCTGGGTTGCCCTCTTCAATAAAGTGGTCCTGTTCCATCAGCGTAAAATCACCAAAGAACTTATTTAGACGACCCTCCTTTATCCTGTCCAGAATATGGGCTGGTTTTCCCGAATCCTTAACTTGATCGTCCAAGAAGGTGCGTTCTTTCTCCACGATTGACTCGGGAATGGTCTCACGTGACAAGAAACGCGGCTTAGCGGCCACTACGTTCATGGCCAGACGGTGTCCGAGTTTCTTCACGCCAGCACGTGAAGAAATAGAAGGGCAATTTGGACACTGAAGGCAAGAAAGAAAAGGAGGCAGAACCTCATGACGCGGAGTGTACGGAGTCCCACTTACCTGAAAAGGTGGTCACGGAAGCAACAATGTCAATGTTTTTGTTTGTTTGTTTGTTTTTTCGATCGAAAATTTGTGAGGGGTGTGGAAATAGTCAAAGTGGGGTGTGGAAATAGTCGCGCTCTTATAATAATACGCTTTTCTTTCTTTCTTTCTTTCTTTCCTCCGAATCTTCTCCCCTTCCCAGCTCCCGGGTCGCAACACTACGCTCGAGATTTTAACAATCTGCGCAGGCTTCAATTACATCCTTGTCAGTTTTAAAATTTTGTTGAAAGTCTATTTCCATGGACTTTCGTATTGGGCTTCCGCCTAATAAAAGTCAAAAACAGGGATTTTGGTCTACGTAGTAAGATGGTATATCTTACTGCAATGTCGGAAAATGTCACTGCCGCACAAAATGAGCTGATATTTGTCGCTTCGGGTATTCCGCTTATACGAAATGACACAAAAAGATACCCTGGGATAGAGATCCAACGTGTTTCTGACAAGAAATGTTCTTGTTATTAGGCACACAGTTAAATTTCAAACGTGGAGCACTCGAAACGGATGGGCAAACAGAAACGGTTAACCGTTTTCTGGGTGACATACTGCATTCTAACTATTGAGAACTTTTGTGTTTTACCATAGTGAAAATCAATATAAGTCACAATACACGTAATCGTAATACGCTAACTCCACGATACTCCACGTAATTGTAAGCTCCACGTGATAATCAGTCTCCAGGTAACAATATGTCTCCACGTAACGATATGTCTCCACGTGACGATATATCTCCACCTGACGATATTTCTCCACTCAGTAACCAGCGCACTAGCGCGAGATCTCACTGCCAACACTTAAAAGAAAAAAGTCCACTTGTCGTGAATAAAGAAAATGTAAAAATGTGGTGAAATGTACCATAAAATTGGTACCATTGTGGGCATAATTGTGGTTGTGACTGTGGACATAAACGAGTGAGTAATTGCGTGTACGATTGTGTGTACCACGGTGTATACAGTTGATGTACATCTGTGGTGTACATGGACGGTACATAGACGGGACATCGTGAGAAGGTACGACTAGGTACAGGTACCTAACGGACAGCGACGGAAGACGGAAAAATCAGGTCAACTGGTCGACGGAGTACGCTGGAATGGGTAGTTCTGATTGGCTGATATTAGGCAATTGGTAGTTCATGGGATTTAAGCAATAATAAAGTTCTCCTTTTGCGTACGATCGAGCAGGTCGTTTCAGGGACGGCACCTTTGCGCCTCCCTTACTAGTATGCACCTCTACGTCCCGGGCGGGAGTACCTAGTGCGTTTTTGGCCCATCGGCAGGCGTAGAGCGATGAGAACTCGCAACAACTCCGCCCGCTGTGTCAGCGGCTCTTCAGTAAGGGTTTTTTGATCTTTGGGAACGTGATTGAGCAGTGCGCTCTCACCTCTTCCCTATAAATCTACGTTTTTGGCCCATAGTAGTTCGGCTGCTGTCGTAAAGCGTGTTATAATTGGGCCCAATAACGGGCCTTATTATAAGGCCTTATTATAGGGCCTGATTTAGGGGGGCGATTACGGTCAAAATCGGTACGTAATCGTATAGGATTGTGGGTACCACGGCGTATACAGTTGCGTGTACAACCGTGGTGCACATAGACAGGACATAGACGGGGCATGGGAAGATGGGACGATTACGTACAGGTACTCAACGAACACCGACGAACACCGACGAACGACAGAGGAATCAGGTCGACTGGTGGACGGAGGGCGCTGGAATGGACGGTTTTGATTGGCTGAAATTAGGGAAATGGTAGATCTAAGGCTTTAAGCAATAATAAAGTTCTCCTTTTGCGTACGATCGAGTAGATCGTTTAAGGGTCTCACCTTTGCGCCTCCCTCGCTAACAAATACCTCTATGTCCCGGGCGGGAGCACCTTGTGCGTTTTTGGACCACCGGTAGGCGTAGAGTGTGAGAACTCGCCGCAACTCCGCCCGCTGTGTCAGCGGTTCTTCTTTTTAAAGTTTTTTTTGGTCTAGGGAACGTGATTGAGCTGTTCTCTCACCTCTTCCCCGTTTGTTTCACGTTTGGCCCCTAGAGTTCGGCTGCTGTAAGCGCCCCACGGGAACTCTAGGTGGATTTAGTGAAATTTACCCCCCCCCTCGTAGGTCTAGGCTAAGAATACAGATATTTGGGTGTTACTTTAGATGTTTAAGACTCCAGAGGCTCCGCGATCGGGCAGTGAAGACTTCCGCTGCCTGATCAAGAACCCCCTTCGCCTATCAACACCTGATCGACACTCTGCAACTCTCAACCTGCGTTCATCTGCTCGCGACTCGCGCCAACTCGTGCCTGAACGACTTTTAGCGCCTGATCAAGCTTGATCAAGTCTGATCACACCTGATCAACGATTTTTAGCACTTGATCAAGCCTGATCAAGACTGATCACAGCTGATCAACGTCTTTCAGTCCCTGATCAATCCTGATCAAGTCTGATCACAGCTGATCAACGACTTTTAGCGCCTGCCCAGGGCTGATCAGTGTTGATCAAGCCTGATCACGCCTGATTCTAGCTTGATTGTACTTGATCACCCCCGATCAGCACATAGGACAACTCGTTACAAGCTCCCCCAATCTTGCATCAAGGAATTGTCGTGTTTACATTCCCGCCACCTAGAGAGCGACCCACGCCCAAGCCGTCGGGTACACAAGGTGAGCAGAAACACAAGCAGTCAAGGACAACCGGAGGACCCCCTTCGTTAATCGGCAGTCCGGGCGACGTGGTAACGACTGATCAAGCGTCAAAAACTTTGATCAGCCGCTCCACCACAATGGTGCGCGTGCCCGTATCTTTGGGCGACGCGGGATATCACCGCGATTCTACGCAAGATGGAACTGATGCGGAAGTGAAAACGGAATCGGAAGCAGAAGTGAAGATAAAAGTGGAAAAGGAGGAGGTGGTTGTGACGACGTAAGGCAGTTCACCGTCGTCATGTCTGAAGAAGAAAGGAAATGCTGATCATCAGGACCTGGGGAGGAACCTTGATGAAATAAAGGAGGAGAAGCATCAACCACCTCCCGAGGCTCCTTCGGTAGCCCATGCGCATCATAACGCAAGCTATGATCCGCCAAAAATATGTGTATATAATGATCCGGATTGGGATCCGGTGGTGAAGGATTACAAGACCGACCAGTTGAAGGTGTTGATGAAGGCACCTGGGTCGGAGAGCGACGAAAGTCGATCAAGTACACCACCAACGGAGGCCGATATAATGAAAACTTTTTACCGAAAGGTTTATAAAGGAAAACGGGAAGATTTCTTATTGACGAATTCGATCATGAGCCTACTTGGGGTCATGATCAGCGGGAAGCTGAAAGGACCAGTCGATCAGCCAGTTACGGATGGGAGAGACAAGCTCACGATCGTACTGAGGCTAACACGCCTGATCAAACAGGCAGGTCTGACGACAGGCGCCTACGATGCTGAAGAGGTGTTTGATCAGGATCCAGAAGATCTGTAAGAAGCTACCCAGCAGTTGTTTCATCTATTGCTACCTATCGTGGGTCAAACCACTAAGTTGGAACCCTCGCACTCTCCGTTGAAGATTGAAGCAGGTCCGTCAAACAACGCAGCAGAACACACGGGATCATCGTGCTACGAATCTGACCCTTCTGAAGGCGATGAATTTGAAATGGAGTCGAGCAGTGCCGGGAGTATAGAGCCGAAAATCACCAGGATGACAGTTTGCCAGAAGGATGAATCCAAGTTTCCGGCTATAAAGATGGAACCTCAATAGATCAAAGCAGAAGATGATCAAGTATCGCAAAGACCACAGCTGCAGACATTCTTTGATAAGGCTATGGAGAAGTTTCTGGCTGAAGAAAGACGCAAGTTGACACCGGGAGTCGTCGGCGGGAAAAAAACGCCAGCTAAAGATTGGAAGAGCGGCGTCGATCCAGGACGTTGACATGGAATATGTGCATTCACTTCGTCAGCAGCACTCGAAGCCAGAGAGATCGGCCACGGTCAAGGACGTTGACATGGAATCAGTATATTCGTTCCATGATCAGCGATCCCAGAGTGAGTATATTGAACCAGATGAGCCGAGCAAACTACCACGACGAGCCACCGTTGCGTCCGCACATACTGGGATGCCTGATCAACAGACAATTCCCAGGATTCGGATGTCTGCGATCAGTGATCTAAAAGAATTTCCGGGAAAGGAAGGGGATGAAGATCAAGCGCGGAATTGGATTAGTCGCCTCAAGTCAGCATTTATGCGGGATCAAGCTTCTGATCCTGGAAAGTGTCTAATACTAGGCGATTTACTAAAAGGACCAGCGCGCAATTGTCATCGCCAGCCGAGTAGAAGCACTCGATCAAGTTGTAAAAATCTTGTGGATGAGTTTGAAGTGCAATATTGTGGAAGTGGACAATCGGCATCCCGCCAGTACTATTATACGAAGCAGCGGTCGGATGAAAGCCCAATCGAATATTTGCACCGGTTGAATGTGGCGGGATTGCGAGCCAAGTTGCCGATCAGGGATGGATCGCCCACGACTTTACGTGAACGTGTACAACATTTCTTGGATACATTGGCCAATCGCGAGCCCGCTGATCAACTGGTGCTTTTGCGGTTGGACACCGCGACAGACCTAGAAGAGACATTGCGGGCGTATGCACGTAATAGGTGGTACCAGCCAACGGCGGCCGTAGGTACCGGCCGATTCCGCCAGAAATTCGGCGATGATCGGGCACCTGCCCCATCGCGAAAGCCCAAGGCAGTATGCGCGATCAAGGTGACATCGGGGAGTGAAGAAATAAGTGCCGACGACAGTGGAATCGATGGAGATCAGCGCCGTTACGTGATTGCTGCTATCCGCGACCAACCAGGGGCGCTCGATCAGCCTGGCGAGTCCCGATCGGGTAATCGAAGTGGTTCAAGTGCAGTCGATCAAGGGGCGGTGAAGAAATGCAGTCATTGTGGGTTGATCAGGCACGATAATCTTCGTTGCTGGAAGCGCCTGACCTGTCTCAAGTGTGGCAAGAAGGAACATCCGGCCGATCATTGTTTATTCGTATGTCGATCCTGCGGCGAAGTTCACGATGTGGGCAAGTCCCCTATGGAAGCGTTTTACAACCGCATCCGCCAGTGGTACAATCCCACCAAGCATGCTGGAATGCTGCCCAAGGAAGCTGAAGTTTGTTAAACTAGGACGCTCGCCAGGTTGGAATCTGGTACGAGAAGAGCGTTCTGGCTTGTGTATTTTTGCATATGTGGATAAGATAAGGGCTTATCAAGCAGCAGAAAGAGATAATGATAAATATGATCAGCCTGATTTACCACGCTTGGCTAATTTCCATATCGATGAGTTTTCTCGGTCCCCGGTGATCATGGAGGTTGATCTACTTCCAGGTGAATCGCTCGGATATTGGAAATACCACTCGCCAAAGAAATGGTTTAAACAAGCCAAGGCGAGTGGTAAAATCAATAACGAACGTGCCACGCTATTATTTGATTCTGGTGCTGAAGTGTCGATCATCGACTCAACCTTTGCTCGTAAGGTGAGTTGTCAGATCGACACGATTCAAATACAAGAATGTGCTGGCATTGGGGAAAGTGCGTTCTTCACCGAAGGACGCACCAAGATTAAAGTGACTTTAGCGGGTTCTTTGTTCTATTCTTTCCATGCATGGGTGGGCAGACTTGTCGGTCAAGATGCTATACTGGGTATGGATTGTATGATACAAGCTGGTGTTCGATTAGACATCGCCCACGGTGCACTAATTTTTCCTGATGAGGTGATCATCCCATTGGAGGGGCACCGACAGCTGTATGGATCGAGTGGTAATTATATGAAACTCAATCAGTACGAACAGATCCCAGTAGGTCGATCTGCCGAGGTTCGAATTTATGACCAGCGATCTCGAAAGTTGTGGATTACTCGTGGAAAAGATTGGGTCCCCACTATCACTAGGGGCGTGGGCAATTTGCGATACCTGCGTGTTACGAACGTCGTTGATCATCCGATCATCGTGCAAGATGAGACGATTTTAGGTATCTGGATGAACAAAGATGATGTGCCCCGTCGCCCTGGATTTGTTTCGATAGGGTCTAATCGCTACAAAAAGTGGCAAAATCTCGCGTATCAATCGTCTACCAATTCCGTGAACGACGATCAAGAAAGTGTCGATCAAGGTCCTCTAGTCGAGAAGAGGGAGTATCCTACTCCTCGAAGTATTTTAGTACGCCCTACGGACCCGATCGCCACATCTGTGGCATTGGTAACCGGAGGGCCGCAAAAGGTGCAAGAGGTGCAAGCGCGGTGCAATCAGGAGCCGAAGATGAAAGGTACGACCCCGGAGCACGAAGTTGAACAACCTACTGCAAGAGATACGTTTATTCAGGACGCGCGCGATCACCCTGTCTCAGCCGATCCTATCGAAGTAGGTGTAGTACATATCGATGATCAAGTTTGTTACCATGAAGGTGGAGATTTGTATGTGGAGGAACTGGAGAAGCAGCTTGCTACGTTGCCCGAAGTATCTGAGGCACCGAAGAAGTAACTAGGGACGACTTGCTAGTCGGAGACCCCTTGGTCAACTCACCAGAAGAAATTGATCAGCTTCGCGATATAATTTGGGCGAAGAAACATCTGCTGATCGGAAAGGGAACGTGATAGATCCTGCTGCACGTGGAGTGGTTTGCGATATCGATGTAGGCAATGAGCGCCCGATCGCCCAAAAGTGTCGAAAGGTGGCGCCGCAATTTCGCGAGAAGTTATCGGCTTTGATCAAAGGGCTATTGGCTACTAAGATTGTTCAGTCGTCTACGTCACCCTGGGCATCACCTATAGTGATCATCGTGAAAAAGAATGGGGTTGATATTCGCTTATGTATCGATTATCTCGCGGTGAATCAACTCACACGTTTGATGGTATACCCAATGCCCCTGATCTCTGATCTACTCGAAGATTTGGATAAAGCGTTGTGTTTTTGCTCTTTGGATATGGCGAGTGGTTTTTGGGTCGTGTCTATGACCGATCAAGCACGTCAGATTTCGGCGTTTGTCACTCCGTTTGGATTGTTTGAATGGAATAGGATGCCCTTTGTCTTAAAGAATGCTCCGCAAATCTACCAGCGGCTGATTGATAATGCATTATACGGGTATCTCAAGGTTAAGGACGGTGCTGACGAATCGGATGATGTATTCACGGTGGGAGAGCCCGACCAAACACCGGGCCCGTCTGTACTGCAGCGGCGATCATATATCGATGATATTTTGATCCCGGCACCTACCTGGGCTACCCTGTGTGACAAGGTGCATCGTTTGTTGGAGAAGTGTGATCAGTGGAATTTATCGATCAGCGTGACCAAATCGTACTGGGGGCGACGCGAAGTTCCCTATTTAGGGCATCATGTCTCTAGCCGAGGTTTGGAAACAAATCCGAAATATTTGGATGATCTGATTGATCTGCCTTTCCCTGGCACCTTACGGGCCATGCAATCGTTTTTGGGGAGTTTGAACTACTACCGTCGGCTTATCGAAGATTTTGCAATCTATGTCGCTGTGCTCTACGAATTAAGGGAAATCGATTATCAAGAGTTAAAAAGCCGATAGTTGAGCAAGGAGAATATGGATCAGGAAGGTGATCGATTAATCAGGGCAAAAGTAGCATTCAGCATGCTGAAGGCGAAGATTGCGTCATCCCCAACCCTGCGCCACTTTGATCAGAACAAAACGCCAGTAATCGTGGTTTACGCCAGCAAGTGGGCGGTATCCGCTGCGCTGGTACAAGAACATGATCAAGTGTATTACCCCGTGGCATTCGCCAGCCGAACGTTGAAGAACGGTGAGCTGAACTACAGCCCCGTCGAAAAGGAAGTTCAGGCGCTTCTACGGGTCTTGGATTTTTACTTCACGATGATGGTCAGAAAGACGATCACTGTCTTGTCGCGTTTATCCACGTTGAAGTGGCTCTTGACATCCAACGGGTTGGACGGACGATTGGGCCGATGGGCTGCGATCTTATCACAGTGGGACCTCGAGATCAAGAAATGTGTACAGGGAGAAGAGGAGGTACTGGGGGCGTTAGCTGCAAGTATCACTCCTCGCACCGAAATCGATGAGGCCCTGATTGCGATCGCACCGAAAAACAACCGCGTCAGATGATTGAAGTATCACCTACTACGGTCGGAAAAGGCGAAGAACTCTACGTGATTAGTTTCGATGGATCTGCAAGTATCAAGCGACGTGTAGGTGCGTTCGGGGCTATCGTATGGAAATTACCGGGATGGAAGATTATGACCGCGGTATCCGATCTTGCGCCTGATATAACGTTGAATGAAGCGGAATACAATGGATTACTTTTAAGTTTGGACCTACTGTCGAGATACCCCAAAGAAAGGATGATCGTGTGTGGAGATTAGAATTTAGTAATCCGGCAAATGCGCGACGAAATAGAGTGTAAAGCTCCGCGATTGCAAGTGTTGCAACAGCGTGCGTTCAATCTCCTTCGCGAATGGTCGGATCATGATCTAGTGCATGTCAAAAGAGAGTGGAATAAGAGTGCAGATCATATAACCACTAGGGCTATGCAGGGTGGAACAAGATTTGAAATCGATGTCCTGAAACAGCTGGAGGCATTGACCGATGTCAACAGGTTGCCGGAAGTGATCACGTGGAATGAAGATCCCACTGCCCCGCAAGTACTAGTGATGACACGATCACGTAATCTACATCAGCCGCGACCGTCAACGTGGCCCGATATATCTATAGCCGGGATAAGGGCGGAACGGGTAAAAAAGGCACAGGACGAAGAGAAATTGATTCATGATTTGCGAAGTTATCTGTATGGTGACGTCTCACGATTGACCGCAGACGAGGTTAAGGACTGCGCGAAAATTGCTGACAGCTACGATGTCGATGAACAAGGATTGATGATCTACTGTGGAAACATGGCTAAAAGAAAAGCCAACGATGACAGAGATGATCAAGACGATCGGCAACTTTCGATTAATCTGGTCTTACCCGAGACCCTACATGCAGATGTCCTCCACCACTATCATGTGAGCTTGGAAGGAGGACACCAAGGCATAGGGCGTACATATCAGAGGATCAGACGATACTTCCATTGGCGTGGTATATTCCGAGGCGTACAAAGGTTTGTCGGACAATGCGTAGATTGCGAGACGGGGAAAGGCAAACCTACGATCAAGGGCATGTCGCCGGGGAATATCGAGGCTACGTACCCATTTCAAGTGATATCCATGGATCATATCCCGTCACTACCCCGATCGACGGATGGACATACCGAACTGCTGATTTGGACGGATCTGTTCACGGGTATGGTGATCGCGAAAGCTGTATCGTCCCGCACAGCGCAGAAAGTTGCCGAAAATTATGAAGAGTGTGTGTTTCGACGGCTAGCGAAGTGATCCGGCACGATCGTGAACCAGGTTTTATGTCGGAAGTATTTCGAGCGTTCAATAAAATCGTGGGACAACGTCAGAGTGCCACTATGGCATACCGTCCAAAGGCGAATGATAAGGCGGAGAGGACGGTGCAGACGATCACGCGAGCAATCAAGATGTATGTAGCAGATGCCGGCCAGAAAGATTGGAGATTGTATGCAGAGCGGCTGTTATTCGCGCTGAACTCAACCCCCGATCGTATTCGTGGTGAAACACCATTTTATTTGGCGTATGGGTGGGACCCACGATCATCGTTGGAATCGACATTGCAACTGGCCGTAATTGGGCGTAAAGACCGGGATTCTCGCCGGTGGAGATATAAGCTGCAAAAGGAATATCGTTACGTCCGTGATCAAGTAAGCGCTCGATTGCATCAAGCGGCGGATGAGCGAGCTGAAAAGCACAATGTTCAAGTGACACCACACAAGATCGAAGCTGGATCAAGGGTCTGGTTATACCTTGATCGGGTGAAAGAAGGGTTCGCGAAGAAACTGGCGCACATGTGGCATGGAACCTTCAGAGTCGATGAGGTAATCGGTAATCATGCGGCGAGACTGGTTACGGCTGGCAACGACCATCGTATGTTCCCAGTAGTGCATCTGTCCAAGTTGAAATTGCTCAAGGAATTTCCAGATCGCCCTACTACTGCACTAACAGCTGGGATAGAGGATCGTTTTGACTTCGATGAAGCTTTTTTACCTGAAGACATCTGGGAAAGGACGCTAGATCCTGATGAATTTGAAGTTGATCGTATCACCGATGTCCGATCAGGTCGAAAGACTAGATATGGAAGAACGTTACGAGAATATCAAGTTTACTGGAAAGGTTATGCTGAGCCGTCGTGGGTAGACGAGGCAGACTTGAACTGTGATGCTCTGATCAAGGACTTCGAGAGGAAAAGGATCAACAGACATCGGTTTGACGTGATGCAAGTGGACGAAGAGTCCAACTAATGCGTGATCGGCAGACTGGTCATGAAGTACGATCGAAGAATTACCGATTGAAGAAAAATGATTGACGAAACTCACAAGTGATGGGGTAAATGACTTGAGGTGATGTGTTTACGATGGATATTGCGAGACAAGGTGATGGAGTAACGAAGATAAGACGACAGAATACCGGTTTATATCATGCATGTGGAAGTAAAGAAGAACAGTGGAAATGGCATTATCAAGATTGCTTATTGATTAAGGGCGGAACGATCAACTGATTAACTAGACCCAAAGAACTTGCGACGAATCCGAGGGATTTTACGGCCAGGGTGGCTTTCAGGGAAGGAACGATATTGAACCCGCCAAGGTTCAAAGGTATCAACCTCCTTCAACGCGTCCAATAGGGTCCGGGGTGGCGGGTCCGAGAGGAACCCTGGGTACCACACCCCATCATCGGCCGGGGCATACTTCAAAGGACGGTTGCGAGCACAATGGGTGATCGAAGGGTCCAGGAAAATGTCGAGATCACATCTTCCGTCGATCATTCCCCGCAGGACGAAATCCACGACCCTCTTCCAGGTCGCTCCGGCACGACTTCTGCGTTGGCGGCGACTGTTGTAGTAATTCCGGAAGAAGTCATCCGTCTCGCGAAGGCCTTTAGCGATAAGGATAATGCGTCGACTCCCAGATCGCAGGCGCGTGATGTTCGAGAAACGACCGGCACTTTGTCTCGAATTCGGCGAACCAGCCGACTGAGCGAAAAGAAAGGGGCGGCAACATGGTCATGAAAACGCCCCAAGGGCATTGAGAATACAGAAGCTCCACTTCCGGTTGGGTGATCAAATGACCGGACCATGAATCAGCCGGAAGGGCGTGCACTGCAGCCGGGAACAACCATCCTGCCGGGCGGGTCAGGTAGTCAAAGACCACTTGGGCCTTGACGTTACGCAGAACAAACCCACCAAGCTGATCCGGAGTCCACGGCAGGATGTCGGCGTCACTGGCGTCATCAGATACCGCGATCAATGTCCGGAAATCACCCGTACGCGGAAACAGAGATCCAGCAGTGACTTGATCAGGTAGATCCTCGCTCCCGAACTCGCTAATTGTAGGAGTGGAAGGAACAGAAGCGATCGGGCCAGGAAATCCGCATTCATCGTCCTGATCAGGACTTGGGGGACCATCGTCTTCCGTCTTCGCCTCCGAAATAGGAGAAAGGAGGCGTGGCCGCTTCAACCGAGAGGAGGATCGAGAACGCCGAGTACGCCTTTTAGGCGAAGGGGCGGCGCGGCTGATCGAGCCGTCAGGAGAGGCGGTAAGGCCAGCTGGCGGTGTAGCTTGATCAGAACGCGCCGAAGGGGTGCGGATAACTGGTGCGATCTGCATCCGCAACGATATACCGTCCAACTGAGACTGAAGGTCCGAGTGGAACGATCGTAACTGTGTGACTTCGCCCTGAACCTCCTGCACTTGATGGCGCAACGTGTCACGTTCTGCGGAAACTTGATCGAAGCGGCATTGCATGGCGGAATGTTCGTTCTCCAGATGAGAATATGCGGCGTGCAGATCGACCAGCTCAGTGTGGAGGTCAGACACTCCCTTGACCCGATCAGATAGTTCCTGCTCCTGGGCCATGATGGGAGTATACTCGTCCATCTTCAGGCAATTGGATTTGTTTTTCTTTCGAAGGCGATGATACTGGTTTTTGCGCCTATTAAACTCGGCAGTGAGCCTGAGCACCTGTTCGAACAAGCGCTGACTCCCAGAGGTAGCCCGATCGCGTTCTTCTTGTAACTTGGCTATGCGCTGTTGAAGTTGATTCAGCTCCCGTGTTTGATCAGCGATAGTGTCTTCATGCACGGATTGCAGATACCTATCACGGGCATGACTGCCTTCCAGATCCCGGATCTGTGCGCGTTGATCGCCCATGAGTTTTTCTTGATCGTCCATAGCGCTTTCAATGGTCTTCAACTTGGTCTGGAGATCATTGACGGTGGTGTCGACGAAATCAGGCAATGGCTTGAGCTGTTCGAAGGCGTCCCGCTTGATCGCGACATCTCGCTCCACCACAGCGCGTTTGGCACGAGCGAGCTGCTGCCGATGCATCGCGAGTGTGTCTTCACTCATCGCGAGCGAGTCAGATAACGTGACGATCTGATCATCACGCGCGTGTAGGGCCTCTTGCAAACTGTAAGACCGATTGATAGCAGCGATCGCCTGCGGCTCGATCCAGGACAGGAGTGTCGGTGGTGTTTGCCGGGGTGCCGTCCGTTATCGCTTGCATGATGGAAATGCAGGAATGCCTGATCGAGACAGCTTGATCGCAGATGAAACGGTTGGTGAAGGGTAATCGCTGGATCGCGAGGGGCGTACCACTACGGTAACAGCCTGATAGAACGGGACCTGATCGGCGGGAGAAAGGACAGGCAGATTGATGGGTGATTATCACCTGTCCGACGACGTCATGGTGGACAAGCCGACCAACGGTACATGATCCACGATATCAAACGGCATGATCGACCCTCGCCCCAACCGCTGTACGGCTGGGACGAGGATCAGGGGCGGCTGTCGTAAAGCGTGTTATAATGGGCCCAATAACGGGCCTTAATATAAGGCCTTATTATAGGGCCTTATTATAGGGCCTGATTTAGGGGGGGGGCGATTACGGTCAAAATCGGTACGTAATCGTATAGGATTGTGGGTACCACGGCGTATACAGTTGCGTGTAAAACCGTGGTGCACATAGTCAGGACATAGACAGGGCATAGGAAGATGGGAAGATTACGTACAGGTACTCAGCGAACAGCGACGAGCGGCGACGGACGACGGACAAATCAGGTCGACTGGTCGACGGAGGACGCTGGAACGGGTAGTTCTGATTAGTGGATATTAGGACATTGGTAGTTCTTAGGATTTAAGCAATAATTAAGTTTTCCTTTTGCGTTCGATCTATTAGATCGTTTCCGGGACGGCACCTTTGCTCCTCCCTTATTAGTATACACCTCTACGTCCCGGGAGGGAGCACTTTGTGCATTTTTGGCCCACCGGCAGACGTAGAGTGTTGAGAACTCACTCCTCAACTCCGCCCGCTGTGTCAGCAGTTCTTCTATAAAGGTTTTTTGGTTTTGAGAGTGTGATTGAGCAGTGCTCTCACCTATCCACGTTTGGTTCGCGTTTGGCCCCTAGAGTTCGGGTGCTGTAAGCGCCCCCCGGGAACTCTAGGTGGATTAAGCAAAATTTACCCCCCCTTCGTAGGTCTAGGCTAGGAATACATATATTTGGGTGTTCCTTTAGCTGTTTGAAGACTCAGAGGCTCCGTGATCGGGCAGTGAAGACTTCCACTGCCTGATCAAGTACCCCCTTCGCCGATCAACACCTGATCGACACTCTGCAACTCGTGACCCGCGATCAACAACTCGCAGATCGCACCAACTTGTACCTCAGCGACGTTTGGCACCTGATCAAGTCTGATCACCGCTGATCAACTACTTTGGTGCCTGATCAAGCCTGATCGAATTTGATCTCAGTTGATCAACTACTTTTGGTGCCTGATCAAGCCTGATCGAGTTGGATCTCAGCTGTTCAACTACTTTTAGTGCCTGATTAAGCCTGATCAAGCCTGATCACAGCTGATCAACGACTTTTGGTGCCTTCCCAAGCCTGATCACTGCTGATCAAGCCTGTTCGTACCTGATTTGAGCTCGATTACACCGGATCACGTCTGATCAGCACCTCGATCAACTCATTACAAGTTTTACAATCTTGCATCAAGGAATTGCCGTGTCTACATCCGCGCCACCTGGAGATCAACCCACGCCTAAGCCGTCGGGTACACAAGGTTAGAAGGAACACAAGCAGTCAAAGGACAACCTGAGGACCCCCTTCGTTAGTCGGCAGTCCGGGCGCCGTGGTACCGCCTGATTAAGCGTCAAAAACTTTGATCAGCCGCTCCACCACACTGCTGTAAGCTCCCCACGGGAACTCTAGGTGGATTTTTAGTGGTAATCGTCTATCAGCCCGTCGAACGCGCTGATCGACCTTCCCTCTAAGGCTTAAGTTTGGAATACGAGGTACTTTGGGTATTCTATTAACGGATTAAGCTTAAGGAGTCTCCGTGATCGGGCAGTGAAGATTTTCGCTGCCTGGTCAAGTACCCCCTTCGCCGATCAACATAAGATCGACACTCTCAACCTGAGACCTGCGTTCATCTATTCGAAACTCGCGCCAACTAGTGCCTGATGGACTAAATCGATCAGACCGATCAGGTCGATCAGGTCGATCAAGATCTGTAATTTTCGACTATTGGCCCTGATCATCCCTGATCACCCCTGATCAACGACCAGAGGCCCTGATCATCGACTATTTGCTCATGATCAAGCCTGATCAAGCCTAATGAAGCCTGATCAAGCCTGATCGACAACAGTAGCTTCATCACAAGTCATCTCAATCTTGCATCAAGGAATTGCAGTGTGACATCCCCGCCACCTGAGGAGCGACCCATGCCCAAGCCTTCGAGTAAACAAGGTGAGCAGAAACACAAGCGGGCAAGGACAACCGGAGGACCCCCTTCGTTAGTTGGCAGTCCGGGCGCCGTGGTACCGCCTGATCAAGCTTCAAAAACTCTGATCATTCGCTCCACCACAATGGTGCGTGTGCCCGGATCTTTAGGCGACGCGGGATATCACCGCGATTCTACGCAAGACGGCGCTGATGAGGACTTGAAAACGGAAGCAAGCGGGAGCAGAATAAATTAAAGTGGAAAAGGAGGATGTGGTTGCGACGAAGGCAGTTCGCCGTCGTCATGTCTGAAGAAGAGAGGAAAGGCTGATTATCAGGACCTGGGGGGGTATCCTGATGAGATAAAGGAGGAGAAGAAGCCTCAACCACCTCCCAAGGCTCCTTCGGGAGCCCATGCGGATCATAACGCAAGTTATGATCCGCCAACTACATATGTGTATATGATGATTCAGATTGTGTGGTAAAGCGTACCGTAAAATTGGTACGTAATTAGGTGCATAATTATAGACACCCCTATAGGTGTAGCTGTGGTAGAGGGTACCACAAATTTTGTCGGTACCATAGTCGGTACAAAAGGTTTTACGATAGTGGGCACCACAATCGGTACCACAGTTGGTACCCCAGTCGGTACAACTGTTGACACAACGGTGGCGGACAGGGACGAGGAGTGAATAGGACGTCTCAGACGATGCGACAACTGGCACGGTTACCTGACGGTAACCCGAAGGTAAGCGGTCGAATGGTCGACAAAATGCGTAGGAATGGGTAGTTCTGATTGGCTGATATTAGGTTTTTGGTAGATATTAGGATATAAGCAATAACAGTTTTCCTTTTGCGTACGATCGTGTAGATCGCTTCATGGACGGCACCTTTGCGCCTCCCTTCCTATTAAATACCTCTACGTCCCGGGCGGGAGCACTTAGTGCATTTTTTGGTCCACCGGTAGGCGTAGAGTGTGAGAACTCACCCGCAACTCCGCCCTCTGTGTCAGAGGTTCTTCTTTTAAAGTTTTTTTGGTCTCGGGAACGTGATCGAGCAGTGCGCTCTCACCTCTTCCCCATAAATCCACGTTTTTGGACCCCTAGTTGTTCGGCTGCTTTAAGCGCCCCACGGGAACACTAGGCGGATTTTAGTGGAAACCATCGATCAGCCCGTCGCTGATCGACCCTCCTCTACAGCTTAAGTTTGGAATACAAGGTAATTTGGGTATTATATTGACGGATTATTTTTTTAAGCTTAAAGAGGCTCTGTGATCGGGCAGTGAAGATTTCCGCTGCCTGATCGAATACCCTTCGCTCATCAACACCTGATCGACACAATGCGACTCGCGACCCACGCTCAGCTGCTTGCACCTCGCACCAACTAGCTGATCAGCGACTTTTAGCACGTGATCGAGCCTGATCGAGTCTGATAACCGCTGATCGACGACTCTTAGTGCCTGCCCAAGCCTGATCACTGTTTATCACACCTGATCGCACGTGGTTCAAGCTTGATTGCGCCTGATCATCGCCTGATCGCATCAGTCGACTCATCACAAGTCAACTCAGTCTTGCTACAAGAAATTGTAGAGTGCCATCCCCGCCACCTGGAGAGCAACCCACGCCTAAGCCTTCGGTTACACAAGGTGAGCAGAAACACAAGCAGTCAAGGACAACCAGAGGACCCCCTTCGTTAGTCGGCAGTCCGGGCGTCGTGGTACCGCCTGATCAAGCGTCAAAAACTTTGATCAGCCGCTCCACCACAATGTTGCGAGTGCCCGGATCTTTGGGCGACGCGGGATATCACCGCGATTCTACACAAGATGGCGCTGATGTGGACGTGAAAACGGAAGCAGAAGCAGAAGTGAAGATAAAGGTGGAAAAGGAGGAGGTGGTTGTGACGATGGAAGGCAGTTCGCCGTCGTCATGCCTGAAGAAGAAAGGAAATGCTGATTATCAGGAACTGGGGAGGTATCCTGATGAGATAAAGGAGGAGAAGAAGCCTCAACCACCTCCCAAGGCTCCTTCGGCAGCCCCTGCGGATCATAACGCAAGTTATGATCCGCCAACTACATATGCATATGATGATCTAGATTTGAAGCCGTTGGTGAAATACTACGACCCGGACCGACCGAAGGCGTTACTGAAGGCGCCTGGTTCGGAGAGTGATGAAAGTCGACCAAGTATGCCACAATCAGAATCTGATTTGGAAAGAACGTTTTATATGAAGGTGCTGAACAATTTCTTATTGATGGATTCAATTATGAACCTACCGGGGTCACGATCAGTGGAAAACTGAGCGAGCCGGTTAATCAACCAATAACGGACGAGAAGGACAAGCTTCAGTTGGTGTTAGGGCTGTCACGCCTGATTAAGCAAGCTCGCTTGACTACAGGCGCCTACGATGCCAAAGAAGTGTTCGATCTCAGCCCTGAAGACGTTGCGACCACTATCGAGCAGCTGTTTGACCTTTTGGTACCTATAGTGGGTCGATCGGCTAAAGAGAAACCACCTTGCACTATGCTGACAACCGAAGCGGGTCCGTCGATCAACGTGGCAGAACACACGGGATCATCGTGTTACAAATCTGCCCCTTCTGAAGGCGATGAACCTGAAGTGGAGTCGAGCAGTGCCGGAAGTATGGAGCCCAAGATCACCAGGATGACAGTTTGTCAGAAGGACGATCCCAAGTTTTTGGTTATCAAGAGGGAACCGCCACCAGTAAAGGCAGACTATTATCAGTCATCGCAGGGACCACAGCTGCAAACATTTTTCGACAAGGCCATGAAACAGTTTTTGGCGGAAGAAAGAGGCAAGTCGACACCTGCGGTCGTTCGCACATAAAGTCACCAGCCAAAGCCAGGAAGTGTTGCGACGGCTAAGGACGTGGATATGGAATCATTACATTCGCTCCGTGATTATCATTCAAGGTCAAGAAGATCGGAGAGGGTTAGATATGTTGACATGGAATCTGTATATTCGCTACATGATCAACAATCCCAGCGTGATTACATCGATCCAGACGAGCCGATGACTCTGCCTCGACAATCCACGGTTCGAACGCACACTGGAATGCCTGAACAACAGCCGATTCCCAGGATTCGGATGTCGGCGATCAGTGATCTTAAAGAATTTTCAGGGAGGAAGTGGATGAAGATCAAGCGCGGAATTGGATTAGTCGTTTGAAGTCAGCATTTATGCGTGACCAAGCCTCCGACCAAGAAAAGTGCTTAATTATGGGCGATTTACTAAAATGACCAGCACGCAATTGGCATCGCCAGCTGAGTAGAGTTACCCGATCAAGTTGGAAAAGTCTCGTGGATGAGTTTGAAGTTCAATACTGTGGAAGTGGCCAATCGGCATCCCGCCACTATTATTACACGAAGCAGCGATTAGATGAAACTTCCATTGAGTATCTGCACCGGTTGAATGTGGCGGGACTGCGTGCCAAGTTGCCAATCAGGGATGGATCGCCTACGATTTTACGCGAACATGTGCAACATTTTCTGGACACATTGACCAATCGCGAGCTCGCCGATCAACTGGCACTTCTGTGGTTGGATACAGCCGCGGATCTGGAAGAAACGCTTCGGGCGTATGCGCGCAATAAGTGGTACCAGCCAACGGCGACGGTAGGTACCAGCCGATTCCGTCAGCAATTCAGTGATGATCTGTCACCTGTCCCGGTGCGGAAACCTAAAGCAGTTCGCGCGATTAAGGTGACGTCTGGAAACGAAGAATCAAGCTCCGATGACAGTGGAAATGACGGTGACCAGCGTCGTTACATGATTGCTGCTATGCGCGATCAACAAGTAACGCACGGTCTGCCTAGTGAGACTCGATCCGGTAAACAAGGTGAATCAAGTGCTGATGACCAAGGGGCGATGAAGAAATGCAGTCATTGCGGATCAATTAAGCATGATAACTTGCGTTGTTGGAAGCGCCTGACCAGTCTGAAGTGTGGCAAGAAGGGACACCCGACGGATCACTGTTTGTACGTCTGCCGTGCGTGCAGCGAGATTCATGACGTTGGCAAGTGCCCCATGGAGGAATTCTACAATCGCATTCGACATTGGTACAACCCTACCAAGCATGCGGGAATGTTGACCAAGGAAGCCGAAGACATGTTAAACTAGGACGCTCGCCAGGTTGGAATCTGGTACGAGACGAGCGTTCTGGTGTGTGTATTTTTGCATATGTGGATAAGAAGCGGGTTGATCAAGCAGAAGAGAAAGATAACGAAAAATGTGATCAACCTGATTTACCACGTTTGGCGAATTTCCGTATTGATGAGTTTTCTCGGTCCCCGGTGATCATGGAAGTTGATTTGCTTCCGGGTGAATCACGTGGATATTGGAAATACCACTCACCAAAAAAGTGGTTTAAACTAGCCAAGGCGAGCGGAAAAATCAATAACGAACGTGACACGTTACTATTCGATTCTGGTGCCGAAGTTTCGATCGTCGACTCAACCTTTGCTCGTAAGGTTGGTTGTCAGATCGACACGATTCAAATACAAGAATGTGCTGGCATTGGGGAAAGTGCGTTCTTCACCGAAGGACGCACCAAGATTAAAGTGACTTTAGCGGGTTCTTTGTTCTATTCTTTCCATGCATGGGTGGGAAAGCTCGTTGGTCAAGATGTTACATAAGGGAAGGATTTTATGATCCCAGCTGGCGTCAGATTGGACATCGCTCACGGCGCACTAAGTCTGCCGGATGAAGTAATCATCCCATTAGAAGAACGACGACAGCTTTATGGATCGAGTGGAAATTTTATGAAACTTGGTCAGTACGAGCAGATCGCAGTAGTTCGATCTGTTGAGGTAAGGATTCGTGATCAGCGATCTCGGAAATTATGGATTACTCGCGGAAAAGATTGGGTCCCCACTGTGACTAGGGGCGTGGGTAATTTGCGATATCTGCGTATTACGAATGTTGCCGATCATACGATAATCCTACATGACGATATGATTTTAGGTATTTGGATGAATAAGGATGATGTGCCCCGTCGCCCTGGGTTTATTTCGGTGGGCTCGAATCGCTATAAGAGTGTCAGAATCTCGCGTATCAGGCTTCTACCGATTCAGTGCATGACGATCAAGAAAGTGTCGACCAAGGTCCTTTGGACGAGAAAAAGGAGTACCCTATTCCTCAGGGAATTTTAGTACGACCTGCGGACTAGACCACGGCATCGGTGGCATTAGTGACCGGAAGACCGCATAAGGTACAAGAATTGCAAGAAAATGGCAATCAGGAGCCGAGTGTGCAAGGTCCGACCCTTGGTCATGAAGTTGAACGACTTGTTACAAGAGATGGGCCTGATCAAGACAGGCGTGAACATACCGTCTCTACCGATACCGGTGAATTCGGTGTGATTCCTACCGATGACCAAGTATGCTACCATGAAGGTGGAGATTTATTCATGGAAGAGCTGTAGAAACAGCTTGCTACGTTGTCTGAAGTGTCCGCAAGTACCGAAGAAGTGACTAAGGATGATTTGCAAGTTGGTGATCCATTGATCAATACAGCAGAAGAAATTGATCAGCTTCGCGATATAATTTGGGCGAAGAAACATCTGCTGATCGGAAAGGGAACGCGCTACCTCCTGCTGCATTTGGAGTGGTTTGAGATATCGATGTAGGCAATGCGCGCCCGATCGCCCAAAAGTGTCGAAAGGTGGCACCGCAATTTCGCGAGAAGTTATCGGCTTTGATCAAAGGGCTATTGGCTACTAAGATTGTTCAGCCGTCTACGTCACCCTGGGCATCACCTAAGTGATCATCGTGAAAAAGAATGGGGTTGATATTCGCTTATGTATCGATTATCTCGCGGTGAATCAACTCACACGTTTGATGGTATACCCAATGCCCCTGATCTCTGATCTACTCGAAGATTTGGATAAAGCGTTGTGGTTTTGCTCTTTGGATATGGCGAGTGGTTTTTGGATCGTGTCTATGACCGATCAAGCACGTCAGATTTCGGCGTTTGTCACTCCGTTTGGATTGTTTGAATGGAATAGGATGCCCTTTGTCTTAAAGAATGCTCCGCAAATCTACCAGCGGCTGATTGATAATGCATTATACGGGTATCTCAAGGTTAAGGACGGTGCTGACGAATCGGATGATGTATTCACGGTGGGAGAGCCCGACCAAACACCGGGCCCGTCTGTACTGCAGCGGCGATCATATATCGATGATATTTTGATCCCGGCACCTACCTGGGCTACCCTGTGTGACAAGGTGCATCGTTTGTTGGAGAAGTGTGATCAGTGGAATTTATCGATCAGCGTGACCAAATCGTACTGGGGGCGACGCGAAGTTCCCTATTTAGGGCATCATGTCTCTAGCCGAGGTTTGGAAACAAATCCGAAATATTTGGATGATCTGATCGATTTGACTTTTACTGGCACTTTACGTGCTATGCAATCGTTTTTGAGGAGCCTGAATTATTACCGTCGATTTATCTAAGACTTTGCGATTTATGCCGCTGTGCTCTATGAATTACGATAAATTGATTATCAAGAGTTAGAGAGCCGGGCATTGATCAATGAGAGCACGGCTTATGAGGATGATCGATTAACTAGGGCGCGAGTGGCATTCAGCATGCTGAAAGCAAAGATTGCGTCAGCCCCAACTCTGCACCATTTCGACCAAGCAAAGACACCGGTGATTGTGGTGTATGTCAGTAAGTGGGAAGTGTCTGCCGCGTTGGTGCAAGAGCATGACCAAGTATATTGCCCCGTCGCATTTGCCAGCCGGACACTGAAGTGCGGGGAGCTGAATTACAGCCCCGTTGAAAAAGAATTGCTGGCCCTTCTACGAATTCTAGACGTCTACTTTACGATGCTGGTCGGAAAAGCAATCGTTGTCCTGTCGCGTCGATCCACGTTGAAGTGGCTCTTGACGTCCAACGGGCTAGATGGACGATTGGGAAAATGGGCTGCAATCTTATCACAGTGGGACTTGGAGATCAAGAAATGAGTGCATGGAGAAGAGGAGGTACTAGGGGCGCTGGCCGCAAGTATCACTCCTCGCACTGAAATTGATGAGGCCCTGATCGCAATCGCACCAAAAAGGAGCCTCGACAGACGATTGAAGTACCACCTCCCACGCTCGAGAAAGGCGAAGAACTGTACGTTATCCGCTTCGACGGGTCTGCTAGTGTTAAGCGATGCGTTGGTGCATTCGGTGCTATCGTGTGGAAGCTGCCGGAGAGGAAGATCATGATCGCGGTTGCGGACCATGCACCCAACATCACGGTGAATGAAGCCGAGTACCAGGGACTGCTGCTAAGTTTGGATTTACTATCGCAATATCCCAAAGGAAGGATAATCGTGTGTGGAGATTCGAATTTGGTGATCAGGCAAATTCGTGGCGAAATAGAGTGTAAAGCTCCGCGGTTTCAAGTATTGCAACAGCGCGCGTTGAAACTCCTTCGCGAATGGCCTGACCATGACCTGTTGCATGTTAAACGAGAGTGGAATAAGAGTGGAGATCACATCACCACCACTGCCATGCGGGATGGGGCACGATGTGAGATCAAAGATGGCAAACAGCTGGAAGTATTGGTCGATCTTAACAGACTGCCGGAGGTGATTACTTGGAAGGAAGATCCCACTTCCGCACAAGTGCTGGTGACGACGCGATCACATAGCATTCGTCAAACGCAATCTTCAACGTGGCCCGAGGTATCCATAAAAGGGATAAGGGCGGAACGTGTTAAAAAGGCGCAAGACGAAGAAAAGTGGATCTGTGATTTGCGATGCTACTTGAATGGTACCGTGTCACAGCTGAGCGCAGACGAGGTGAAAGGGTGCGCGAAAATCGCCGATTGTTATGACGTCGACGACCAAGGGTTGTTGATCTACTGAGGAAACATGACCAAAGGAACAGCCAGTTGTGATCAAGATGATCGAGACGAGAGACGCTCCTCAATTAAGCTGGTCGTACCGGAAACCCAACATGCGGATGTCCTCCACCATTATCATGTGAGTTTGGAGGGGGGACACCAGGGTATAGGGCAAACCTATCAGCGGATCAGAGGATACTTTAATTGACATGGATTATTTCGTAGCGTGCAAAGCTTCGTCGGGCAATGTGTAGATTGCGAGACGGCGAAGGGTCAACCTACGATCAAAGGGATATCGCCTGGAAACATTGAGGCTACGTACCCGTTCCAAGTGATAGCCATGGACCATATTCCGTCGCTGCCTCGTTCGATTGATGGGCATACGGAGTTGTTGATATGTACGGACCTGTTCACGGGTATGGTAATCGCGAAAGCTGGATCGTCTCGTACAGCACAGAAAGTCGCTGAAAAATATGAAGAATGTGTGTTACGACGATTTGGAGCTAGTGAGGTGATTAGACACGACCGATAACCCGGTTTTATGTCCGATGTATTTCGGGCGTTCAACAAGATCGTGGGACAGCGGCAGAGTGCAACTATGGCATACCGCCGACAGGCGAACTGCAAAGCAGAGAGAACAGTGCAGACGATTACACGAGCGATTAAGATGAACGTATCGGATGTCGGTCAGAAGGATTGGAGTTCGTATGCAGAGCGACTGGTGTTCGCGCTGAACTCGACCCCAGATAGTATTCGTGTAGAAACACCGTTTTATTTGGCGTATGGGTGGGATCCACGATCATCGTTGGAATCGACATTGCAACTGCGCGGACCTCGGCGTAAAGACCGCGATGAACGTCGATGGAGATACAGGCTGCAGAAAGAGTACCGCTACACCCGGGATCAAGTGAGCACCCGACTGCACCAAGCAGTAACAGGCCGAGCGGAGAAGCATAATGATCATTTGACACCGCACAAGATCGAAGCGGGGTCGAAGGTCTGGTTGTACCTAGATCGAGTAAAAGAAGGGTTCGCGAAGAAACAGGCGCATATGTGGCATGGACCCTTCAGAGTCGACGAGGTGATTGGTGATTATGCGGCAAGGCTGATTACAGCTGGTACCGACTATCGCATATTCCCAGTCGTGCACCTGTCCAAGTTGAAACTGGTCAAAGAGTTCCCAGATCGACCTACTGCTGTGCTAACAGCTGGGGTAGAGGATCGTTTTGATTTCGATGAAGCTCTACTACCCGAAGACAGCTGGGAGAGGACTCTAGAGCCGGACGAGTTTGAAGTTGATCGCGTCACCGATGTCCGATCTGGTCAAAAAACCAGATACGACAGAACGTTGCGTGAATATCAAGTATATTGGAAGGGTCGTGATGAGCCGTCATGGGTAGACGAGGCCGATCTGAATTGCGATGCCTTAATCAAAGACTTCGAACGAAAGATGATTACCAAACACTGGTTTGATGTAATGCAGGTGGTTGGAGAGTCCCACTAGTGCATGACCGACTAAAGGACTGTGGGATTACGATTGAAGAACGTGTGATTGGAGAAAAAGCTATGGACGAGACTTACGAATAATGGAGAAATAATGATTGACTTAATGTGGTGAATTTTGCGGTGGATATTGCGCAATATGGTGATGGGGTAACGGCAGATGAGACTATGGAAGAGCGATTTAGGTAGATATACTGAAAACGATGAAGCAACAACTGGAATTATTACGATCAATAATGTTTATTGATTAAAAAAGAAAAGATGATCAGCGAGCTAGCTCGATCCGTAAAATTTGCGACGAAGGAGGGTAATCTTGTTGCCGGAGTGATCGTCCATGGAAATGCGATACTGGAGCCGCCAAGGATCAACGAAGGCCACTTCGCACAACGCATCAAGCAAGGTCGAAGGCGGTGAGTCAGATATGTACCCTGGGTACGAGGTGCCGTCGTCCGCCGGAGCACATTTCAAGGGGCGATTGCGGACGCAGTGTGAAATCGCCGGATCCTAGAAGATGTCAACATCGCACTCCCCGCTGGTCATGCCTTGCAGCACGAACCTCACGATCCTCTTCCACGCTTCCCCGGCGTGGCTTCTACACTGGCGTCGACCCTCGTAAAATTCTCGGAAAAAAGGCGTCGCGCTCTCTAAGGCCCTGATCCACGAGGAGGTAATGGGTGGACTCCCAGATCGCCTTCGCGTGATGGTCCAGGAATGTCTGGTACCGCGCCTCGAAGTCAGCAAACCAGCCGACCGAGAGGAACGAGATGGGTGGCAGTATATGCTTGAAACAATCCCACAGGCGCTGCGAGTACAGTAATTCCACTGCTGATTGGGTAATCAGGTGACTGCACCACTCATCAGGCGAAGGGGCGTCCGTGACGGTGGGAAACAGCCATCCCACAGCACGTGTCAAGTAGTCGAACATCGTTTTTACTGAGACGCTACCCAGATCGAAACCGCCTAGCTGATACGAGGTCCACGGCAAGATGGCGTCGTCAGTCGCCTCACCCGGCAACGATATCAGCGACTTGAAGTCTTCCGTCCGTGGAAAAAGGACTTAGGCAGAGCCTAGATCAGGAGGACCTTCGCTGCCCCGCTCGATGATCGTGGGAATGGACGGAATTTGCGCACCAAGTAAAGCAGAAGAACCACCTTGGACACCATCCGGTTGGACAGGCGGGCAAATAACATGTGGTGACCATCTCATATCAGGAATAGCAGGGGCGAGACGTGGCCGCTTGGACTGGGAGGTGTATTGAGAGCACCGAGCGCGTCCTTCAGTGTCATCTGGCTTATCATGTGGATAAACATTGTGTGATAGCTCCTTCTTCTCGAGAATAGCGGGAGCCAGACGTTGCCGCTTGGACCGGGAGGTAGACTGTGAGCGCAGAGCACGTACTTTGGTATCATCCGGCCGACCAGGTGGATTAATGTCGTGTGACAGCTCCTTCTTTCCGGAAACGGCAGAGGCCAGACGTTGCCGCTTGGACCGGGAGGTGGATTGTGAGCGCCGAGCGCGTTTTTTGGGTGAAGAGGCGGGTCGGATAAAGGAACTTGTAGACGGACCGCCTGAAACAGCAGACGGGCTGGCAGCCGGGTTAATCCCCGCACTAGTGGAACCGGCGTTCGGAGGGATTTTCAGGTGTAATGCTACACCCGCCAACATGGTCTGGACGTCGGAGAATTGAGCCCGCAGTTGTTCCGCCTCATCCTGAACGCGTCGCAACTCGAGGCGCAGTGCGTCGCGCTCCGCAGATGCGGCGTTGAGACGGCGCCGCGCCGCCGAAAGTTCTCCCTTCAACTTGGAACTCTGAGTACGCAGTCTCTCCAGCTCATCCCTGTCGGCCTCTACAGCGTCAGGACGTGCATATAACTCGTCGGCTCGAGCATGAGCATTGACGAGGTTGTTCATCTTTTTGAGATTGGTCTCATGCTCCGTCCGGATACGATCACGCTGGATCTTTCGTTTGCGAGCCTTGGAGGAAAGCTTAGCCCACTTCTCGGACAAGCGCTGGTTTTCTGACAGAATGTGGTCGCGTTCGCGTTGCACTGCGATCAGGCGCTTACGGAGTCGGTCGAGCGTTGCGTGATCCTGAGATGCCTCAAGACGCGAAATTTCTTGCGCCTGATGATCGACGGTCTCTTCGCGGACCGACAGCAGATACCGGTCCCGGGCCTGGCACCTTCCAGATCACGTATCTGACCTTGATGTTCAGCCAGGATCTCTTCGGATGTCTTCAGTCGGGACTTGAGGTTACTAACGGTGGTGCGGAAGAAGTCGCGCCGGGGTGTGGCTCGCTCATGGAACCACTCGATCTGCTGCTCGCGGTCGACGAGCTTATGTGCGACGCACTCGTGCCGCTTCTGTTGTAGGCGGGTGGAGTCTTCAAGCACGGAAAGCGAGTCGGTCAGCACGACTATTTCCTCCTGCTGTTTGCGAATTGTCTCTTGCTGCGCACGAATCGTCTCCTGCAGCGCGTGTATGGTCTCTTGCTGCGCGTAGGCCTGGTGGACCACCGAGACCAAGCTGTCGAACGCGGAACGATCGAGTGATGAGCTGCCACCTGCGGTTATCTCCATGATCAGCCTCGCAGAAGAAGTACAAGAATCGATGATCAAGGGGGCTTGATCGGGGACGCTACGGTCGAATGAGTGGCAACGCTCTGCTCACCTGCGACTCGCTCGAAGGAGACAGGGCAGACCAATGGGTGCAGATTGCATTACCTATGATGTCATGATTGATAGATGTCGACCATGATCGAGGCTATCATGACTAACAGGTAGCAACGTGACAACGGTATGATCGATCCCCGCCCCAACCGCTGTCCGGCTGGGACGGGGTTCAGGGGCGGCTGTGGTAAAGCGTACCGTAAAATTGGTACATAATTAGGGGCATAATTATAGACACCCCTATAGGCGTAGCTGTGGTAGAGGGTACCACAAATTTTGTCGGTACCATAGTCGGTACAAAAGGTGGTACGATAGTGGGCACCACAATCGGTACCACAAATGGAACCCCAGACGGTACAACTGTTGACACAACGGTGGCAGACAGGGACGAGGCGTGGATAAGACGTCTCAGAAGATGCGACAACTGGCACGGTTACCTGACGGTAACCCGAAGGTAAGCGGTCGAATGGAACGGACACTGGATCCAGACAAATTTGAAGTTGATCGTGTCACCGATGTCCGATCCGGTCCAAAGACTAGGTATGGCGGAACGTTACGCGAATATCAAGTCAACTGGAAAGGTTATGCCGATCCGTCATGGGTAGACGAGGCAGATCTGAACTGTGATGCTCTGATCAAGGACTTCGAAAGGAATGTGATGAACAGACATCGGTTTGACGTAATGCAAGTGGAAGAAGAGTCCAACTAATGCGTGATCGGCGGACTGATCATGGAATTACGATTGAAGAACCTCCAATTGAAGAAGAATGATTGATGACACTAACAATTGATGAAGAAATGATGATTGACTTGAAGTGGTGTATTTACGATGGATATTGCGAGGTATGGTGATGAGTAACGGTATATGAGTCGACAGAAGATCGATTTAATGTTATGCATTGAAAAGTAACGAAGCAACAGTTAGAAATGGCATGATCAAGATTGTTTATTGATTAAAGAGAAGGGATTAGCCGTCTAATCAGACCCATAAAACTTACGGCGGATGCGAGGGATGTTTCGGCCAGGGTGATTCTCAGGAGAAAGCCGATATTGGATCCGCCAAGGTTCAAATTCATCGACCTCGTTCAGCGCGTCTGATAGGGTCCGAGGTGGCGGGTCCGATAGGAACCCGGGGTACCACGCCCCATAGTCGGCCGGGGAAAACTTCAAGGGACGGTTTCGAGCACAATGGGTGATCGACGGGTCCAGGAAAATGTCGAGATCACACTTCCCGTCGATCATCCCCTGCAAGCCAAACTCCAAAATTCTCTTCCATGTTGCCCCGGCACGGCTTCTGCGCTGACGCCGACCGTTGTAATACTGTTGGAAAAAGTCATCGTTCTTGCAAAGAAGATGGTTGATGGGAAATAATGTGTATACTCCCAGATCTCCTGCGCGTGATGGTTGAGAAACGACCGGTACTTGCTTCAAAGTCGGCAAACCAGCCGACTGAGCGGAAAGAAACGGGTGGCAACATGGTCGTGAAAATGTCCCAGGGGAGTTGGGAGTATAACCGCTCTACCTCTGGCCGGGTGATCAAGTGACAAAATCACTTATCAGCCGAAGGGGCGTGCGTGGCGACTGGGAACAACCATCCTTCGGAGCGTGTCAAGTAGTCAAAGACCACTTGAGCCGAGACGCTACGCAGATCGAAACCACTAAGTTGACAGGGAATCCACGGCGAGATGTCTTAGTCTCCTGCACCATCAGGCACCATGATCAACTACTTGAAATCACCCGTGCCAGGAAAAAGGAACCCGTCAGAGCCTTGATCAAGCGGACCCTCACTCCCATACTCGCTGATCGTCGGAGTGGATGGAATTGAGGCGATCAGATCAGGGGGTCCACCTTGATCGTCCTGATCAGGAATTGGAGGATCATCATCCTCCGACTTCGCCTCCGAAATGGGCGGAAGGAGGCGTGGCCGCTTGGACTGAGACGAAGATCGCGAACGTTGGATGCGTCTTTTAGACGTAGAAGAGACTCGGCCGATCGAGCTGTCTGGAGAATCAGCGGGAAGGCAAGCAGGCGATGCAGCCTGATCAGAACCTGTAAGAGGGGTGCTGGCGACCGGGGCGATCTGCATATGAAGTGACATGCCGGCTAACTGGGCTTGAAGGACCGAGTGGAGTGAACGCAACTGCGTAATTTATCTCGATCCTGTCGCAGCTGATTGAGCAGCGTGTCGCGATCTTCAGAAACTTGATCGAAGCGGCGCTGCTCTGCGGAAAGCTCTTCCTCCATCTGGGAATACTCGGCGTGCAGATCCTCCAGCTCGGTCTTGAGATCCGACACCCCCTCGACACGTTCGAACACTTCCTGCATCTGAGCTACGATGGCAGTATAGTCGTCCATCTGCAGGCGATTGGTTTTATTCTTTTTCCGGAGGCGATCGCGTTGACGCTCGCATCTTTCAGCCTCGGAGGTGAGTAGGAATGCCTGCTCGACCAAGCGCTGACTATTGGAAGCGGCCTGATCATACTCTCCCTGTAGCACGTTCACGCGCTACTGAAGTTGATCAAACGCGGCTTGATCAGGAAGTGCCGTGAGACGTGAGATCTCTTTCGCTTGATCAGCGATGGTCTCTTCTTGCACCGATAGAAGATTGCGATAGCGATCACGACTGCTCTCCAGATCACGGATCTGGTTGCGCTTATCGGCCATGGTTTTCTCTTGATCGGCTATGGTCTTCTTGGCGGTCTTTAGCTTGGACTTGAGATCTTTGACTGCAGCGCCAACAAAATCACGTAGTGGCACAAGCTGTTTCATGGCGGCCCGCTCGATCTCGGCATCACGATCCGCCTCGTTACGGTTGGCGCGAGCGAGCTGCTGTCGAAGCATCGCGATAGTGTCTTCGCTCACCGCAAGCGAGTTGGATAGCACCACGATCTGCTCATCGCGTGCGTGGAGTGTCTCTTGCAGGCTGTAAGCCTGGCTGATCGCGGCGATCGTCTGATTAGCCGCGGCCCGTTCTAGGGAAGGAGCGTTCGTGGTAGTCGTTGGGGCGCCGTCCGTTATTGCTTGCATGATGGAAATGCAGAAATGCCTGATGGCGAGAGCCTGCTCGCTGATGTCACGGTTGGTGGAGGATGAACGCCTGATCGCGATGGGTGTACCACTAAACGGTAACGGCCTGATCGATTGTGACCTGATCGACGGGCGAAAGGGCAGATTGATGGGTGCTGATCGCCTAATCGAGGATGTCATGATTAATGGGTGTGGACAACACGATCAACGGTAGCATGATCTTCGGTGATCAACGAAATGATCGACCCCCGCCCCAAACGCTGTACGGCTGTGACGAGGCTCAGGGGCGGCTGTGGTAAAGTGTGCCATAAAATTGGGTCTTATTGGGGGATTAATTGTGGGCTTAATTAGGGGTGCGACAGTGGGCACAACCGGGTGCGTAATTACGTGTACGATTGTGTGTACGACTTTGTATACAGTGGTATGTACAACTGTGGTGTACATGGAAAGGACATAAACGGGACATCGTGAGATGGGACGATTACGTACATGTACCTAACGAAAAGCAACAAACATCGACGGACGACGGATAAATCAGGTTGACTGGTCGACGGAGGACGCTGGAATGGGTAGTTCTGATTGGTGGATATTAGGTGATTGGTAGTTCTAGGGATATAAGGAATAATAAAGTTCTCCTTTTGCGTCCAGCCTCTAGGACACCTACAGGGACTGCACCTTTGCACCCTCCTCTCTTCTGAGTACCTCTACCTCCCGGGCGGGAGCACCTAGTGCGTTTTTGGCCCATCGGCAGGCGTAGAGCGTTGAGAACTCGCCCCGCAACTCCGCCCGCTGTGTCGGAGGTTCTTCTTTTAAAGGATTTTGGTCTCGGGAACGTGATTGAGCTGTGCGCTCTCACCTCTTCCCCTTCTGGTTCACGTTTTTCCCCTAGAGTTTGGCTGCTGTAAGCGACCCACGGGAACTCTAGGTGGATTTAGTGGAATTCCCCTCCCTCTTGAAGGCTAGGCTAAGAATACATATATTTGGGTGTTCTTTTAGCTGTTTAAGATTCCATAGTCTCCGTGATCGGGCAGTGAAGACTTCCGCTGCGTGATCAAGTACCCCCTTCGCCGATCAACACCTGATCTACACTCTGCAACTTGCTCCCTAAGTTCAGCTGTTCGCAACTCGCGCTAACTAGTGCTTGATCGACTAAAATGATCAGACCGATCAGGACGATCAGGCCGATCAGGTCGAACACGATCTGATTTTCGACGATTGGCTCTGATCACCCATGATTACCCTTTATCAACGAACAGAGGCCATGATCAACGCCTATTTGCGCCTGATCATGCCTGATCATGCCTGATCAAGCCTGATCAAGCCTGGTCGACAACTGTCGCTTCATCACAAGTCAACTCAATCTTGCAACAAGGAATTGCATCGTGCCATCCCCGCCACCTGTAGAGCGTCCCACGCCCAAGCCGTCGGGTACACAAGGTTAGCAGGAACACAAGCAGTCAAAGGACAACCTGAGGACCCCCTTCGTTAGTCGGCAGTCCGGGCGCCGTGGTAACGCCTGATCAAGCGTCAAAAACTCTGATCAGCCGCTCCACCACACTCCACATGGAAATGTGGAATACCCTCCGAATCGAGGACTGGAGTAGGAGGTCGCGCAATTGCGACGTGAGGTTCACGAGCGCTGTGATCGACACAGCCGATGCATCCTGGAAGTCCGGAACGGACTCCACGATGAGGCGGATGCAATTGACCGCATCGAGAGGCGGATTGACTCTCTCGAGACTTCCGTTGCGGAGCTTCGTGGTCGCATTTCGACCGTGACGGAGTGTTTACTCCGCCCTGCCGTGCCTTACGGCTATCCGCCTTCTCAACCTACTCCAAGAGGGGAACCGCCTCCGGGTTCTGGTATGGCTTAAGCATACCCACATAGAAGGTTGGATGCGTACGCTTCGCCTTCGGAATGTCCTAGGTATACGCCAAGCCCTTTCGGGCTAGCACCTTGAAAGGCCCCACAAACCTGGGGCGCAGTTTGTCCGTAACACGTTGGAAACTGCATGTGTAGGAATATTCTTAGCGTTTAATAAAACACTTTGTCCTACTTTATACGCCCTTTTGTTACTCCGGCCTTTGCGGTCGGCCTGTTCCTTTTGCTTGTCTTGGATTTCCGCCATGGCATCGCAAACGTGTCGTGAGACACTAAGGCGCGTCGATAAAAACTTATCGATGTGCTTTCCCACAGATACAGGTCTGACATCAGGGAATCCTCCCCCCTCAAGCCATGGTCCACACACACGTGGCTTCAACGAAACCCTCGGATTCACTAATCCGCTCACTTAAAACGGGGTAAATCCCGTAAATGCATGAACCGAATTGTTTATAGAAAATTCGGCCATGGGAAGCATCTCACTCCAACTCTTTGGAGAATCCGGACATAAACTCCGTAGAATGTCCTCTACAACGCTATTAACGCGTTCCGTTTGTCCGTCCGTCTGCGGATGATCCGCAGTGGACATGAGGAGCTTAGTGCCTAGCACCTTAAACAACGCCCCCCAAAACTGTCCCGTAAAACGGGGATCCCGATCCGATACAAGGGAATCAAGTAGACCATGCTGTAGAAAGACACGATCTAGGAACACTTTCGCTGTTCCTTGTCCATCATGGACTCTGGCACCGCCGCCAGGTGAGCTATCTTGCTCAAACGGTCTACAAAGACCAATATGCCGGTGTTACCGGCCTTATCCTTCGGAAAACCGAAGATAAAATCCATACTGATGGATTTCCAACACTACATAGGAACGGAAAATCTCGCCAAACTCGCCTCTGAATCTGCAGAGGGTTTGACCCTCTGATACGTCTCACAGGTGCGAATATACGCACCGACCCACTTATACATGTTGGGCCACCAATACAAAGCGCGTAAAGCGCTGTAGGTCTTATCCCGACCTAAATGACCCCCGGTAGGGGCGTCATTTGTCTCAAAGAGGACTCTGTACTTTAGTTCCTCATCATGAGGAACTACCACCCGTGGAGTGTCCTCCGCGCTCGTGCTATAATATATCAAACCGTCACAGTACCTTTAACGGTGAAAACGAGCTCTATCTCGACTTGATAGGGTTGGCTCAGACGAGCCAAGACCCTTTCACCTAACGCGCTGATAAGCGCCGTGCACTGTGGGTCTTTCTCATACGCCTGGCGTATGAGATCCACCACAGACGTGGTGACGAATGTCGCGTGAGCGAGCTCGTAATCGGGACGACGCGACAACGCGTCTGCAAACACGTTCTGCTTGCCAGGTTTATACTTAAGCTCAAAGTTGTACTCCGGAAAGAAGGATAGCCAACGGGCCATCCGTTGCGAGAGATGAGGCGACTTTGTCGCTGTCCGTAAGGACGCGTGGTCAATATAAACCACGAACGGCTTTGAGCCGAGTAGGTGAACCCTAAATTTGACAAGGGCATACTTCACTGCAAGTAGCTCCTTATCATGAACGGGATAATTCCGTTTCGCAGCTTTAAGCTGCCTCGACTCAAACGTAATCGCGCGTTCCCGTCCCGCACCGTCTGCTTGTAACAAAGCACATCCGATTGCGAAATCGGAGGCGTCGCAGACGATACTAAATGGTTTCCCAGAATCTGGGAGAGTAAGAACGGGGGCTTTCAACAAGCTCTCCTTAACCGCTTCGAAAACGTTTTGGTGTTTGGTTTCCCAACAACAATCTACGTCCTTCTTGAGAAGGTCTGTCAATGGCTTCGCCATCTCAGCGTAGTTCTCGCTGTATTTGTGGAGATAATTGGCTAATGTAAGCCACTTTTGTAAATCTCTAAGATTTACAGGCGAAGGCCACTCCACAATGGTTTTCACCTTCGCGGGATCCGCCCGCACTCCATCCTTACCGATGAAGCATCCGAGGAAAGGGATTTCCTCAGCACCAAAAATACATTTGGATGCTTTTGCATATAACTTATGCTCTCGCATACATTCGAGCACCGCTCGAAGATGTATTAGGTGCGTCTGAACATCAGACAAGTCGCCTTCCGCGCGACTATGAACGAATATATCGTTGAAGTACGTCTGAGCGTACTTTCTATGAGGGCGGAAGAGTTGTGTCACCTAGCGATTAAAAGTCGTTGGTGCATTTGAAAGCCCCTGTGGCATAACAAGCCACTCCCACAGCATGCCTCTAGGCGTGCTGACCGCTGTAAGCGGAATATCGGACGCTCGCATGAGCACCTGATAGTACCCGTCTACCAGATCAAAGGCGCTGTAAACAGTACAGCCTGCCATATTGTTCTGGAGGACATCCTTCCTAGGAATCGGAGTTTGCATTGGTACAGTAGCTAAATTCAGCTTATTGTACGCATGCACAATGTGCCACTTTCCGTTCGGTTTACGAACATAAAAAGTGGGAGATGAGTGGGAATACTTGCTCTCCCGTACCATCCCTACCTCTTCTTTCCCCTTGAAGAATGCGTCGATGACGTCGCATTGTTCCGTGAATTTTTATTGATTCAGCGAATCAATAAAAATTCATCTATAAATCACTCAGTAAATGTTAACTTTTCTGGGCTTAATAGATGAAGGAATACAAAGAGTGTTAAGTGCGAGAGGTAAGGATATCAAGGATTACCTTTAACGTATGTACGTACAAAGGAGAAGCCACTGCCTAGTGACGCAGTATTTGGTTCCAGTAACCAAGTCAATTTTATGTCGGACTCCCCGATCCGGTGGTAACCCCATCGGCGTGTTGTCACTAATGACATCTCCGAATTCCTTAATTAAGGTATGGTAAGGGTCCTCAGGATCCGCAAGGATCTTAGGGACGCTTCGGGCATTCAATTCCTGTTTGGTTTGCACCAAATACTGACTCGTCCATCGTGGATGAGGAGTTCAACTCCTCTTCCGGACGCAATACGACAACCTCGTCGATTTCACCTGCTTTCACAGCAGTCTCAAACTCGTTGAAGGACATCTCCTCCAACGACATCAGTTCGCCTACCCCAGGCAACCGTTACGCCTTCCGTGACAACACCTGTCACGCTATTCAGCATCCGATAGGACTGCTGACTACTGGCACGGGACTCATCCCGGGACCCAGATCGGGGGAGTCAATTGCCCTATCTATTGGAAGCGCATCGCGCCTATCCACAGAGGTCTCTACCTCTGCCACCGGTGACTCGCCGGTCTCACCTAATAAGGCGTGGTCGGAATCATTTACGACGTGCAAAAGAGACGAACTACGGGTCTCTTCGCTTGGAAGCGCCTCGCGCTTAACCACAGGGGTCTCTACCCCTACCACTGGAGTCGCAAAGTTTCCGCCTAACATGGCGCGGTCGGGAGCCCCGACCTGCAGAAGAGACAAAACTCGTGTCTCTTCTCTAGGAAGCGCCTCGCGCTGAACCTCAGAGGAATCCACCTCTACCACCGGGGACTCACCAGTCTCGTCTATAACGGCGTGGGGATTAACCGCCGATTCCCCCTCATCAAGGAACACTTCCTTGACCTCATTGGGACTGATCATCTCAGACATCCCAATCTCTGTCGTCTCACGCCAGAAACGCTTTTGCGATCGAGCAAAGGTGTGTTCATGACTCGCCAATGCTTCACCCGACCGCGGGTGCGTTGATCCAATGGACTTAGACTTTCAGTCTATCCATGGCTCGTGGCGTTCCAGCCACTTCATGCCCAGAATGAGGTCATACCTCGAGTCCAAATCCAGGACTAGGCAACGTTCAAAGCTGTCGAAGTCTGCAAACTTCAGCTTAAGGTCAATCGAGACCTTGGGTACAGAAACCTGTACGCCCGACGCTAGACGGACCGTGACAACGTCACTATAACGTACCTCTAGGTTCTCGGCATACAGCCGACTCTTCTCCACAGAATCCCGTCAGACATAATTGTCAGACGCTCCAGAGTCTATCAAGACTCTCCAAGGCTTATCAAAGCCTTTCACGTCCGCAAGGACGACCGGCATACCTGTCTGGTACACCAACTCGGTGCTAGAAAGCACCTTTTCCCTCGGGGCTTTGTGCTGTCGGTGCTGTCGGCCCCTACCCTGGGGTTTAACAGCACTGAGGGATCCCCCAGTAGGGCGCCCCGCACCTACTGGGAGCCGTCGCTTCCCGACGGCTTGGGAGAGGGCCTTTTTCCCTCCCTCGGCACCTTATAGCGAGAGTCTCGCTCGTTTTTTTTCGGACATCTGTTCCGCAGATGTTTCGTGCTTCCACACAGGAAGCATCTCAGCGGCCCATGCCGCTGCAGAATTGCAAGGAGCTCCGCTTCGAAGCCCTGCGGGAAGGATTCAGAGTGACTCGTAGCGGGAGGTTTCTCTTCCGCTTCGATATGACTCAGGTCCATGGGTTCGGGACCCACCTTAGAGGAACGAAAGTTCCTTTCGGCGTTAAACGCCATCTTAAACGCCTCCCCCAGGGATTGGGGTCGGCGTCGGAAGAGCTCCGAACGTGCTGGCTCTTCTTTCAGGCCTCCCATGAACACGAGAATGGACACATCGTCCGAATACGCTTTCGCGTACATCCCTGCCAATAGGGTCTTAAGTTCTTGGATATATGTCTCCAAGTCCCTAGTGCCCTGACGGCACCTCAAAAACGCCTGCTGATGCTGGAGAACCAGATCAGGCGTTGCATACCTGTCCATAATCTTTTGCTTAAGGACTCCCCAGGTCGGAAAAACGTTCGTGACCGAATACGGACACGTAAACGCCCATGCACGGGCTTTACCCGTAAGATGGTCAGTGCAAGTCCCACTTGCAAGTGATCTGCGATCACATTCGCTGTGTCGAAGGCCGTTTCGACCTCTCGAAGCCACACATAAAGGTTATCACCCTTTTCACCGGTGAATTCCTTTATCTTAAAGGACAACGGAGGGCGCACCCCCGTGGACGTGGAATGACTTCCACAAAAATTCGCATCATGGGCGATGAGGGCGATGACCCTCGCCTTTACGGCCTCAAGGCCCTGCTCCGATAGGAGCTGCATGCCTTCGTCACCCAATATGGATAACAGCATCTTAAGGCTTCTTGTTGGACGGGGGTTAGCTTACCCCAATCATCTTGATTCATCCTTTGCATAGGATGCTGTCTACCAACACATGTGTTGGATTGACTACAAGTGCTACCAGATGTAGCCGGTGCGTACACGCACGGTGCGGCTAGCGCACAGAGGAATACTTGCCTTAAGAGGCGATACGCCGCTATTTAGCCGATACGCCCTTATATAAGGGCTTAGTGGGAGATTGCTCTCTCACTCGGGGCCAAGATTCCCTGAGTTTACGGTTAGTAAACACTAACGCCTTATTCCAGGCTTCCCTTAGTAGGGAGTAGCTAAGGGAGGTGCTCCCTTTTACTACATCACTCACTGCACGCGCGACCGTTCCGGTCGTGCACCTACCAGGATTCAGTGTATTTGTAAACTGATTTATATTTAATATGTAATTAGCATAAATTAATAAACTAATGTAAACTATATGTAATACTAAGTAGAACTTACTCAATTCGTACCTAGCCGAAATGTAATGTACACCACCTGTGTACCAACACGTGGCAGGCTGCCACGTCTTCACTAAGGTCTCTCGCCCTGATTGGTTAAAACAACCAATAGGTCCAAACCTTTCGGACCGGTCAATACTTGACCTCAACCGTTTTGTATTTACGTACACCAACGTAACTCAATGTAACCCCGTTACAAAGAGGCTACGATAATGGAGGCGTTGAATACACATAAGTTGTCCAAGATAAATCCAGACAAGACTCCGGTGCTGGCTTTGGATGAGACAAAAGATTTCTGCGAGCCGCTACCGGTGAATCGATGCCGGATATGCCGAGCATCAAGAGCTTTCAGTCCCTTTGGGAAATTTACTGTGGATTTCACGATGCACACGCCCGGACATTTCGTTTGCCGTGCATCGTGCTACTTGAAGAACGCACGCATCAACACTCGGAGATTAGAAGCTGGCGAGAGGATCCTCAATTACCTGAAAGGAACTAGTCGACTGCGCCTAAGTTTGACACTTGACGATGAACTACCGCAGCGACTGCGGATCACATGTTTTAGTGACGCAGAATTCGCCGCAGACAGAGTGGACCGGAAGCGTGTTTCGGCTATGGTGGTCTTTCTGAATGGGGGTCTGCAAGAAGCAGACGAAAGTGGAACTTGAAGCAGAGTTCGTGGCAACTTTGGTGGCCGGTCGAGATGTGCAGGACTTAAAAGAATTGTTGACGGAAATTGGTGTGCGAGTCAAGACTCCCATGGTTTTGAATATAGACAACCAGGCGGTGATCAAGCAAGTTATGAGTTAAGTCAGCGCTGCTAGCGCAAAGCATATCGACGTGAAACTCAAGTTTTTAAAGGAATTTTCTAAGAAGGGTACTGTTTCGGCATCTCACGTTACAAGTACGGATATGTTAGCTGATCTACTGAAGAAGAAGTTGAGTGCGCCAAGGATTCAAGAATTTCGTTTGAAATTGGGATTGATTTGATGAAGATGCAGCCTCCGGTGTTTCACGAGGAGTGTTGAAAATGCGTGTAGCCATTTTGGCTTTTTACGGCTTTTCGTAATGGTGAAACCGCATTGGCTCATATATATTTTCTGTTGCACTTTAAGTTTTTAGATCAACTTAAAGATTGTATTAAAGACCTAAGTGACCTAATTAAATTTACATAATATACTTTCTTTTCAACTTACTCTGTTGTAAAGTACCCCCGCTTAAACCTCCACTGCACAACGAACGTCACGCAACAGTACTTGTGGTGAAGCGTACTGTAAATTTCGTGGCCAACTGTGGAAGCGTACCGTAGATTTTGGGTACATCTGTGGGTACAACTGTGGTGAACATGGACGGGCCATCGGATTGGAAGCGGCACAAGGTACAGGTACCTAACGGTAAGCGACGGACGACTGAGAAATCAGGTTGACTGGTCGGTGGAACACATCAGGATGGGTAGATCTGATTGGTTGATATCAGGTGATCGGTAAATTTTAGGATATAAGCAATAATAAAGTTCTCCTTTTGCGTCCGATCGATAAGATCACCCCTAGGGACGGCCTGAATACCTCGTGCCTCCCTTCCTTTGCACACGCAAACCTACACGTCCCGGACGGGAGCACTTAGTGCATTTTTTGGCCAACCGGCAGACGTAAGGTTCGTGGGAACTCGACTTCAACTCCGCCCGCTGTGTCAGCGGCTCATCTGTAAAGGTTTTATTTGGTAAAGTGATCGATCAGTGCGCTCTCACCTCTTCCCCCCATTGGTTGGCATCTGGCCCCTAGAAGTTCGGCTACTCTAAGCGCCCCTTGGGAACTCTAGGTGGATTTTTGCGAAGTCCGTCGATCAGCACATAGGAAGTGCTGATCGACCCCCCCCTCCTCTTAGGTCTAAGCTAGGAATACATAGTATATTGGGTATTTCCTTAGTGAATTAGGATTGAGAGGCTTGGCGATCAAGTGGTGAAAACTTCCAACACCTGATCAAGTACCCCTTCGTTAATCACCACTAGATCAACGCCGTAGATCTGTGATCATCGACCTGCGACCTGCTGCACGCGATCATCAACCCTCAGTCTCGCCAATTAGCGCCAGATCAACTAGATCGACCAGCAATCTGCGATCATTGACCATTGATCTTGATCAGCCCTTGTCATCGATCATCGATCTGATCATCCCTTGATCATCCATCTGCGATCATCGATCTTGATTGTCGTAAAGCGTGCTATAATTAAGCCTAATCAAGGGCCTAATTATAGCTCGGATTGCGGACAAAAATCTGGTACGTAATTGTATACGATTGTGTGTGCCACGGTGTATACAGTTGCGTGTACTACCGTGGTGCACATAGACATTACATAGACGGGGCATGGGAAGATGGGACGATTACGTACAGGTACCCAGCGAACACCGACGAACACCGACGAACGACGGAGGAATCAGGTGGACTGGTGGACGGAGGACG
>CM047584.1:2538419-2558414 GCA_026184515.1 Peronosclerospora sorghi | reverse complement strand
TGATCAAGCCCGATCAAGTCTGATCACAGCTGATCAACTACTTTTAGGGCCTGATCAAGCCCGATCAAGTCTGATCACAGCTGAGCAACTACTTTTAGGGCCTGATCAAGCCCGATCAAGTCCGATCACAGCTGAGCAACTACTTTTAGCGCCTGATCAAGCCTGATCAAGTCTGATCACAGCTGATCAACGTCTTTCAGCGCCTGATCAATACTGATCAAGTCTGATCACAGCTGATCAACTACTTTTAGTGCCTGATCAAGCCTGATCATGACTGATCAACGACTCTTAGTGCCTGCCCAAGCCTGATCACTGTTGATAAAGCCTGATCACACCAGATTCGAGCTTGATTGTACTTTATCACGCCTGATCGGCACATAGGTCAACTCGTTACAAGTTCCCCATTCTTTCATCAAGGAATTGCCGTGTTTACATCCCCGCCACCTTGAGAGCGACCCACGCCTAAGACGTCGGGTACGCAAGGTGAGCAAAAACACAAGCAGTCAAGGACAACCGGAGGACACCTTTCGTTACTCGGCAGTCCGGGCGCCGTGGTACCGCCTTATCAAGCGTCAAAAACTTTGATCAGCTGCTCCACCACATGATCATCGACCCGTGATCATCCGAAATCTCGTCGATTCATCACAAGATCATCGATCAGCGGTCCTGATCATCGACCGTTTGCGCTTGATCGCACCTGATCGCACCTGATTGACACACCGGTCGATTTGCTACGAATTCATCTCGATCTTGCATCGGAACCTCGCGGATCTACGTACCAGTCACCTGAAGAGCGACCCACGCCGAAGCCGTCAGTTGAGCAAGACATAATCCAGTCCCAGGACAACCGGAGGACCCCCTTCGTTAGTCGGCAGTCCGGTCGCTGTGGTAACGCCTGATCGAACCTAAAAAAATTCCACATATGCAGCCCGCAGAGATCCCACCTGAATCAAAATAAGAGGTCAGGTTGTTTAAGGTCCCGTCAAGACCTACAACTTTTTCGCTTTTAGTTTTAACACCTCCTATGTTTAGAGAGATCGATGAGTTATCCTCTACCTATGAGGTACTACATTAAATAAACTTTAAGGTGTATCGTAACCAGATAGAAGCGGCCCTACCTGTTATAGTAGAACGATGGAAAATACAGCGTCTTCAGATAGCTGAATACAACAAGTCCTAGCCTGGATATTTCTGGAAGCATAACTTCGTTTTATCAGATTATCAAACATGGGTGTTGTATCTGTTTCAGCTTAACGTGTATTATAATGGAAATTGATGTCCTCTAGGTGGGGGTGCTATAAGCCAAGGAAAGGGATCACATATATTATGTGTGTGGTCCGACTAACAGCTGCCCTAGCATCATAAGAACAGGTGAAAGATATTCAACGGCGGCGCGTCCCTAGTACTCACGTAGCCCTTCATTGTACCCACAATGAAGGGGTATGCAGTAGTTAATGTGAACGTCTGTTGTGGACATTCCGCCCGAGTGGAATCACATGGTTGTGGCAATCGCGGAACCTACTGGTTCGTATGTATTACCTAAGTGCAAGCAGTAGCTGAATAAAAAGATTTATGCCCTTAGGAAGCACGGTTGCAATATTTATAGAAATGTTTCCTAGGTGGTGCAAGTGAGCTATAGGCAAGATGGGCAAGTATACCAACCTGGCCAAGTGTAGTCACAATAGCTGATCTTGATCGTAGCTTACCGAGCACTCTACAGAAATTGATAGTAGCTAGCAATTCATAAGGTTAAATTGAGGATTCTCAAAAGATTTTCTTCGTACAGGACACAATTTGTAAATCGCAATTTGCGCACATCAATGCAATACTTTAGGGATCAGAATCAATCATTGGTCAGACTTAAGGTTTTTGAATCAAACCGGAATGAATAAAATGCAAACCTTAGTGAAAAATAATCAAACAAAGAGTATGAAAAAGTAAGAGACCATCTACCAATACGGTGCCAAAAAATCTTTGTTGCTGTAATGACCGTCACCATTGGTTCAGCGTATACTGCCCCTCCCATTTCCGTAAACTGATCCCCCGTGCATAGACATGCGATTTTATAACAAATTCAACAGTTACAGTAACCGTCACGTCACGACCCTATTTTTGACATGGGAAATTTTGCGGAAAATCCTCATTTGGTTAGGGACACTCCACATATTTGTTAGGACCGCAAAATTTAACTCATGTATAACAGCATGTTACGCCAGGAAGCCATGCCGCTTTAAATTTCACATCCTAAACAAATGAGTATTTCATGGAGCAGTAGGATATATGTAATAATCACTGTTTATTCTTATGTTACTCTCGGTCCGGTTCTTACTGTCGCACCATCTTTCTTGCGCTTTTCTCGCTTCCGACGCTTCCGAATGTCGGTTAGAGTGCAAGTAAGCACTTTACGCATCTTACAAACTTGGAAAATTCAGCTTTTGTCTTTGGCGCATTTCTTTTTTGACAGAGATTCCAGTGTTGCAGATGCTGATGTTATAGCTTTATCCTTATTACATGCATCGTTGCCAATACTGAAGATTCTTTCGAAATAAGCCACAAAATAACCGTTCGTCAAATCCTCAAGTCCATTTGCACGTACCAATGTTTTAGCCTGTTCTTCCGATAGACCTGCAACCTGCAGACCACGACGCGGCCATGAGTTAAGCGCCGGTTTCAATAAAAAAGGTCGTGATGCACAACGATTTTCCTTGGAATTTAATGCTGCGGCGACAACTTCCTCGTTCTCCTTCTCAAAAATGGAGCTCGTTTAATACACGATACGCTCTACTTGCGGTAAAGAAAATGCTTTACACAGATCTTGAGTCTGGAAGTCGGCAAGCGATTGGAGGCGATTTGTACTCTCTTGCTCATAATCCGTGTCATTCTCAGGCCCTCGCACATCATCACGTGCACTCGTAATATCTAGCCGATGATCTAAGCGATTTATCATCCCCGAACCAGAGCACGATGGATCCAACAGAATGCTGCGCACATTGCAATACATGACATCATCGACATAAATCTCTAAAAAGTTTTGTAGTTTCGCCTCCACACGATTAGCAGCTCATGCGAGTTGTATACGTCTCTTCATCAGCTCAAGTCGTTGGGCATCCGATCAAAAGCGAGCACTCGTCGCTTTAAGACTGTGTCGTCCTTTCCATTTCCATCTTGTTGTTGCAAAAGCATTGCCAAATAACTCGTCTTGTTACCAGGAGCTGCACAGGAGTCGATCACGTCGATGTAGTGGATAAAGTTCAAAATCGAACACCGTAGTGGCGAGAACCTGACCATCATCGTGCCCAGCCTTCCAACTGACGGGGGGGGGTACCCCGCGAACCTTCGCCTACGATCCGATCTGATCGTCCGCTGATAGCAGACGACCGATCATCAGCATAGGACGCCTGGTACGACTTCTGCGTCTCCATCTCACCTTGTGTACCCGATGGTTGGGCTGGTTACACCCTTGGTGGATCGTCGCTGTAAATTGATTCGGGTCTTAAATGCGAGACCGTGCTGGGTAGTGTACCCTGGGCGGAACTCTTCACCCTTGGTACGGGCAGACCAATTATACTCAGAGTAAGTGTACTCCAAAGGGCAGATCGCTTCACCGATCGTAGAGCCCAACCAATGCGAGAATAAAAGACCAATATTCCAATATGGAGATCCAACGAGAACGTAACAAACTCCACGAACGATATCGCCACGTAACAATCCAAAAACTTGTTTACACGTTCCAAACGTGCGTGACTTGGGCTTGCGAAGCCGACCAATGCGTAATCCGGTCGAGGGACTTCCGGCGGGCCAAGTGCGTCTGCAACGCGTCCCGGCCGGGTATAATGAGCTAGAGGGGATTACTCGACCCTCTGCTCCTAAACATTCCGCGGAGAGCAGAGGCGACTGATGTACTTAGCAAAGATGCTAACGACTTCCTTGTTGTGAGTTAAAAGGCCAAAAAATAATTATCCAATCCTATCTCCCTACGGTCCCCAATATGTACAAACATGAAAAATGTAAGTACACGCAATATCATGAGACTTACCAAAATCTGTGTTCTTGACACTTCTCGCACACGATTTGCCCAAAATACTCCGTCATTTCAGCCAACCAGATCGATCTGCCTTGAAAACTGGTACACTGGTACAAACTGGTCAACAATTTTCACTTGCACTTCACCACATCTACCTGTTTGTCTTCCGCATCAGTGTTCTCTCCATGCAACACAAAAGCAGAAAAACAACTGGCATTATCTTGTAGCACTAGTTTTCCACTTTTTACCATCTTGTGTTCGTGTATATCCGTGCCTGGTGGCACCACGAGCAAATCTCGCACGTTGTAATGGGGTGCCATTACATAATTGATATTCAAGTTAGAATATCACAGTTTATTTTCAGACGCGTTGTCTGAAATTTAAAAAAGAGATTATAAGTTATTATAATCTACGAAGGAAAAGTCGATTCGGTATAAATACCGAATCTTGCAGGTTAACTAATAGTACAGTTAGTTGAATACTTGATATTATTATATTAATTAGGTAGTTACTATACTATTAGCCTCTAAACCACCCATTAAATAAACACTCTTAATTTTGCGTTCTTAGGCATAAGTGAATATTTATATATTTACTTTTATTATAGGATTAGTTGTTACCAACTAATCCTGTCCTATATTGTATTGCGCGCTTCCTCGCAAAATACAGTAAGCCTTAACAGGATCAGTCCTGTTACACCTGGTAGCACTTGTTGGTCCGTCTTAACGACCACAGTTCCGTTCTGCTAATTAACTAGCGGAGCGAAGATTAAGAGCCGCTCGGCATCATGTCGCGAGACATGTCGGCTGCCGAGCGAGAAAGAACGCCGGAAGAGGTGAATAAACACTTCCCTCACTTCTCGTCGCGTAGTAAAGACGCGACGGTGGAAATGATTCGGTCTATGGGGACCGACATCATTACCTTCCTCAAGAATAAGTCCCCGGAGGAAGTGGTACAGGTGGTGAATCGCTTTAGGCGAAACCACCTAGAAAAGTCAGAACGGCCCGCGCCAGAGGCAGCGCGGACCGCAACTGCACCTGCAACGCATAGCGTTGAAGTAGTAAAGGCGCGAGTACCGCCCTTTACCGGAGAAGGGGGCGAGACCCTTCGTAGATGGTTCGCAGAGGTGGAAGATGCCATCTCTGCGCAAAATATTGTTGACGAACATCAACAGGCGTACTTCTCCACAACATGTCTAGGCGGCAGAGCCAGGGCATGGGCGATGAGTCGCAGAACCACTCATGACTATGCGTTCCTGACTTATCAGGAATGAAAAGCTGAGCTAAAGCTGAACTTTGAAGCTCCGGAAATGGAGCTAAGTAGTCGGCAGGAGTTCATGGAACTCCGGCAAGGTAAGCTTGACCTTCAAGCTTACGCTCAGAAGACGCAATATTTGCTGTCAAATATTGTGTATGAGCCGGTGCCCCCTGCTATGCAGGTCACTGGCTTCATGAAGGGACTCAATGATGGTCCCGTCAAACAGAGTCTCTACCGGCACCCGCCAGAGACTCTAAAGGATGCCATTGATATGAGCATCCTTGAGGAGTTCAGCATGCGATCAGCGTCATCGCATGCTGGGTACAGCCGAAGGGCTCAACAGCCCTTCGCTTTTGACATGCCGCAACGGCATGTCAACAATCAGCAGTCAGGCAGACGAAGCTCACACTTCGTCTCAAGAAACAGCCACCCGCGCCAGAGCATGGGCGATGGAGGTCCAGAGCCGATGGACCTATCAGTTGTTGTTGCTTCAAACTCGAAGCAACCGAAATTTAAGAAGAATATTCGCTGCAATAGATGCGCGAAATTGGGGCATTTTGCCCATGAGTGTATGGCACCGCGTCCGGTGCCACGCAGTCAGCGGACGGAACCGTCCGCTGCACGACGACACCAACAGGGACATCACCCTGTTGGTGCAAAAAACTTAGAACACCAGTAGGGGCGGGGCGCACTACTGGGAATGTTATCCCACATGCCGACATAGGGCATGTGAGGGTAATAGCCCCAGACGGGACTATGTCCTGTCAAAAAGTGCAGGGTGATGGTAAGCCTCTTATCACCCTGGAGGTTAAGCCGCACGGGAGCGATGTCCAAATGAGAGCTTTGTTTGACACAGGAGCGTCAAACAATTTCGTTCGAACTCAGAGTCTAACGCTGTTGAGCTTCGTGGAGGTAGAAACCCCACGAAGTATGTTGTCAGTCCGGTTAGCAACAGGTGCAACCGTGACTATTCCAAAGAGTGTGATTAAAACACGCTTCGAGTTGAATGAACTGTCATTCAAGGATGAACTCATCGTCCTCGATTTAGATGACAAGTTCGATGTGATACTTGGAATCCCATGGATGTCCGAGTTTAGACCTTCGATCGAATGGGTTAACCTATCGATCGACTGCGGCGGATGCACAGGATCTGATCACCCTGTGTGTAATCCGGCTGTATCAGAGGATACAACCGCAGCGTCAGACATTCTGGTGGATAGCGATGGCACCACCAGGTCTGTTACGACACGATCAGCGGAAGGTACCTCCGCTGGTGAGAGTCCAGAGGGACTACCACACGCAACAAAAGAGTCGTTGAGGGTTGGAGAGAAACATTCCACGGGTGATAAAGACCACCGTGAGAATGAAGTGATACCCACGGTGGGAAATACCCACCGTGAGAATGAAATAGTATCCACAGTGGGAAACACCCACTGTGCGACCGAAGGTTCCAACACGATGAAAGAATTCCGTGTTGATGAGAGTGAACTCACGATCAAGTGCAATCGTGAGCACAACTCCGTGGTGGCCAGTGCCCACCACGTTGCGTTAGCCATGCACACGGGTGATAAAGACCACCGTGTCGCAGAAAAGGCGGCCGATCAGACGAGCACATCTGATCGCCAAAACTCCATGGTAGGCAGTGGCCACCATGAGGATGAGTATTCGCACACGGTGAATCGTAATCACCGTGTATCAGTCAATCAGACGAGTGCTTCTGATTGCATGGGCAGTTCCGTCGAGACGATCAACGTCTTGACGCAAACAGAGACCGGATTAGCTACCCAGTCTCTGTTGATGGAATACCCTCCGAAAGAAGGTTCGGAGGTGATGGACCTTCCAGCGCTAATCTGGAAGAAGTTTATGAAAAACTTGCACGATGATCAGATCGAACAGATCTGTATTATCGTTGCAACAGATGATGTACTGGATATTCGTGAACTAATATCCACATTACAAGTGGAAACATTGGGAAAGAGGTTCCCAATGATCAAACGAAAGTTCAGCGCTTTGAAGCGCAGAGCTGGGATTCGCTTAAAGCGAACTCCCCATTCTATGAGGTACTTCGGGAATACGCTGACGTATTCCCAGAAGAATTACCTAGCGAGCTCCCTAAGGATAAGGGAACTCGTCATGAGATTGCCCTCGTCCCAGGCACGAAGTATTGTGTCACTCGGCAATGGCCGTTGCCGCGTGATCAATTAAAAGCGATCGACGAGTTTTTCGAAGCTCTTCGTAAAGCAGGCCAAGTGCGGGAGTCTATCTCACCGCACTCTACCCCCACCTTTTGTGTGAAAAAGTCCACAGGTGGGTGGAGAATCGTTCACGCTTACAACAAGCTGAACGCAGCGACGGTACCGGCGCAGACGCCGATACCGCGAAAAGATGTCATCATTGATGGCATGTACGGGAGCACCATATTTAGTGCTATCGATCTAAGAGATGGAATTTTTCAAATCCTAATGCGTGAGAAGGATATCCCTCTCACGGCGGTAAGCACCCCAAGTGGCATGCTTTGGGAGTGGCTAGTTATGCCGCAGGGGCTTCGAAATGCCCCTGCTACGTTTAACAGATGCGTAACGCATCTATTACGCCCGGTGCGAGAATTCGCACCGATTTATTTCGATGACGTGTTCATCCATAGTAAGGGTGAACACGATAAAAGCGATATAGATGTCCCTAGGGAACATCTACGTCGAGTGTTAGAGCTTATGCGTAAGCATAAGTTCTATGCAAATCTAAAGAAGTGCACCTTTGTGTGCACCTGAGATACCCGTTCTTGGATGCTTTGTGGGCAAGAACGTGGTGCGTCCTGATCCAGAAAAGATCAGGATGATCGTTGAATGACCTACGCCAAACAACGTTAAGGAACTTCGAAAGTTCCTTGGGTTGGCAATATAGTTGCACAAGTATTCGTGCAACTATGCTGGGTTAATACGACCTCTTTCTAAATTACTTAAGAGAGATGTCGAATGGCATTGGGATACCCAATGCCAAGATTCTTTTGATGCAGTCAAGCAAAGCTTGACTGAAGCGCCTGTCTTGGCTATAGCCGATAACGAGCGTCCGTTCCACGTCGTTTGCGACGCGAGCGATTTCGCTATCGGCTGTGATTTGATGCAGCGTGATCACGATGATAGTGATCGCGTAATCTGCTATCAATCGCGTCAGTTGCGGCCAAGTCGAGCGCAACTATCCAGTGCATGACAAGGAACTCCTTGCCATGAAGTATGCACTGGCTAAGTTTCGGATCTATCTATTGGGAGATAGACCGTTTGTGGTTTACACGGACCATGCGTCGCTACGCACGGCCGTGAATTCACCACACATTTCTCAAAGAATGGCTCGATGGCTGTCATTCTTTGCTGGATAAAACTTTACGGTTGAATACAAACCCGGAAAGTTGAACGTGATAGCAGATGCACTATCACGAAGGCCCGATTACGAGACGAAACCGTCCGTAACCGAAGGTGCCAGTGCAAACGCGATCCGTTTCACTGCTTTGTCGTCGTCAATTATACGACAAGTACGCGAGGCGTACAAAACAGACGAGGAGACACGTCTGTTGATTGATTACTTAAGTAATCAATCAAGTGAGAAGTTCGACGAGCTCCCAGAGTTCCTCCGATCTTGAGTGCATCGATATCGACTGCACGATGGTCTGCTGCTTTACAGCACAGACCAAAAAGATGAAAGTCGCATTGTCGTTCCAAACGACGATGATCTCAAACATCAAATTATGTTTGAGTATCATGATGCACCGATTTCGGGGCGTCAAGGTCGACAGAAGACATACGCTTCTCTCGCACGTGACTTTTACTGGCGAAACCAGTACAAGTGGGTACGGAAATACGTACGCGCTTGCGAGATTTGCCAGCGCGTTAAGCCTGCGCAGTCTGCACAGGCTCCACTGCAACCTCTGCCGGTTCCGACAGAGTGTTGGAAGTCCATTTCAATGGACTTCGTATTCGGTCTTCCACCCGACAATAGTCGGAAGACCGGAATAGTGGTCTTTGTAGACCGTTTCAGTAAGATGGTACATCTTACTGCAGTATCAGCGAACGTAACCGCTGCTCAAACAGCGCGGATATTCGTTGATACGGTATTCCGTTTGCACGGAATGACGGAAGACATTGTCTCGGATCGAGATCCGAGATTTACAGGACGTTTCTGGCAAGAAACGTTCTCATTGTTGGGAACCCAGTTGAAGATGTCAACTGCGGACCATCCGGAAACGGATGGGAAGACGGAACGGATAACCGCGTTCTCGGAGACATGTTGCGATCATACGCACATGCCTTTGAACAGTGGAGTGACTACCTGTCACTCACTGAATTTGCGATTAACAATTAAGTGCATGCTTCAACTAAGCATAAACCGTTCTACGTGAATGCCTTAAGGCATCCACTGACCCCAGCCTTACTTGACGGTACGCCAAATCTAAGTGGGGTAGGGACCCGCTCAAATTTTGAGCGAGTCAATGCGCAAGTTGCGACTGCAACTTGTGAACAAAACGATAGCCCTTATACTGAAATTACAGTAGAAGCGGAAGAAGATTCAATTGAAACTGAAGCTGCATACGATGAATATGTGTCTGCTGCAATGGCTGCAGACAACGAGTACAATGCACCTACTGCTGATAAAGCAGTAGATGAATTCGTATTACAGCGCCAAGCTGTAATACGCTATATAAAAGATGGACTTGCCTCTGCTTTTGATAAGCAGAAGCAAAATGCAGACAAACAAGGAAGGAAGAACAAAAGCTCCTTTCTGAAAGGTGAACTGGTATTATTAAGTACTACCAATTTGCCTACACATGCAATAAGCAACTTCCCTACACGGAAGTTGCTTCCTAAGTACATTGGACCTTTCAAGGTCCAAGAGATTCGGGGGAATGCCTATACCTTAGACATTCCCACAGCAATGCGGCTTCACCCAACATTCTATGTTGGGCGGCTCAAGCCGTATCACTCGTCTTCGTCTTACGACGAGACGCAAAACCACGGAAGATACCGTGCTTCTCCAAGTCTCCCAAGAGAGACTTGTAATCGGCTACCAGCCGTTGGTGAGAAGAGCGGAGAGTCGTTACCTCCGCCTTCGACTGTTCAAGATCAGCGGTGCCCCGATCGAGCTCTCCCTTATAGCGGGAAAGCTCAATGTACAGAAGATCATTCTTCTGCTGGAGGGTAGTGTGCGCCCCGAGGATGTCGCGGACATCCTCGCGAAGAGACCGATATGTCTTCATACAGTGAGACATATCGCTGCTCAAGGAGGAATAACCCTCCTCGAGCTTGCGGAGAAAAGAACCATGCTCCGCAACAACAACGGCGAGGGAATTCTCAACCTCCGCCTCCCCTGATTGATAATCAGTGGAATAAGCGATATATCCTCGAGCGCTTGATCTCGAAGCGCTCGGTGCCTTCGAAGAAGGGGCAGCGTGCCGAGTACTTGGTACGCTGGCTGGGATACCCCCAAGAGTTCGACTCTTGGGAGACGATTGAGTTTTTGATTGCCGACGCCCCAGACCTTTTGACTGAGTTTGAGAAGAAGTCTCAACCTCATAATGCGAAGTAGCATAAACAGTAGGTGTTGATGCATTCAGGGTATCAATTAAACCCTGAATTTCGGCGGGTACGGAAAGACCACCGTACCCCCGCAACTCCTCTTCTGACAGACGAGGAGCGCCCTGCGGACACCGCGGGCAAACGAGGTGAGAAGGGACACCACACTTTAACCCTTCTTTGATGCAAGCAAAATGGATGTATTCAATTTTGCCTGTTCGTGAGTGCTTTAAAAAGCGCTCGCGCATTACGTGAACTTTATTCACGTAATCATATGGGCTTTTGTTGTAGTTGTCAACAAAAGCATTCCAACTCTGATTCGGGGCGTCTTTATCGTCCCTGTTCTTCCTTGACCCTTTCCGGCTCGAATAATATCGAACCTGGAAAAAGAGGTCAATAAAGTACAGACGTCTGTCGTCTGTACTTCGATCGAATCGACGTGACTGGATGTCTTCGCAGTCATCCAGCACGTTGATATCAAACAACGCATACTGGCAGACCCGTTTACGGTGACCGCCACTGTTGGGGGCAATAGCCCAGCCAGGGGTCCAAAACCCCACTCTGTACGGAACATGTGGTTCCGTACGATGATACGCTTTAGAAGCGGCAGGCGCCGCTTCTGTTCGAGCTCTTTTAACAGGCGGAGCGCCGACTGCTTCAACACCACGCGCCGGGGTTAAATCACCCCGACTTGGAGAAGTACTTGGTCCAGGTGGGGATCTGCGTTCCCGCAACCACCTGTGATGATCATTGTCGCTGTCATAGCAGACAGCGACACCAGAGTCGTCATCGCTGTTAGGCGATGAGCACCTAGCGAGTTTCGACTCGCTAGATCCTTTAGTGGGGACAGCTGTATCCCCATCACTTTGTTCGGAGTCAGAACTCCCGAACATGGCCCTCTTGGCAACACGCCATTCGGAAGTTGCCATCGTGCGAGATGTTGCATTAGCAACATCTCCCTGCTTCTTGCCAGATGCCGCCTTAGCAGCATCTGTGGTCGAAGACGGTACGTCTTCCGACCTTTGCGTAGTTAACGCTGCTAATGCAGCGTCACCGTTGTCACTCAACACCTCAGCACCTAGTGCTGAGGCGGGGGAAGAAGCTCCTTCAATGTTTTCAGCAGCGCTCTTTAGAGCGCCGTCGCGTGCCTTGACCATCGAGTCGATGGTCAATCAGTTGGTAAATGAGAACGACCAACAAGTGCCACCCATGATTGGCCAAAATAAGAATTATTATTAGCCAACCACCTTAAGTGGGGGGTGATGTAATGGGGTGCCATTACATAATTGATATTCAAGTTAGAATATCACAGTTTATTTTCAGACGCGTTGTCTGAAATTTAAAAAAGGGATTATAAGTTATTATAATCTACGAAGGCAAAGTCGATTCGGTATAAATACCGAATCTTGCAGGTTAACTAATAGTACAGTTAGTTGAATACTTGATATTATTATATTAATTAGGTAGTTACTATACTATTAGCCTCTAAACCACCCATTAAATAAACACTCTTAATTTTGCTTTCTAACCCATAAGTAAATATTTATATATTTACTTTTAGTATAGGATTAGTTGTTATCAACTAATCCTGCCCTATTGCATTGCGCGCTTCCTCGCAATTACAGTGTAAGCCTGTAACAGGATCAGTCCTGTTACACACGTCGTTATCGTATTTCGCATTGAATTCGCCCATAAGCCTGGAACTCTTCCTTTACAGCCAGAAGTTTAATGACGCGGACATACCGAGGCAGTATATGGTACTGCTGGCGGTTTCCAGGCTGCAAAAGCGCTTCATTTGACGCTACTTTTTGCGCTTAATTTTAATTATCGCTAGCGCCGCCCGAAACGCTGTCTGGTGCTGTACAGTTTCTTTCTTCACAAAGTCGCCGCCCTGAATTTTCTGCCGACCAAAGAGAAGATCATAGAGTATTACAATAACGAGGTGGGTGTCTTTTTAAATTTCTTGAGCGCTTTCTGGCTCTCCGGTACGGCCTCTAGCAGCTCGAACAGCAGCGGCTTGTAGCGCAGCGTCTCACAAACAAGTGTCACTGAACCCTCATTACGGCGTCATTTTGTAGTAGGAAATGTCAAAAATAGGACGGTGACGTGACGGTTACTGTAACTGTGTTGAATTTGTTATAAAATTCATGGCTATGCACGGGGGGGGTCAGTTTACGGAAATGGGGGGGGTCAGTATACGCTGACTCGTCACTATTACCTTCTGCGTCTGATGTAAAACTTCCGGACATGCACAGAAATCGCATAACAACCCAACTTTGCTATTTCTGGCTTAAGTTTTAGGGACCGACTAGGTGCACACCACCCATTTGCTACGTGCACACCCCCTAGGGTTAGGGTTACACCTTCCCTTACACGTAAGAAAATGATGCGGCGGCTTTGCGTGAAATGTATCTCCACGGATGTAACTTCTTGACCAACCAATTTGCTAGCGCTGATTGAGGTCTGCGGGAGCAGTGAGTTTAGACTCGCAAATCTTAAGAGATCTGGCTGATCATTCAGTGAAGCTAGTGGAGCTGTGCATAAGGTATATATACACATGTATGAGTGCGTCTACGCTTCTGTCACTAAAGCTTGTATTCGGTATAGCAATCACAATATGGTGCGAGTAAGTGACGTTGAAACCTTCACGAACGCACTTTGGGGATCGTTGCGCTCGTTAGATTTATCATCATGCCGCAGCATTTCTTCATTTCCGGTAAATTTAACGTGTGATGTTGGATTGCACCTCGTTGTCCCTTTCTAAACCTTGCTGTTGGCTTTGATAGGATTCTACAAGCTTGCCTTACCTACAGGTGTAATCCTTGATAAGACAACAATAAACGATGATGGCTTAAGGGCGATAGCTCATGCCGCTCCATCGCTTAAGTATCTTCGACTCCAGGTACGATCGCTGTAAAAAGAGACAGGAACAACAAGCGCTGTTTTATAGGACTGCCGGATGATCTCCGATGATGGTCTCGCCGCTATTGCATCTTTAGGCGATACAGAAGGATGTTCCAATTTGGAGCTTGTTGATTTGATGGTTCGTGTGGCAAGAGGTAGTGATGTGACCTTGCGCCTTTTAATTTGTGTTTCAACATCCTTAGGGTACACCGTTCACAGATGTAAGCATTCAGACTCTTTAAACTCGATGTCCGAAGCTTCGCTTGGTACGCGTTGATTCATATCGATCTGTTTCTAGAAAGATAAGGCAAATGTACTACGAGCGTGCATTGCGCATGGGAAGTGGGGACCCGGTTTGCATGTCGGATCTACTTTTCGTAGAGAAGAAAAGAAGAGAAATGGTCAATCAGAAAACGATCGACACCGATTCCGACGAAGAGTGTGAGGACTACCAAGATGAAGCTGACTATGCTATGTAAGTGAGACGACAACCAGTACAAATATTTACGATTCAGTCAGGGTCACGAAATCGACCAGATGACCGATGTGCACGCTATAAAATTGAAAATAAAAACGTAAACGGGCATAAAGGTGTGCTCAAATCGAAACTGGAATGGACTGCATTCAGTGTTATTACCCCGACTCCCAATAGCATCTAGACGCCAACAAACTAACCGCACTGCTTAACTCTAACCCTAGGAGGGGGGTGTGCACGTAGCAAATGGGGTGTGTGCACCTAGTCGGTCCCAAGTTTTATTCCAATCTTTAAAACCTAATGCATTTAAACCTATCCCAGCCTCCCTTTTGTTCATATGAAGACCATAGCAAAAGCTCGGGTAGCGCTGCTCACAGACGTGGAAGGTAACTGGAACTATGTGCGCAATGTGGTGCGCTTATCATCTTGTCTGCACCTAACGTCCAAAGACGAGACGCTAGATCTCGACGATCACTGCGCATTGGTTTTTGGTGGTGACGCGGGAGATAAAGGAGACGACACACTGAAGTCAGTAGACACATCTAAGAAAGATAATGATTATGGTGGGTAATAAAATAGCTGAAATGAATGCGCCTTAGGTGCTATCAGCAACTCGTGAGTCTCAAGGAACGATATCCGGACCGTGTTGTGTTGCTGGTGGGCAACCGTGACGTGAATAAAATGAGGATCACGTCCGAGCTGCATGATACAGAGATGGATCTGGAAACAATGGCAAAAGGTTGGTATCTTGGTGTTTCTTGGTTTGATTTTTTCATCTTTTTTTCAACAACGTGCTGTGAAGAGGTTCTGGAAGGTCCAACGTGGGTGTCCAATGAAAAACGAATGACACTGAAAAAATACTTAGCCGAAGAACGAAATAAAAACGATGCAAAAGTCCAGATTGAAGCTTTTAATACGAAGACAAGCCGTTTAAAATGGATGTTGGACCACACGATGGGGGCCCAAGGAGATTTTGAGCGTCGGCGTACTGAGCTGACCTCACGTCAGCAGATTGGTGCTAGACAAAACATCACAGACGATGACGTCGTAGAATCTTATGTCGATAGCGTGAAGGAGGGAGGGGTGCTACGTCAATTCCTGCTGCATGGTAGTCTGGCATTTGTTGCTCATCAAACATTGTTTGTGCATGGTGGCATTATTAACAATATTGATGGCACTACTTTCTCTTCATTGGGTCGAGTACCTGATCAACCGCATAAGCGTTTTGACTCGGTATCGGAGTGGGTAGATAGATTAAACACGTGGTACATAGGTCAAGTTCGGGAGTGGATTGAACACCCTACATGGAGTAATGACCATTCGACTCGTGGCGGAAACGAGTTGCTAAACTACGTACTGCCGAATTATTCTGGTAGCGTTGTCATGGGCCGCCACATTTTGGCATCGGGTATGCCTACTCCACTACCAGTTGATGTCGTGTCGTTACTGTCTAAAAGTGGAATTCGACGTGTCCTAATTGGGCACACACCTCACGGTAACTCTCCAACAGTCGTCAAACAGCCCGAACAGCAACGTGGTACATATGCAGCCAGTCGTAATGACAATAATATGGCTTTTCAAGATGTTATCATGTGTGATACAAGCTATAGTGATGTTCAAGCTCCAGATAATCGTGGCAGAGCTGCATCTAGCGTAGTACTGGAGCCCAGCGGACGTGTACTCGTAAAAGGAGTACTGGAGGACGGTAAATACTTCGAGTATGATCCTGACGAAGATTTATGGGTCGGTAGGTGGCTTCGGGATGGAATCATGGTAAAGGCTCGCCTTGTCGATGAAAAATCAAAGGGGGAAAACGAAACGTATCTGGTATTTCGCGTGGAGAATGGTTACTCGTACAAGTATGACTATCGAACAGTCACAGAAATTCGCAAAATTGGCCTTTTAAACTGATATTGATACCAAGTTCAGGACAGGGGAACCCGTCACTCGAATACGTCTGTAGGTCAATTACACTAATCGCAATGATCTGGGTTCTGCCATATTTTGTGGTACAAAAAACAGTATATCACCAAGAAAGACCCACGCCGTTCATTTTTCATCACATTTGATTACTCTCAATCTGCAGAAAAGCTACTAAGCTACTGCGCTTCGGTTTATTGCACAATTTGGCCCCCAGCTTCCTTTCCAAGACCAACATCGAGATTATATCTTAAAAATTTGCATGTTAAGCAATACGTGGTCATTTTCTATGTGTAAAGGTGTAGCACATGGACGTAGTTTTGCATTGGATGAGATTCATGGTTATAAATGTTGCCTCCCGCAAAAACCGTCTACAACTGGACAAATGATGACTGAACTTAAAAGTGGATGTGGGCACACCGTCATTGAACAATGTCTGCGTTTAAGGTGGGCGATGGTGTCAATAGGATTTACGTGGCTCTGGCAATAGCGGAAATCAAGTACATGAGCTATATGGTGGATAAGGAATATGTCGAACATGTAGGGTGAAAGAGCGTCGCTCAGCTTCATGCTGTTGAAGAATATGAAAAGAGATAGGAAACGAGAGTGAGACGGAGCGTTTACCGAAAATTAATTAGCAAAACCGATGAATCGGGAGGTACTTCTTACGTTGGAGCAGAGGATCGAAGATTCGGTGCCTCTCCAACTACCTATGATATTTTTTCTTCAGCCAAATACGCACTGAGAATCCCGACGATTCGCAATCACAAGAGGTACTCGGTTGGCCAGCTTATTGATCAGGCCGGTCAGTAAAATACTGATCTGATCGGTCTCCGTGATTATCACCTTGATGGCGGGTAGCATAGCGATCCACCTCAATAACCTTCCCCCTTATGCACCCATGCGTAAAAACTAGGGTGCAGGAACACGTTTCTGGGAACCCGGCAACGTTTTTTTAGTTGAATTAGGTATACCAAGGAGGCTGATCGAGAAATATCAATCGGTCAGGTCAAATACTCCAGTCCACTATAGATCGCACGAAAACTCCAAAAAGGTCTCCATGCTTTTCCACAGTAGCCAAAACTATGTCTCCCCTCGAAGACAATAATACCCTGTTTACGGGTGTATAAGGCACCCTTTATAAACGAGTTCTGAAAACAGTTTTGAAAAAGTTTTGAGTTTAGTTTTGAAAGCCTTTTTAAACCACTTTTTACGATTTTTTTAAACTCAAAACCTAATCACCAGCCTCAAAACTTTTGTGTTCATAAAAAAATAAAGGGGAATTCTCCAAAAAGGGGGAGAAAATTTAACTTATTTCCCAAATAGGGGGAGAATTTAAATTTTAAATATATGATTGAAATATATAGAGTCAGCCTGCGTTCACCCCCCCTTTGACATCCCCTCCCTTTTATGTCCAAATGCGGTAAATTGGGGCGAAATGAACGGGGTGAATTTAAAATAGGGAATTGATCGGGTGTGTCCCGATCAATTCCTTGATACCGTAACGGTATGATGAACAAGATGTTGCTTCATATTCCAGTACATATTGCGGAAGTTACTCCTCGTCACAAAATACGCTTCATCACGACCCTCTGGCTTCACGGATACCTGCGCGAAAAACCACAGTTCTTTATTAGCAATTGTCAACCTACTTTTTTATCACCAAATTACTCGTTGACGACATACCTTCAGGTTAATATCATACGTTCCATGGGCGTAATTCGGGTCCGTGATGTACGGCAATGGCGTTGGTTTTTTCTGAACTGGACCAAAACTTGGCTCGCAGCGGAATGGCTATAGTGCTGCTTTGAATATCACGAGCTATCAGGATGACGTTTAGAACATGGGGTTAGTCTTTGACAATCGCAATTCAAATTGACAAGAATTTCTTACCACTCCAGTTGTTCATCAACACTACACCGAAGATGTGGTCCTCAGCTTTGCCCATTGGGATTGGCTCGCCAAGATTACTCGAGGGTCCAACGAAAAATGCCTGTGGAGAACCCACCGATGTTAGAATGTCATAACATGTGAATGACACATCGTTGAGCTACTTGCCATCTCTAGCTCGAGTCGAGCACACTGCACAGCCCATATACAGAGCCCTTCGAAGGATCAGCTTTGTCAGCCTGCAACTGACCGCACGGACGAAGAATTTCAGTACCCGACGTGACGATCGACGAAGAGCGTCCATGGCAGCCGACGGGTAAGTTCAGCCTTTAATTTCATAGAAACAGAGCATTGTAACTCAGTAGATGAACAAGTCTTGCTAGTCAACTACCCGACGCACCAGTTTGGCTGCAGCGCATTGTCTTCCCCACGAAATATGCGACCGACATTGGTAGCGTGCTCGCGCGAAGAGTAGAAGTCTGTGTAATAGCCGATCTTGGCGGGCAGATTCATGCGCACATTCTCCTAGGGGATCAGTGAGCGCTGTCGAAGTGCATCATTGTCACGTAATGCGGACTCGTCGGCTGATAGCAGTTGTTGGACAGTATAGCACGCTGTTGACCACACCCCAGGTCCTAGTGCCATAAATCCATTGAGCGACGAGTGGAGAACAATTTGTCATTAGATGCGGAAAGAAAGATCACTCATAGATATTTTTGCGGGCTCACCTCATAGAAGCAGGCGGCGTCAAACCCTTTAAAATAGCCTTCCGTCTCTAGTACGGACAAATCTAGCACCTAACACACCCTAAAGTTGTTAGAAGCTATGGTAAAACCACTTAAAGCAAAAAAGAAACGTACAAATTCTTCAATGGCGACGCCTACGCGCTTCTTCTTATTGCTTTTGGTAGAGAAAATGCCTATGGGGAGAGCCTAGACACACCTCACATAAAAGGGAGGGGGGGTGACCGGAGAATAGGGGGGGGGGTGACTGCAGGCTGAACCTATATATTTCAATCATATATTTAAATTTAAATTCTCCCCCCATTTGGGACTTAAGTTAAATTTTCTCCCCCTTTTTGGAGAATTCCGCAAAAATAAAACCATTCCACTCTCTCCCGTTTCTTTCGTCCTGCCCGGTGGGTATTGGGGCCACAGCGCACGCCCACAATTCGTTTTTACAGCTCTTACCCTTCCTCCGTCCTTCCTCCACTATTTCTTCGACCCTTCCTCTATATCTGTCACTCGATGGAGGACGCAACGAATGTGATCTGCTGGTAGCGACGCAAGCGAATGCATCTCGGACTACACATGCTGGAAGCGTGTGAGCGGGCCATACGGAGACAAACCGTCGGGTCGTTCAAGGGCCTGCTAGGTATTGGTTTCTTGGCGGCTCTGTCTTGTCACCATTCCTTCCAGTTTAATAATATCCAGTGTCTCACGGTTTCTAGGTGGGTGCCTTGGGAGGATAGATCTATTGACGACAACACATTTACGGAAATGTTTCCGATATGCAAGGAGGATTTCTTGTGGCTGGCGGAGCAACTACGACCCCGAATGCAGTTGAATCCGCTCAATCGGGGTGCTCCTCTGTTAGTGGCAACCCAGGTGGACATTGGTCTTTACCGCCTGGGCCATGGATGTAGCTATGCGACAATCGGCCATCTTTTCAAGGTGGCACGGGTAACCGCTGTAGCCGGGTGCGTACACGCACGGTGCGGCTAGCGCACAGAGGAAGACTTTCCTTTAAGCGGCGTTCGCCGCTACTTAGCCGATACACCCTTATAAAAGGCCTTAGTAGGAGAGAGCTATCCTACTCGGGGCCAAGATTCCCGGGGTGGTTTACAGATAGCTTTCGCTTATCTCTTGTAACAAGACTTCCCTTATAAAGGGAGGTAGCGTAAGGGAGAACTCCCTTAGGCTACAATACTCACTGCGCGCGCGACCGGGCGTGGTCGCGCGCCT